>CAWUFW010003426.1:1350000-1828243 GCA_963921515.1 Calotriton arnoldi | reverse complement strand
ACCCAGGGGTCGCGGTTCCTCATTACTCGTGGGGTCCACTTGCCTCAGCTTCACTGGGGACTCACGATGGCCTTGGAGAAGTCAGGAAATCCACTTCTTGGGCTGCAGGGACTTCGGACTCCGGCGGGAGCGGCATAGTTTGCGACCGTCGTTGTCGTTTTTGGTGCCTGCCAAGCAGGGGAGTCACTCCTTGACTCCAAGGGAGATTCTTCTGTCTTCCAAAGGTAGTGGAACGTCGAAGGGCCAGGATTCTTCTGTAGAGCGTCGTCCAGGGGTTATCTGCTTTGCAATGGCAAGGTTCCCCCTCTTATACTAAAAAGAGGGGATGGACTAGCTCTATGACCCCACCTATGGGAGGGTCAAGGGAGGGGTGGCTACACCCACTTCCCTTTGTCCAGTTTCGCGCCAGAGCAGGGGCAGGTAGCCCCTGAGCTGGTTTGAACTGGCATATGCACAGAGGAGCCTTCTGCTCCCCCAGTGCAGGACTTCAAAGCACTCTAAGAGTGCACCCACCCAGCCCCAATACACTAAACCCTGTCTGGAAGGTGGTTACACCTCCCTGTGACAGGATGCCTATTGTTGGGCTTCCTCCACTGCGAGTTTCGGTCATCAGCAGGAGGGCAGCCCAGTGTCTGTGACTGGTGGCATCCATTTTGTGATGCCAGGGCTCTTTAGGATTCTACCGCGTTTCCACAGCAGGTACATGTCTTCTCCCTCTAGAAGGGTGGAATGCTGGTAGTATTCCAAGATGTTTGACACCAAACACGACATGTTTTGATGCAGCCATTCCAAAGTTAGCATTTACCGCGAGGATATAATGCACTTAATAGTATATGGTTTAACCGCATCCACAAACAGCACCAGAGAATAGACTCTGAGAGCTGCAGAGGGGACCTGCTCAGGCAGAGGCACCCCCTCACATAGAAGCCAAGCACCCTGCCCTCAGGATTGATAGGGCCTGCCTTAGGGGTGACTGATAGGTTTATATGTGTGTGCAGGAGAGATATAGGAAACCTATATCTCAGTGAGGGGTGCTAGCACCACCTCACCCAGGCTGCAGTAGCAGGCCTGTGGTGTCAGATTTAGACTGCTTCCCAGGGGTGGCATAACACATGCTGCAGCCCCTGGTAGGCCTGTGAAGTACCTATGCCCTTGGCACCTAAGGTACCATATATTAGGGACTCATAAGGCACCACAGTATCCAATCACTAGTGCACCTAGAGTGCACTCCATGTCGTTTAGAGAGAACAGAGAGGCTGGGGCCCTGATTGGCAGGGACCCAGCCAGACTATAGCCAGAAACCAGTGCTAACATCAGAAAAAAGTGGGGGCAACATAAGAGGCAGATCCTACTCTCCTACACAACCCCCCAAACGTAGGGACACTAAACTAACCTTGACCAGTTGAGTCTTCGTGTTCAAAGTGGAAATACCTTGAGAGTCCATCTGCATTGGCATGTTGGGTCCCAGGCCTATGTTCCACTGTATAGTCCATCCCCTGTAGGGAAATGGACCACCTCAAAAGTTTTGGGTTTTCACCTTTCATCTGCTTTAGCCATAGGAGGGGCTTGTGGTCAGTCTGAACTATGAAGTGAGTACCAAACAAGTATGGCCTCAGCTTCTTCAGGGCCCATACCACAGCAAAGGCCTCCCTCTCTATAGCTGACCAACGTTTCTCTCTAGGGGTCAGCCTTCTGCTAATAAAAGCTACTGGCTGGTCTTGACCTTCATCATTCAGTTGAGACAGTACAGCTCCCACACCCAGCTCAGAAGCATCTGTTTGGACAATGAACTTTTTGGTGTAGTCTGGACTCTGTAAGATGGGGGCAGTGCACATGGCCTGCTTTAGGTCTTCAAATGCCTTTTGACAGCTAGCTGTCCACTGAACCTTTTTGGCATTCTCTTTGAGGTCAGATCATTCAAGGGGGTCACTATAGATCCATATCCCTTGACAAACCTCCTATAGTACCCAGTCAGGCCTAAGAAGGCTCTCACCTGTGTCTGGGTGGTTGGAGCAACCCATTCCATTATGGTTTGGATTTTGCTCTGTAAAGGCTGAACCTGGCCTCCACCTACAAGGTGGCCCAGGTACACAACCTGACTCTGCCCTATCTGGCACTTGGTGGCCTTGATAGTGAGGCCTGCTTTCTGCAGGGCCTCCAAAACATTTCTGAGGTGGACCAGGTGATCCTGCCAGGAGGAACTAAAGACAGCAATATCTTCCATCCCTGCCAGAACTTTATTCACCAACCTCTGAAAAGTGGCAGGTGCATTTTTCAATCCAAAGGGCATCACCACAAAGTGGTAGTGCCCACCAGGGGTCGAAAATGCTGTTTTGGCTTTTGCATCATCAGCTAATCTGATTTGCCAGTAGCCAGCTGTTAGGTCAAATGTGCTTAGATACTTGGCTGAGGCCAAAGTATCAATCAGCTCATCTGCCCTTGGTATGGGATAGGCATCAGTCCTAGTGACTGCATTGAGGCCTCTGTAGTCTACACAAAACCTCATTTCTTTCTTACCACCCTGGGTATGAGGCTTGGGTACCAGGACTACTGGGCTAGCCCAAGGGCAATCTGAAGGCTCAATCACGCCTAACTCCAACATTTTCTGGACTTCAGTCCTGATACAGTCCCTGACATGGTCAGGTTGCCTGTAGATTTTATTCTTGACAGGCAGACTGTCCCCAGTGTCCACCTCATGGGTGCACCAGGTAGTCTGACTAGGGGTCAGGCTAAACATATGTCTAAACTGTTGCAGAACTTGTCTGCACTCAGTTTGCTGATGGTCAGTGAGGCTGCTTGCCAAAGCAACACCATCTACTGACCCATCATCAGGGTTCTGAGAGAGCAGGTCAGGGAGAGGGTCACTCTCCTCCTCCTGGTCCTCATCAGTTGCCATGAGGAAGCCCATGTCAGCCCTGTCAACATATGGCTTTAATCTGTTGACATGAAGCACCCTTAGGGGGCTCCTGGGAGTTCCAAGATTCACCAGATAGGTGACTTCTCCCTTCTGTTCAACTATTGTATGGGGGCCACTCCACTTGTCCTGGAGGGCTGCTGGGGCCACAGGCTCCAATACCCACACTTTCTGTCCTGGCTGGTATACAGTCAGCACAGCCTTTGGTCATGCCAAGCTTTTTGCAATTCTTGGCTGGCCTCCAGGTTTTTGGTTGCCTTTTTCATGTACTCTGCCATCCGGGAGCGGAGACCAAGTACATAGTCCATCACATCTTGTTTGGGGGCTTGAGAGGTAACTCCCAGCCCTCTTTACCAAACATAGTGGACCTCTCACAGGATGCCCAAACAGAAGCTCAAATGGGCTGTAACCAACCCCTTCTGTGGAACCTCTCTGTATGCAAACAACAGGCAAGGAAGAAGAAGGTCCCATTTCTGCCTAAGCTTCTCTGGGAGTCCTTTAATCATTCCTTTCAAGGTTTTGTTGAAGCGTTCAACTAAACCATTGCATTGTGGGTGATAGGGGGTGGTGAACTTATAAGTTACACCACACTCCTTCCACATTGCTTTCAGATATCCTGACATGAAGTTGGTACCTCTGTCAGAAATGACCTCCTTTGGGAAACCCACTCTGGAGAAAACTCCAATGAGGGCTCTTGCCACCACAGGTGCTGTGGTGGTCCTCAGAGGAATTGCCTCTGGGTACCTGGTGGCATGGTCCACTACCACCAGGATAAATCTGTGCCCAGATGCAGTCTGAGGGTCAAGGGGACCAACAATGTCAATCCCTACCCTTTCAAAGGGTACCCCCACCACAGGTAGTGGCATCAGGGGGCCTTTGTTGTGCCACCTGCCTTACCACTGGCTTGGCAAGTGACACAGGAGCGACAAAACTCCTTTGTGTCCTCTGACATATGTGGCCAATGAAAATGTGGAACAAGCCTGTCCCAGGTCTTGTTTTGGCCCAAGTGACCTGCTAAAGGGATATCATGTGCTAAGGTCAAGAGGAACCCCCTAAACTTCTGAGGTATTACCAACCTCCTGGTGGCTCCAGGGGCTGGGTCTCTACCCTCAGAATATAGGAGTCCCTCATCCCAATAAACTTTATGGGACCCACTAGCACTCCCAGCAGCCTCAGCAGCAGCCTGCTGTCTGAGGGGTTCAAGAGAGGGGCAGCACTGTTGCTCCTTACTCAGATCTTCCCTAGAAGGGCCCCCTGCCCCCAAGAACTCAACCTGGTCAGGTTCAAGTCCCTCTGGGGCAGTTCCTTCTTCAGGTTCTGCTTCACCTCCCTCTGGAAGTGAATCCTTGATCTGAGACAGAGGGGAAGGCACTGCCTTAACCCTACTGCTCCTCCTCTTGGGAAGCATCTGGTCCATTGTTCCAGGATCCAGAGCTGGTTCAGTGTCATGCATTCTTGCTTGTGACCTGGTCACAGCAAATACCTCTGCAGGGATGCCCAACATCTCAGCATGAGTCCATAACTCTACTTCAGACCAGGCTGAAGTCTCTAGATCATTGCCCAATAGACATTCTACAGGGAGGTCTGCACTGACTACAACCTTCTTGAGGCCAGTTACCCCTCCCCAGGAGAAATTCACAACTGCCAGACTATGGTTGGTCTGGACATTGCTTGCATTGGTCACCTGGTACATTTCACCCAGGATGATCTGTCCAGGGTCCACTAGGTCCTCTGCCACCATGGTGACACTAGCACCTGTGTCCCTAAATGCCAAAGCCTGTTTGCCATTTATCAAAGGCTGCTGTTTGTACTTGCCCAGATTACTGGGGCTTACTAGGAAGGACATATCAATGTTTCCCTCACAAATCAGCATTGCCTGAGTGGTCACTCTGACTAGGTCAGAATCCACTTCAGAACCCAGGGTCAATCCTACTACACCCTTATTCTGCGTACCACCTCCACCAGTAGCTGAGCTAGGGGGCACAGTTGCCTTAGGGGCAGGAGTGGTGGTGGTTTGGTCTTTGGACTTGGTACAATCAGAAGTCCAGTGCCCTTTCTGTTTACAGAATTTGCACCAGGGCTTCTTTGGCCTTTTCCCTTGTTGGACTGTGACTCCCCACCAGATGCAGATTTTTGGGGCCCTTGTGAAGACTTCTGGTCTTTTGACTTATCCCCACCTTTCTCAGAGCCTTTAGGATCTTGCTTCTTAGTGTCACCCCCTTGGTTCTGGGTTTTCTGCCTCACCCTGGTTCTGACCCATTTGTCTGCCTTCTTTCCCAATTCTTGGGGAGAGGTCAGATCAGAGTCCACCAGGTACTGATGCAACAACGGGTTCTGGCAATTATTTAGGATCTGTTCTCTCATCATCAGATTATACAACCCCTTGAAATCAGTAACCCTACTGCCAACCAGCCAACCCTCTAGAGCCTTGGTTGCACAATCAACAAAGTCAGTCCAGTCCTGAGTCTGTGCCTTCTGGGTATCTCTGAACTTCAACCTGTACTGCTCAGTGGTTAAGCCAAACCCATCTATCAGTGCACTCTTCAGGACCTCATAATCATCAGCATCCTCCTCTCTAACAGTGAGGAGCTTGTCTCTTCCTTTATCTGAAAAGGAGAGCCACAAGATTGCTGCCCACTGCTTTTGGGGGACCTGCTGTACTCTACAGGCCCTCTCCATAGCAGTTATCCACTTGTGGATATCATCCCCACTCTGGTAGGGAGGAACAACCTTGCTCAGGTTCCTATGGTCAGGAATATATTCTCTGCCTCTAGGGACACTGTTGCTGCCACCAGGGGGTTCTAACCCCTCTTTTCTAGAAGCTCTCTGGATCTCCAGGGCTTCCCTATCCAGTGCCAACTGCTTGGTTCTGAGGGCCACTCTGGCTTCCTCATACTGGAGCAGTTTGCACCTTCTCTCAGAGGAGGTCTCTCTTAAGGAAAAGTATGAGCTCCTCTGCTGGACAAATTCTCTGCCAGAGTGATAAGAGTGGTCAGATTCCCTGGAAGGGGATCTGTGCCTCTCCTCCTCTCTGTCAGTTCTCTTAGGGAGAATTCCTCTGTCCTTTTCAGGCCCCTTGGAGCCTGGCCCTTCAATCACAGAGTCTTGGCCATTCTGATTTTCATCATCTGACCCAGATACTATGACTGACCCACCCACTGATTCAAACCCTTTAGCTCCTAGAGCCAATCTAAGGTCATCTGCTGTCAGCAGATCTATCAGGTGTAGTGTTGAGGGACTCTGTCCTAGTCTCAGGTGTCTGTCAACACACATGGCTCTCAAGTCAGAGAAAGCCATGTCCTTATACTGAGGCTGAGTGGATCCACTGGGTCCACCCCTTAAGGACATTCTAGTGTTGTGCAGTGTTGTACTACCTACACTAGTTTGTGGCCTACTGATCCTAGCTTGAGCTGTGGAAAGGGTGTGCTATCCCTTGGCACACAGCTCTAAGTTCAGTAGAACTTATTGATACTAAGCTTGACTTTATATGTACCTTGAGTACCTATAATGGTTTTCAGTTAGTAATTCAAATAGAGATTTTCTGGTAAAACAATGGCAAGCTGGAATCCCACACGCTGCCCACCAATGTGAGAAGTTGGCCTGGTATATGCTGTTCAATAATTAAAGTGGACACCTTGCACCAGGGCAAATCGACTCTTATGGTAGATAGGTTTAAGACAACCTTTTAAAGAAAGCTATCCTAGTGGTAGCTGTGGAGAGCAGCCTTCAGGCTAAGTCTCGGAGGAATGTAAAGCAGCTTGTTTTACCATATAATCTCTTGAATCACCAAATGAAAAGACACCACACAGGTATATATATCAAATATATATGTATTTATTTCTAAATAACTCTCTACTAATCTCTTTATGAGATTAGAAGACAAACATATGCACAAATCAACGTTTCACAATAAGTTAAGCACAAAATATGGCTGGGGCCCTAGGGGCGTACCAGACCATATACTAAGTAAGAGACTTAGGGACAACGACTTGCAGGGAGACAAGGCCTAGGGCCTTCAGAAGTGCAGGGGCCTCACGAAACCACCCAAGGCAGGTAAGTAAAGGACCCACGGGGGACGCGTGCAGTGTGGATACACAGGCGCGGATCGCCGTTAACTTCAATGGGGCAAGTCGCGGTTGGAAAGAAAGAGTTTTAGGATACTTCGGGAGAACCTACAAGCAAGTCACTTAGAGGGTAAGTAGTTCTAGGGCCCACACCCACAGGAGCACCGTAGTGCTGGAGTTACCTCACCCAGGGAAGCCGGGTGCATAGGTGTCCTTTGGTGTCGGGTCGCGGCGTCGTTTTCAATGGCGAACAAAGAAGACTTGCTGCTTGCGGGAGCTGAAGAAGTGTCCGGTGGAATCCAAGCCTGGATTCTGAAGAAGGATGACCTGAAAGCAGAGGGGACAGTGTTCAAAGTCACTTGGCAGTGACCCGGGGCAAGGAAGATGGATGCCCACCGTCGTCGGTTGATTCAGGTCGGTTGTGGGTGCCTTGACTCTTCAGCCACGTGGTCCAGGAGGTGTCGATGACGACCAGAAGCTGGGTTCGGTGGGTCCCTTGACGTCTGCAGCTGACTGCGGTGTCGGCAACTCGATTGGAGCCAACAAGCCTTGGCAGCAGCAAGTCTCGGGGAGATGAAGAAAAGTCGATGGCGCAGACCAGCAAGGTCTGAGGGACTCACCCAGCGAGGGTAAGTCAGGGCAGGCCTGGAGCAACTAGGGGAGCCCTTTGGTTTCTTTAAGAAGTCTTCTGGGGACCCACAAGCTGGCGGGCAAGGGATCGCAAAGACACCTCGGGCGGAATCACTCAACAGGGGCCCACGGTCACTCGGGACGGTGTAGGCCTCGGATCTTCGGAGGGATTCCTGCTGGAGGTCGGGACCACACGTGGTCCAAAGCACAAGTTCGTAGAACGTTGTGAAGGGGTTGTACTCGACAATAGTGCACGGTACCCAGGGGTCGCGGTTCCTCGTTACTCGTGGGGTCCACTTGCCTCAGCTTCGCTGGGGACTCACGATGGCCTTGGAGAAGTCAGGAAATCCACTTCTTGGGCTGCAGGGACTTCGGACTCCGGCGTGAGCGGCGTAGTTTGCGACCGTCGTTGTCGTTTTTGGTGCCTGCCAAGCAGGGGAGTCACTCCTTGACTCCAAGGGAGATTCTTCTGTCTTCCAAAGGTAGTGGAACGTCGAAGGGCCAGGATTCTTCTGTAGAGCGTCGTCCAGGGGTTATCTGCTTTGCAATGGCAAGGTTCCCCCTCTTATACTAAAAAGAGGGGATGGACTAGCTCTATGACCCCACCTATGGGAGGGTCAAGGGAGGGGTGGCTACACCCACTTCCCTTTGTCCAGTTTCGCGCCAGAGCAGGGGCAGGTAGCCCCTGAGCTGGTTTGAACTGGCATATGCACAGAGGAGCCTTCTGCTCCCCCAGTGCAGGACTTCAAAGCACTCTAAGAGTGCACCCACCCAGCCCCAATACACTAAACCCTGTCTGGAAGGTGGTTACACCTCCCTGTGACAGGATGCCTATTGTTGGGCTTCCTCCACTGCGAAGTTTCGGTCATCAGCAGGAGGGCAGCCCAGTGTCTGTGACTGGTGGCATCCATTTTGTGATGCCAGGGCTCTTTAGGATTCTACCGCGTTTCCACAGCAGGTACATGTCTTCTCCCTCTAGAAGGGTGGAATGCTACCCCCGCCGCCAAGATTGGCGGGGGGTAGTATTCCAAGATGTTTGACACCAAACACGACATGTTTTGATGCAGCCATTCCAAAGTTAGCATTTACCGCGAGGATATAATGCACTTAATAGTATATGGTTTAACCGCATCCACAAACAGCACCAGAGAATAGACTCTGAGAGCTGCAGAGGGGCCCTGCTCAGGCAGAGGCACCCCCTCACATAGAAGCCAAGCACCCTGCCCTCAGGATTGATAGGGCCTGCCTTAGGGGTGACTGATAGGTTTATATGTGTGTGCAGGAGAGATATAGGAAACCTATATCTCAGTGAGGGGTGCTAGCACCACCTCACCCAGGCTGCAGTAGCAGGCCTGTGGTGTCAGATTTAGACTGCTTCCCAGGGGTGGCATAACACATGCTGCAGCCCCTGGTAGGCCTGTGAAGTACCTATGCCCTTGGCACCTAAGGTACCATATACTAGGGACTCATAAGGCACCACAGTATCCAATCACTAGTGCACCTAGAGTGCACTCCATGTCGTTTAGAGAGAACAGAGAGGCTGGGGCCCTGATGGGCAGGGACCCAGCCAGACTATAGCCAGAAACCAGTGCTAACATCAGAAAAAAAGTGGGGGCAACATTAGAGGCAGATCCTACTCTCCTACAGTTACTAACTTCATGTCAGGATATCTGAAAGCAATGTGGAAGGAGTGTGGTGTAACTTATAAGTTCACCACTCCCTATCACCCACAATGCAATGGTTTGGTTGAACGCTTCGGGTCTGGTGGCTCAGTGGACTAATGTGTCCACTGCAAGGGCCTGTGTTCGACCACATGGTCACAGGTTCAAATCCCGGCGGGTCCACTCAGCCTTTCATCCATCTGAGGTCGATAAAATGAGTACCATTGAGTTTGGTAACAATAAACATCTGTTATTCAGCGCCAAGATACCTCTGGGTGAACGTGCGCTTTACAAATACACGTGTTATGTTATATGTTATGTTGAACGCTTCAACAAAACCCTTAAGGGAATGATTAAAGGACTCCCAGAGAAGCTTAGGCGGAAATGGGACCTTCTTCTTCCCTGCCTGTTGTTTGCATACAGAGAGGTTCCACAGAAGGGGGTTGGTTACAGCCCATTTGAGCTTCTGTTTGGGCATCCTGTGAGAGGTCCATTGTGTTTGGTAAAAGAGGGCTGGGAGTTACCTCTCAAGCCCCCCAAACAAGATGTGATGGACTATGTACTTGGTCTCCGCTCCCGGATGGCTGAGTACATGAAAAAGGCAACCAAAACCTGGAGGCCAGCCAAGAATTTCAAAAAGCTTGGCATGACCAAAAGGCTGTACTGACTGTATACCAGCCAGGACAGAAAGTGTGGGTGTTGGAGCCTGTGGCCCCAGCAGCCCTCCAGGACAAGTGGAGTGGCCCCCATACAATAGTTGAACAGAAGGGAGAAGTCACCTATCTGGTGAATCTTGGAACTCCCAGGAGCCCCTGAGGGTGCTCCATGTCAACAGATTAAAGCCATATGTTGACAGGGCTGACATGGGCTTGCTCATGGCAACTGATGAGGACCAGGAGGAGGAGAGTGACCCTCTCCCTGACCTGCTCTCTCAGAACCCTGATGATGGGTCAGTAGATGGTGTTGCTTTGGCAAGCAGCCTCACTGACCATCAGCAAACTGAGTGCAGACAGGTTCTGCAACAGTATAGACATATGTTTAGCCTGACCCCTAGTCAGACTACCTGGTGCACCCATGAGGTGGACACTGGAGACAGTCTGCCTGTCAAGAGTAAAATCTACACGCAACCTGACCATGTCAGGGACTGTATCAGGACTGAAGTCCAGAAAATGTTGGAGCTAGGTGTAATTGAGCCTTCAGATAGCCCTTGGGCTAGCCCAGTAGTCCTGGTACCCAAACCTCATACGCAGGGTGGTAAGAAAGAAATGAGGTTTTGTGTAGACTACAGAGGCCTCAATGCAGTCACTAGGACTGATGCCTATCCCATACCAAGGGCAGATGAGCTGATTGATACTTTGGCCTCAGCCAAGTATCTAAGTACATTTGACCTAACAGCTGGCTACTGGCAGATCAGATTAGCTGATGATGCAAAAGCCAAAACAGCATTTTCGACCCCTAGTGGGCACTACCACTTTGTGGTGATGCCCTTTGGATTGAAAAATGCACCTGCCACTTTTCAGAGGTTAGTGAATAAAGTTCTGGCAGGGATGGAAACTTATTGCTCATCTTATCTAGATGATATTGCTGTCATTAGTTCCTCCTGGCAGGATCACCTGGTCCACCTCAGGAATGTTTTGGAGGCTCTGCAGAAAGCAGGCCTCACTATCAAGGCCACTAAGTGCCAGATAGGGCAGAGTCAGGTTGTGTACCTGGGCCACCTTGTAGGTGGAGGCCAGGTTCAGCCTTTACAGAGCAAAATCCAAACCATAATGGAATGGGTTGCTCCAACCACCCAGACACAGGTGAGAGCCTTCTTAGTCCTGACTGGGTACTATAGGAGGTTTGTCAAGGGATATGGATCTATAGTGACCCCCTTGAATGATCTGACCTCAAAGAAAATGCCAAAAAAGGTTCAGTGGACAGCTAGCTGTCAAAAGGCATTTGAAGACCTAAAGCAGGCCATGTGCACTGCCCCCATTTTACAGAGTCCAGACTACACCAAAAAGTTCATTGTCCAAACAGATGCTTCTGAGCTGGGTGTGGGAGCTGTACTGTCTCAACTGAATGATGAAGGTCAAGACCAGCCAGTAGCTTTCATTAGCAGAAGGCTGACCTCTAGAGAGAAACGTTGGTCAGCTATAGAGAGGGAGGCCTTTGCTGTGGTGTGGGCCCTGAAGAAGCTGAGGCCATACTTGTTTGGCACTCACTTCATAGTTCAGACTGACCACAAGCCCCTCCTATGGCTTAAACAGATGAAAGGTGAAAACCCAAAACTTTTGAGGTGGTCCATTTCCCTACAGGGGATGGACTATACAGTGGAACATAGACCTGGGACCCAACATGCCAATGCAGATGGACTCTCAAGGTATTTCCACTTTGAACACGAAGACTCAACTGGTCAAGGTTAGTTTAGTGTCCCTGCGTTTGGGGGGGTTGTGTAGGAGAGTAGGATCTGCCTCTTATGTTGCCCCCACTTTTTTCTGATGTTTACACTGGTTTCTGGCTATAGTCTGGCTGGGTCCCTGCCAATCAGGGCCCCAGCCTCTCTGTTCTCTCTAAATGACTTGGAGTGCACTCTAGGTGCACTAGTGATTGGATACTGTGGTACCTTATGAGTCCCTAGTATGGTACCTTAGGTACCAAGGGCATAGGTACTTCACAGGCCTACCAGGGGCTGAAGCATGTATTATGCCACCCCTGGGAAGCAGACTAAATCTGACACCACAGGCCTGCTACTGCAGCCTGGGTGAGGTGGTGCTAGCACTCCTCACTGAGATATAGGTTTCCTATATCTCTCCTGCACACACATTTAAACCGATCAGTCACCCCTAAGGCAGGCCCTATCAATCCTGAGGGCAGGGTGCTTGGTTCCTATGTGAGAGGGTGCCTCTGCCTGAGCAGGGCCCCTCTGCAGCTCTCAGAGTCCATTCTCTGGGGCTGTTTGTGGATGCGGTTAAACCATATACTCTTAAGTGCATTATATCCTCGCGGTAAAATGCTAACTTTGGAATGGCTGCATCAAAACATGTCGTGTTTGGTGTCAAACACCTTGGAATACTACCCCCCGCCAGTCCTGGCGGCGGGGGTAGCATTCCACCCTTCTAGAGGGATAGACATGTACCTACTGTGGAAACGCGGTAGAATCCTGCAGAGCCCTGGCATCACAAAATGGATGCCACCAGTCACAGACACTGGGCTGCCCTCCTGCTGATGACCATCACTCGCAGTGGAGGAAGCCCAACAATAGATATCCTGTCCCAAGGGGGTGTGACCACCTCCCAGACAGGGTTTAGTGTATTGGGGCTGGGTGGGTGCACTCTTAGAGTGCTTTGAAGTCCTGCACTGGGGGAGCAGAAGGCTCCTCTGTGCATATGCCAGTTCAAACCAGCTCAGGGGCTACCTGCCCCTCTCTGGCGCGAAACTGGACAAAGGGAAGTGGGTGTAGCCACCCACTCCCCTGACCCTCCCATAGGTGGGGTCATAGAGCTAGTCCCTCCCTTCCTTTTAGTATAAGAGGGGGAACCTGTGCATAGCACCCCAGATCTCCCTGGACAACGCTCTGAAGAAGAATCCTGGACCTTCGACGTTCCACTACCTTTGGAAGACTGAAGAATCTCCCTTGGAGTCAAGGAGTTACTCCCCTGCTTGGCAGGCACCAAAAACTGCAAACAACGGTCGCAAACTACGCCGCTCCCGCCGGAGTCCGAAGTCCCTGTAGCCCAAGAAGTGGATTTCCTGACTTCTCAAAGGCCATCGTGAGTCCCCAGCGAAGCTGAGGCCAGTGGACCCCAAGAGTGATGAGGAACTGTGACCCTTGGGTACTGTGCACTATTGTCGAGTGCAACCCCTTCACAACGTTCTACGAACTTGTGCTTTAGACCACGTGTGGTCCTAGCCTCCAGCAGGAATTCCTCCGAAGATCAGAGGCCTACCACGTCCCGAGTGACCGGGGGCCCCTGTTGAGCGAATCCTCCTGAGGCGTCTTTGCGATCCCTTGCCAGCCGGCTTGTGGGTCCCCTGAAGGCTTTCCTACAGAACCAAAGAGCTCCCCTCGTTGCTCCAGGCCTGCCCTGACTGACCCTCGCTGGTTGAGTCCCTCAGACCTTGCTGATCTGCGCCATTGCCTCTTTACACTTTCCCCGAGACTTGCTGTTACCAAGACTTGTTGGCTCCGATCGAGTCGCTGACACCGCAGTAAGCTGCAGACATTGTGGCACAGGCCGAATCCAGCTCCTGGTTGACGTCGACTCCTCCTGGACCTCGTGGCTGAAGAGTCAAGGCACCCGCGAATGACCTGAATCTTGCAACGACGGTGGGCATCCATCTTCCTTGCCCAGAGTCACTGCCAAGTGACTTTGAACACTGTCCCCTCTGCTTTCAGGTCTTCCATCTTCTGAATCCAGGCTTGGATTCCACCGGACACTTCTTCGGACTTCACAAGCAGCAAGTCTTCATTGTCCTCCATTGAAAACGACGCCGCGACCCGACACCAAAGGACACCTATGCACCCGGCTTCCCTGGGTGAGGTAACTCCAGCACTACGGTGCTCCTGTGGGTGTTGGCCCTAGAACTACTTACCCTGTAAGTGACTTGCTTGTAGGTTCTCCCGAAGTATCCTAAAACTCTTAATTTCCAACCGCGACTTGCCCCATTGAAGTCAACTGCGATTCGCGCCTGTGTATCCACACTGCACGCGTCCCCCGTGGGTCCTTTACTTACCTGCCTTGGGTGGTTTCGTGAGGCCCCAACACTTCTGAAGGCCCTAGGCCTTGTCTCTTTGCAAGTCGTTGTTTCTAAGTCTCTTTTTAGTATATGGTCTGGTACGCCCCTAGGGCCCCAGCAATATTTGTGCTTAATTTATTGTGAAACGTTGATTTGTGCATATGTCCTTGACTTCTAATCTCATAAAGAGATTAGTAGAGAGTTGTTAATAATAAATACATATATATTTGATATATATACCTGTGTGGTGTCTTTTCATTTGGTGATTCAAGAGATTGTGTGGTAAAACAAGCTGCTTTACATTCCTTCAAGACTTAGCCTGAAGGCTGCTCTCCACAGCTACCACTAGGATAGCTTTCTTTAAAGGTTGTCTTAAACCTATCTACCATAAGAGTCGAATTGTACTGGTGCAAGGTGTCCACTTTAATTAGTGAACAGCATATACCAGGCCAACTTCTCACAAAGAGGCAGAAAGAGGCAAGCTACAGGTGAGAAACAAGCAGAAAGAGGCAGAATAAAGGTGAGTAAGAAGTAGAAAGAGGCAGAGTAAAGGTCAGCAAAGAGTAGAAAGAGGCAGAATAGAGGTCAGCAATGAGTAGAAAGAGGCAGAATAAACATCAGAAACGAGCAGAAAGAGGCAGAATAAAGGTCAGCAATGAGCAGAAAGAGGCAAAAAAAGGTCAGCAGGGAGCAGAAAGAGGGAAGATAAAGGTCAGAAGGGAGCAGAATGATGCAAAATAAAGGTGAGAACCAGCAGCAAGAGGCAGAATACACGTCAGCAACGAGCAGAAATAGGCAAGCTAAAGGTCAGAAACAAGCAGAAAAAGGCAGAATAAAGGTCAGAAAGAGGCAGAATAAAGGTCAGCAATGAGCAGAAAGAGTCAAAATAGAGGTTAGGAACTAGCAGCAAGAGGCTGAATAAAGGTGAGAAACAAGCAGAAAGAGGCAGAATAAAGGTCAGCAACAAGCAGAAAGAGGTAAAATAAAGGTGAGAAACTATAAGTAATACGTAGAGTAAAAGTCAGTAATGAACAGAAAGAGGCAGAATAAAGGCCAGCAATGAGTAGAAAGATGCAAAAAAACGGTGAGAAATGAGCAGCAAGAGGCAGAATAGAGATCAGAGACTAGCAGAAAGAGGCAGAATAGAGGTCAAAAACGAGCAGCATGAGGCAAAATAGAGGTCAGCAACGAGCAGAAGGAGGCAAGATAAAGGTGTGAAACGAGCAGGAAGAGGCAGAATAAAGGGTAGAAATGAGCAGGAGGAGGCAGAATAAAGGTCAGCAATGAGCAGAAAGAGGCAAAATAAAGGTGATGAACAAGGAGACAGAGGTAAAATAAAGGTCAGAAACAAACAAAAAGAGGCAAAATAAAGGTCAGCAATGAGCAGAAAAGGCAGAATCGAGGTCAGAAACGATCAGCAAGAGGTAGATTAAAGATGAGAAACAGCGGACAGATGCAGAATAAAGGTTAGAAACTAGCAGAAAGAGGTAAAATAAAGGTGAGAAATAAGTAGAAATAGTTGAGTAAAAGCTCAGCAATGAGCAAAAAAGGTAGAAAAAAGGTGATAAACAAGCAGAAAGAGGCAGATTAAAGATCAGAAATGAGCAGAAGTGTGTAGAATAAAAGCCAGCAATGAACAGAAAGAGAAAAAATAAAGGTGAGAACCAGCAGCGAGAGGCAGAATGGAGGTCGGCAACGGGCAGAAAGATGCAAGCTAAAGATGAGAAACTAGCAGAAAATGGGAGAATAAAGGTCAGAAATTAGCAGAATGGGGCAGAATAAAGGTGAGCAACGAGCACAAAGAGACAAAATAAAGGTGAGAAACTAGCAGAAAGAGGCAAAATAAAGGTCAGAAATGAGCAGAAAGATGCAAAATAAAGATGAGAACGATCAGAAAGAGGGAGAATACACGTCAGCAACGAGCAGAAAGAGGCAAAATAAAGGCCAGCAACGAGCACAAAGAGACAAAATAAAGGTGAGAAACTAGCAGAAAGAGGCAAAATAAAGGTCAGAAATGAGCAGAAAGATGCAAAATAAAGATGAGAACGATCAGAAAGAGGGAGAATACACGTCAGCAACGAGCAGAAAGAGGCAAAGTAAAGGCCAGCAATGAGCAGAAAGAGGCAAAATAAATGTGAGAAACGAGCAAGAAGACGCAGAATAAAAGTCTGCAATGACCAGAAAGATGCAAACTATAGGTCAGCAATGAGCAGTAAGGCAAAATAGAGATCAGAAACGAGCAGAAAGAGGGAAAATAAAGGTCAGAAATGAGCAGGAAGATGCAAAATAAAGGTGAGCAACGACCAGAAACAGGCAAAATAAAGGTGAAAGACGATCAAAAAGAGGCAGAATAAAGGTCAGAAGTGAGGAGAAAGAGGCAAAACAAGGGTGAGACGATCAGAAAGAGGGAGAATACACGTCAGCAACGAGCAGAAAGAGGCAAGCTAAAGGTGAGAAACAAGCAGAAAGAGGCAGAATAAAGGTCAGCAACAAGCAGAAAGAGGCAAGATAAAGGTGAGAAACTATAAGAAATAGGTAGAGTAAAGGTCAGTAATGAACAGAAAGAGGCAGAATAAATGCCAGCAATGAGTAGAAAGATGCAAAATAACAGTGAGAAATGAGCAGCAAGAGGCAGAATAGAGGTCAGACACTAGCAGAAAGAGGCAAAATAAAGGTGTGAAAGAAGCAGAAAGAAGTAAAATAAAGGTCAGCAATGAGCAGAAAGAGGCAGAATAAAGGTCAGAAATTAGCACAAAGAGGCAAAATAGAGGTTAGGAACCAACGGCAAGAGGCAAAATAAAGGTGTCAGACAAGCAGAAAGAAGCAAAATAAAGGTCAGCAATGAGCAGAAAGAGGCAGAATAAAGGTCAGCAATGAGCACAAAGGTGCAGAATAAAGGCCAGCAATGAGCAGAAAGAGACAAAAGAAAGCTGAGAAACGAGCAGCAAGAGGCAGTATAGAGGTCAGCAACGAGGAGAAAGAGGCAAGCTACAGGTGAGAAACAGGCAGAAAGAGGCAGAATAAAGGTGATTAAGAAGTAGAAAGAGGCAGAGTAAAGGTCAGCAAAGAGTAGAAAGAGGCAGAATAGAGGTCAGCAATGAGTAGAAAGAGGCAGAATAAACATCAGAAACGAGCAGAAAGAGGCAGAATAAAGGTCAGCAATGAGCAGAAAGAAGCAAAATAAATGTAAGAAATGAGCAAGAAGAGGCAGAATAAAGGTGAGAAACAAGCAGAAAGAGGCAGAATAAAGGTCAGCAGGGAGCAGAAAGACGGAAGATAAAGGTAAGAAGGGAGCAGAAAGAGGCAAAATAAAGGTCAGAAACGAGCACAAAGAGGCAAAATAGAGGTCAGAAACCAGCAGGAAGAGGCAAAATAAAGGTGTGAAACAAGCAGAAAGAAGCAAAACAAAGATCAGAAATGTGCACAAGGGGCTGAATAAAGGCCAGCAACAAGCAGAAAGAGACAAAAGAAAGGTGAGAAACGAGCAGCAAGAGGCAGAATAGAGGTCACAAATAAGCAGCAAGAGGCAGAATAGAGGTCAGAAATGAGCTGAAAGATACAGAATAAAGGTCATCAACAAGCAGAAAGAGGCAAAATAAAGTCCAGAAATGAGCAGAAAGTGGCAAAATATAGGTCAGATATGAGCAACAAGAGGCAAAATAATGGCGAAATGAGGAGAAAGAAACAAAATAAAGGTGAGAATTAAACAGAAAGAGGCAACATAGAGGTCAGAAACCGGCAGCAATAGGTAAAATAAAGGTGAGAAATGAGCAGAAAGAAGCAAAATAATGGTGAGAAACGAGAAGAAAGTGGCAGAATCAAGGTCAGCAACGAGTAGAAAGAAGCAGAATAATTGTCAGAAACGAGCAGAAGTGGCAGAATAAAGGCCAGCAACGAGCAGAAAGAGGCAAAATAAATGTGAGAAATGAGCAAGAAGAGGCAGAATAAAAGTCTGCAATGACCAGAAAGAGGCAAACTAAAGATCAGCAACGAGCAGTAAGGCATAATAGAGATCAGAAACAAGCAGAAAGAGGCAAAATAAAGAATAGAAATAGCAGAGAGATGCAAAATAAAGGTCAGCAACGACCAGAAAGAGGCAAAATAAAGGTGAAAGATGATCAGAAAGAGGCAGAATAAAGGACAGAAATGAGGAGAAAGAGGCAAAATAAAGGTGAGAACCAGCAGCAAGAGGCAGAATACACGTCAGCAACGAGCAGAAAAAGGCAAGCTAAAGGTGAGAAACAAGCAGATAGAGGTAGAATAAAGGTCAGAAAGAGGCAGAATAAAGGTCAGCAATGAGCAGAAAGAGTCAAAATAGAGGTCAGCAACGAGCAGAAGGAGGCAAGATAAAGGTGTGAAACGAGCAGGAAGAGGCAAAATAAAGGTCAGAAATGAGCAGGAGGCGACAGAATAAAGGTCAGCAATGAGCAGAAAGAGGCAAAATAGAAGTGATGAACAAGCAGACAGAGGTAAAATAAAGGTCAGAAACAAGCAGAAAGAGGCAAATAAAGATCAGCAATGAGCAGAAAAGGCAGAATAGAGGTCAGAAACGATCAGCAAGAGGTAGAATAAAGGTGAGAGACAGAGGCAGAATAAAGGTTAGAAACTAGCAGAAAGAGGCAAAATAAAGGTGAGAAATTAGTAGAAAGAGTTGAATAAAAGCTCAGCAATGAGCAGAAAAAAGTAGAAAAAAGGTGAGAAACAAGCAGAAAGAGGCAGATTAAAGGTCAGAAATTAGCTGAAGGGTGTAGAACAAAGGCCAGCAATGAACAGAAAGAGAAAAATAAAGGTGAGAACCAGCAGCGAGAGGCAGAATAGAGGTCGGCAACGAGCAGAAAGATGCAAGCTAAAGATGAGAAACTAGCAGAAAATGGCAAAATAAAGGTCGGAAATTAGCAGAAAGGGGCAGAATAAAGGTGAGCAACGATTAGAAAGAGACAAAATAAAGGTGAGAAACAAGCAGAAAGAGGCAGAATATAGGTCAGCAACCAGCAGAAAGAGGAAAAATAAAGGTGAGAAACTAGCAGAATAGATGTCAGCAACGAGCAGCAAGAGGCAGAATAGAGGTCAGCAACGAGCAGAAAGAGGCAAGCTAAAGGTGAGAAAGAAGCAGAAAGAGGCAGAATAAAGGTCAGCAACGAGTAGCATGAGGCAGAATAAAAGTCAGCAACGAGTAGAATGAGGCAGAATAAAGGTCAGAAACAAGCAGAAAGAGGCAGAATAAAGGTCAGCAATTTGCAGAATGAGGCTAAATAAATGTGAGAAATGAGCAAGAAGAGGCAGAATAAAGGTGAGACACGAGCACAAAGAGGCAAAATAGAGGTCAGAAACCAGCATCAAGAGGCAAAATAAAGGTGTGAAACAAGCAGAAAGAAGTAAAATAAAGGTCAGCAATGAGCAGAAAGAGGCAGAATAAAGGTTAGAAATTAGCAAAAAGAGGCAAAATAGAGGTTAGAAACTGTGAGAAGTTGGCCTGGTATATGCTGTTCACTAATTAAAGTGGACACCTTGCACCAGGGCAAATCGACTCTTATGGTAGATAGGTTTAAGACAACCTTTTAAAGAAAGCTATCCTAGTGGTAGCTGTGGAGAGCAGCCTTCAGGCTAAGTCTCGGAGGAATGTAAAGCAGCTTGTTTTACCATATAATCTCTTGAATCACCAAATGAAAAGACACCACACAGGTATATATATCAAATATATATGTATTTATTTCTAAATAACTCTCTACTAATCTCTTTATGAGATTAGAAGACAAACATATGCACAAATCAACGTTTCACAATAAGTTAAGCACAAAATATGGCTGGGGCCCTAGGGGCGTACCAGACCATATACTAAGTAAGAGACTTAGAAACAACGACTTGCAGGGAGACAAGGCCTAGGGCCTTCAGAAGTGCTGGGGCCTCACGAAACCACCCAAGGCAGGTAAGTAAAGGACCCACGGGGGACGCGTGCAGTGTGGATACACAGGCGCGGATCGCCGTTAACTTCAATGGGGCAAGTCGCGGTTGGAAATAAAGAGTTTTAGGATACTTCGGGAGAACCTACAAGCAAGTCACTTACAGGGTAAGTAGTTCTAGGGCCCACACCCACAGGAGCACCGTAGTGCTGGAGTTACCTCACCCAGGGAAGCCGGGTGCACAGGTGTCCTTTGGTGTCGGGTCGCGGCGTCGTTTTCAATGGCGAACAAAGAAGACTTGCTGCTTGCGGGAGCTGAAGAAGTGTCCGGTGGAATCCAAGCCTGGATTCTGAAGAAGGATGACCTGAAAGCAGAGGGGACAGTGTTCAAAGTCACTTGGCAGTGACCCGGGGCAAGGAAGATGGATGCCCACCGTCGTCGGTCGCTTCAGGTCGGTTGCAGGTGCCTTGACTCTTCAGCCACGTGGTCCAGGAGGCGTCGACGACGACCAGGAGCTGGATTCGGTGTGTCCCTTGACGTCTGCAGCTGACTGCGGTGTCGGCAACTCGATCGGAGCCAACAAGCCTTGGCAGCCGCAAGTCTCGGGGAGATGAAGAAAAGTCGATGGCGCAGACCAGCAAGGTCTGTGGAACTCACCCAGCGAGGGTAAGTAAGGGCAGGCCTGGAGCAACCAGGGGAGCCCTTCGGTTTCTTTAAGAAGTCTTCTGGGGACCCACAAGCCAGCGGGCAAGGGATCGCGAAGACACCTCGGGCGGAATCACTCAACAGGGGCCCACGGTCACTCGGGACGGTGTAGGCCTCTGATCTTCGGAGGGATTCCTGCTGGAGGTCGGGACCACACGTGGTCCAAAGCACAAGTTCGTAGAACGTTGTGAAGGGGTTGCACTCGACAATAGTGCACGGTACCCAGGGGTCGCGGTTCCTCGTTACTCGTGGGGTCCACTTGCCTCAGCTTCGCTGGGAACTCACGATGGCCTGGGAGAGGTCAGGAAATCCACTTCTTGGGCTGCAGGGACTTCGGACTCCGGCGGGAGCGGCGTAGTTTGCGACCGTCGTTGTCGTTTTTGGTGCCTGCCAAGCAGGGGAGTCACTCCTTGACTCCAAGGGAGATTCTTCTGTCTTCCAAAGGTAGTGGAACGTCGAAGGGCCAGGATTCTTCTGTAGAGCGTCGTCCAGGGGTTATCTGCTTTGCAATGGCAAGGTTCCCCCTCTTATACTAAAAAGAGGGGATGGACTAGCTCTATGACCCCACCTATGGGAGGGTCAAGGGAGGGGGTGGCTACACCCACTTCCCTTTGTCCAGTTTCGCGCCAGAGCAGGGGCAGGTAGCCCCTGAGCTGGTTTGAACTGGCATATGCACAGAGGAGCCTTCTGCTCCCCCAGTGCAGGACTTCAAAGCACTCTAAGAGTGCACCCACCCAGCCCCAATACACTAAACCCTGTCTGGAAGGTGGTTACACCTCCCTGTGACAGGATGCCTATTGTTGGGCTTCCTCCACTGTGAGTTTCGGTCATCAGCAGGAGGGCAGCCCAGTGTCTGTGACTGGTGGCATCCATTTTGTGATGCCAGGGCTCTTTAGGATTCTACCGCGTTTCCACAGCAGGCACATGTCTTATCCCTCTAGAAGGGTGGAATGCTACCCCCGCCGCCAAGATTGGCGGGGGGTAGTATTCCAAGATGTTTGACACCAAACACGACATGTTTTGATGCAGCCATTCCAAAGTTAGCATTTACCGCGAGGATATAATGCACTTAAGAGTATATGGTTTAACCGCATCCACAAACAGCACCAGAGAATGGACTCTGAGAACTGCAGAGGGGCCCTGCTCATGCAGAGGCACCCCCTCACATAGAAGCCAAGCACCCTGCCCTCAGGATTGATAGGGCCTGCCTTAGGGGTGACTGATAGGTTTATATGTGTGTGCAAGAGAGATATAGGAAACCTATATCTCAGTGAGGGGTGCTAGCACCACCTCACCCAGGCTGCAGTAGCAGGCCTGTGGTGTCAGATTTAGACTGCTTCCCAGGGGTGGCATAACACATGCTGCAGCCCCTGGTAGGCCTGTGAAGTATCTATGCCCTTGGCACCTAAGGTACCATATACTAGGGACTCATAAGGCACCACAGTATCCAATCACTAGTGCACCTAGAGTGCACTCCATGTCATTTAGAGAGAACAGAGAGGCTGGGGCCCTGATTGGCAGGGACCCAGCCAGACTATAGCCAGAAACCAGTGCTAACATCAGAAAAAAAGTGGGGGCAACATAAGAGGCAGATCCTACTCTCCTACACAACCCCCCCAAACGTAGGGACACTAAACTAACCTTGACCAGTTGAGTCTTCGTGTTCAAAGTGGAAATACCTTGAGAGTCCATCTGCATTGGCATGTTGGGTCCCAGGCCTATGTTCCACTGTATAGTCCATCCCCTGTAGGGAAATGGACCACCTCAAAAGTTTTGGGTTTTCACCTTTCATCTGCTTTAGCCATAGGAGGGGCTTGTGGTCAGTCTGAACTATGAAGTGAGTACCAAACAAGTATGGCCTCAGCTTCTTCAGGGCCCATACCACAGCAAAGGCCTCCCTCTCTATAGCTGACCAACGTTTCTCTCTAGGGGTCAGCCTTCTGCTAATAAAAGCTACTGGCTGGTCTTGACCTTCATCATTCAGTTGAGACAGTACAGCTCCCACACCCAGCTCAGAAGCATCTGTTTGGACAATGAACTTTTTGGTGTAGTCTGGACTCTGTAAGATGGGGGCAGTGCACATGGCCTGCTTTAGGTCTTCAAATGCCTTTTGACAGCTAGCTGTCCACTGAACCTTTTTTGGCATTTTCTTAGAGGTAAGATCATTCAAGGGGGTCACTATAGATCCATATCCCTTGACAAACCTCCTATAGTACCCAGTCAGGCCTAAGAAGGCTCTCACCTGTGTCTGGGTGGTTGGAGCAACCCATTCCAGTATGGTTTGGATTTTGCTCTGCAAAGGCTGAACCTGGCCTCCACCTACAAGGTGGCCCAGGTACACAACCTGACTCTGCCCTATCTGGCACTTGGTGGCCTTGATAGTGAGGCCTGCTTTCTGCAGGGCCTCCAAAACATTTCTGAGGTGGACCAGGTGATCCTGCCAGGAGGAACTAAAGACAGCAATATCATCTAGATAAGCTGAGCAATAAGTTTCCATCCCTGCCAGAACTTTATTCACCAACCTCTGAAAAGTGGCAGGTGCATTTTTCAATCCAAAGGGCATCACCACAAAGTGGTAGTGCCCACCAGGGGTCGAAAATGCTGTTTTGGCTTTTGCATCATCAGCTAATCTGATTTGCCAGTAGCCAGCTGTTAGGTCAAATGTGCTTAGATACTTGGCTGAGGCCAAAGTATCAATCAGCTCATCTGCCCTTGGTATGGGATAGGCATCAGTCCTAGTGACTGCATTGAGGCCTCTGTAGTCTACACAAAACCTCATTTCTTTCTTACCACCCTGGGTATGAGGCTTGGGTACCAGGACTACTGGGCTAGCCCAAGGGCTATCTGAAGGCTCAATCACGCCTAACTCCAACATTTTCTGGACTTCAGTCCTGATACAGTCCCTGACATGGTCAGGTTGCCTGTAGATTTTATTCTTGACAGGCAGACTGTCCCCAGTGTCCACCTCATGGGTGCACCAGGTAGTCTGACTAGGGGTCAGGCTAAACATATGTCTAAACTGTTGCAGAACTTGTCTGCACTCAGTTTGCTGATGGTCAGTGAGGCTGCTTGCCAAAGCAACACCATCTACTGACCCATCATCAGGGTTCTGAGAGAGCAGGTCAGGGAGAGGGTCACTCTCCTCCTCCTGGTCCTCATCAGTTGCCATGAGCAAGCCCATGTCAGCCCTGTCAACATATGGCTTTAATCTGTTGACATGAAGCACCCTTAGGGGCTCCTGGGAGTTCCAAGATTCACCAGATAGGTGACTTCTCCCTTCTGTTCAACTATTGTATGGGGGCCACTCCATTTGTCCTGGAGGGCTGCTGGGGCCACAGGCTCCAACACCCACACTTTCTGTCCTGGCTGGTATACAGTCAGCACAGCCTTTTGGTCATGCCAAGCTTTTTGCAATTCTTGGCTGGCCTCCAGGTTTTTGGTTGCCTTTTTCATGTACTCTGCCATCCGGGAGCGGAGACCAAGTACATAGTCCATCACATCTTGTTTGGGGGCTTGAGAGGTAACTCCCAGCCCTCTTTTACCAAACATAGTGGACCTCTCACAGGATGCCCAAACAGAAGCTCAAATGGGCTGTAGCCAACCCCCTTCTGTGGAACCTCTCTGTATGCAAACAAAAGGCAAGGAAGAAGAAGGTCCCATTTCCGCCTAAGCTTCTCTGGGAGTCCCTTAATCATTCCTTTCAAGGTCTTGTTGAAGCGTTCAACTAAACCATTGCATTGTGGGTGATAGGGGGTGGTGAACTTATAAGTTACACCACACTCCTTCCACATTGCTTTCAGATATCCTGACATGAAGTTGGTACCTCTGTCAGAAATGACCTCCTTTGGAAAACCCACTCTGGAGAAAACTCCAATGAGGGCTCTTGCCACCACAGGTGCTGTGGTGGTCCTCAGGGAATTGCCTCTGGGTACCTGGTGGCATGATCCACTACCACCAGGATAAATCTGTGCCCAGATGCAGTCTGAGGGTCAAGGGGACCAACAATGTCAATCCCTACCCTTTCAAAGGGTACCCCCACCACAGGTAGTGGTATTAGGGGGCCTTTGTTGTGCCACCTGCCTTACCACTGGCTTGGCAAGTGACACAGGAGCGACAAAACTCCTTTGTGTCCTCTGACATATGTGGCCAATGAAAATGTGGAACAAGCCTGTCCCAGGTCTTGTTTTGGCCCAAGTGTCCTGCCAAAGGGATATCATGTGCTAAGGTCAAGAGGAACCCCTAAACTTCTGAGGTATTACCAACCTCCTGGTGGCTCCAGGGGCTGGGTCTCTACCCTCAGAATATAGGAGTCCCTCATCCCAATAAACTTTATGGGACCCACTAGCACTCCCAGCAGCCTCAGCAGCAGCCTGCTGTCTGAGGGGTTCAAGAGAGGGGCAGCACTGTTGCTCCTTGCTCAGATCTTCCCTGGAAGGGCCCCTGCCCCCAAGAACTCAACCTGGTCAGGTTCAAGTTCCTCTGGGGCAGTTCCTTCTTCAGGTTCTGCTTCACCTCCCTCTGGAAGTGAATCCTTGATCTGAGACAGAGGGGAAGGCACTGCCTTTACCCTACTGCTCCTCCTCTTGGGAAGCATCTGGTCCATTGTTCCAGGATCCAGAGCTGGTTCAGTGTCATGCATTCTTGCTTGTGACCTGGTCACAGCAAATACCTCTGCAGGGATGCCCAACATCTCAGCATGAGTCCATAACTCTACTTCAGACCAAGCTGAAGTCTCTAGATCATTGCCCAATAGACATTCTACAGGGAGGTCTGCACTGACTACAACTTTCTTGAGGCCAGTTACCCCTCCCCAGGAGAAATTCACAACTGCCAGACTATGGTTGGTCTGGACATTGCTTGCATTGGTCACCTGGTACATTTCACCCAGGATGATCTGTCCAGGGTCCACTAGGTCCTCTGCCACCATTGTGACACTAGCACCTGTGTCCCTAAATGCCAAAGCCTGTTTGCCATTTATCAAAGGCTGCTGTTTGTACTTGCCCAGATTACTGGGGCTTACTAGGAAGGACATATCAATGTTTCCCTCACAAATCAGCATTGCCTGAGTGGTCACTCTGACTAGGTCAGAATCCACTTCAGAACCCAGGGTCAACCCTACTACACCCTTATTCTGCGTACCACCTCCACCAGTAGCTGAGCTAGGGGGCACAGTTGCCTTAGGGGCAGGAGTGGTGGTGGTTTGGTCTTTGGACTTGGTACAATCAGAAGTCCAGTGCCCTTTTTGTTTACAGAATTTGCACCAGGGCTTCTTTTGGCCTTTTCCCTTGTTGGACTGTGACTCCCCACCAGATGCAGATTTTTGGGGCCCTTGTGAAGACTTCTGGTCTTTTGACTTATCCCCACCTTTCTCAGGGCCTTTAGGATCTTGCTTCTTAGTGTCACCCCCTTGGTTCTGGGTTTTCTGCCTCACCCTGGTTCTGACCCATTTGTCTGCCTTCTTTCCCAATTCTTGGGGAGAGGTCAGATCAGAGTCCACCAGGTACTGATGCAACAACTGGTTCTGGCAATTATTTAGGATCTGTTCTCTCATCATCAGATTATACAATCCCTTGAAATCAGTAACCCTACTGCCAACCAGCCAACCCTCTAGAGCCTTGGTTGCACAATCAACAAAGTCAGTCCAGTCCTGAGTCTGTGCCTTCTGGGTATCTCTGAACTTCAACCTGTACTGCTCAGTGGTTAAGCCAAACCCATCTATCAGTGCACTCTTCAGGACCTCATAATCATCAGCATCCTCCTCTCTAACAGTGAGGAGCTTGTCTCTTCCTTTATCTGAAAAGGAGAGCCACAAGATTGCTGCCCACTGCTTTTGGGGGACCTGCTGTACTCTACAGGCCCTCTCCATAGCAGTTATCCACTTGTGGATATCATCCCCACTCTGGTAGGGAGGAACAACCTTGCTCAGGTTCCTATGGTCAGGAATATATTCTCTGCCTCTAGGGACACTGTTGCTGCCACCAGGGGGTTCTAAACCCTCCCTTCTGGAAGCTCTCTGGATCTCCAGGGCTTCTCTATCCAGTGCCAACTGCTTGGTTCTGAGGGCCACTTTGGCTTCCTCATACTGGAGCAGTTTGCACCTTCTCTCAGAGGAGGTCTCTCTTAAGGAAAAGTATGAGCTCCTCTGCTGGACAAATTCTCTGCCAGAGTGATAAGAGTGGTCAGATTCCCTGGAAGGGGATCTGTGCCTCTCATCCACTCTGCCAGTTCTCTTAGGGAGAATTCCTCTGTCCTGTTCAGGCTCCTTGAAGCCTGGCCCTTCAACCACAGAGTCTTGGTTATTCGGATTGTCCTCATCTGACCCAGATACTATGATTGACCCACCCACTGATTCAGACCCCTTAGCTCCTAGAGCCAATCTAAGGTCATCTGCTGTCAGCAGATACATCAGGTGGAGTGTTGAGGGACTCTGTCCTGTCCTCAGGTGTCTGTCAACACACATGGCTCTCAAGTCAGAGAAAGCCATGTCCTTATACTGAGGCTGAGTGGATCCACTGGGTCCACCCTTCAAGGACATTCTAGTGTTGTGCAGTGTTGTACTACCTACACTAGTTTGTGGCCTACTGATCCTAGCTTGAGCTGTGGAAAGGGTGTGCTATCCCTTGGCACACAGCTCTAAGTTCAGTAGAACTTATTGATACTAAGCTTGACTTTATATGTACCTTGAGTACCTATAATGGTTTTCAGTTAGTAATTCAAATAGAGATTTTCTGGTAAAACAATGGCAAGCTGGAATCCCACACGCTGCCCACCAATGTGAGAAGTTGGCCTGGTATATGCTGTTCACTAATTAAAGTGGACACCTTGCACCAGGGCAAATCGACTCTTATGGTAGATAGGTTTAAGACAACCTTTTAAAGAAAGCTATCCTAGTGGTAGCTGTGGAGAGCAGCCTTCAGGCTAAGTCTCGGAGGAATGTAAAGCAGCTTGTTTTACCATATAATCTCTTGAATCACCAAATGAAAAGACACCACACAGGTATATATATCAAATATATATGTATTTATTTCTAAATAACTCTCTACTAATCTCTTTATGAGATTAGAAGACAAACATATGCACAAATCAACGTTTCACAATAAGTTAAGCACAAAATATGGCTGGGGCCCTAGGGGCGTACCAGACCATATACTAAGTAAGAGACTTAGAAACAACGACTTGCAGGGAGACAAGGCCTAGGGCCTTCAGAAGTGCTGGGGCCTCACGAAACCACCCAAGGCAGGTAAGTAAAGGACCCACGGGGGACGCGTGCAGTGTGGATACACAGGCGCGGATCGCCGTTAACTTCAATGGGGCAAGTCGCGGTTGGAAATAAAGAGTTTTAGGATACTTCGGGAGAACCTACAAGCAAGTCACTTACAGGGTAAGTAGTTCTAGGGCCCACACCCACAGGAGCACCGTAGTGCTGGAGTTACCTCACCCAGGGAAGCCGGGTGCACAGGTGTCCTTTGGTGTCGGGTCGCGGCGTCGTTTTCAATGGCGAACAAAGAAGACTTGCTGCTTGCGGGAGCTGAAGAAGTGTCCGGTGGAATCCAAGCCTGGATTCTGAAGAAGGATGACCTGAAAGCAGAGGGGACAGTGTTCAAAGTCACTTGGCAGTGACCCGGGGCAAGGAAGATGGATGCCCACCGTCGTCGGTCGCTTCAGGTCGGTTGCAGGTGCCTTGACTCTTCAGCCACGTGGTCCAGGAGGCGTCGACGACGACCAGGAGCTGGATTCGGTGTGTCCCTTGACGTCTGCAGCTGACTGCGGTGTCGGCAACTCGATCGGAGCCAACAAGCCTTGGCAGCCGCAAGTCTCGGGGAGATGAAGAAAAGTCGATGGCGCAGACCAGCAAGGTCTGTGGAACTCACCCAGCGAGGGTAAGTCAGGGCAGGCCTGGAGCAACCAGGGGAGCTCTTCGGTTTCTTTAAGAAGTCTTCTGGGGACCCACAAGCCAGCGGGCAAGGGATCGCGAAGACACCTCGGGCGGAATCACTCAACAGGGGCCCACGGTCACTCGGGATGGTGTAGGCCTCTGATCTTCGGAGGATTCCTGCTGGAGGTCGGCACCACATGTGGTCCAAAGCACAGGTTCGTAGAACGTTGTGAAGGGGTTGCACTCGACAATAGTGCACGGTACCCAGGGGTCGCGGTTCCTCGTTACTCGTGGGGTCCACTTGCCTCAGCTTCGCTGGGGACTCACAATGGCCTAGGAGAGGTCAGGAAATCCACTTCTTGGGCTGCAGGGACTTCGGACTCCGGCGGGAGTGGCGTAGTTTGCGACTGTCGTTGTCATTTTTGGTGCCTGCCAAGCAGGGGAGTCACTCCTTGACTCCAAGGGAGATTGTTCTGTCTTCCAAAGGTAGTGGAACGTCGAAGGGCCAGGATTCTTCTGTAGAGCGTCGTCCAGGGGTTATCTGCTTTGCAATGGCAAGGTTCCCCTCTTATACTAAAAAGAGGGGATGGACTAGCTCTATGACCCCACCTATGGGAGGGTCAAGGGAGGGGTGGCTACACCCACTTCCCTTTGTCCAGTTTCGCGCCAGAGCAGGGGCAGGTAGCCCCTGAGCTGGTTTGAACTGGCATATGCACAGAGGAGCCTTCTGCTCCCCCAGTGCAGGACTTCAAAGCACTCTAAGAGTGCACCCACCCAGCCCCAATACACTAAACCCTGTCTGGAAGGTGGTTACACCTCCCTGTGACAGGATGCCTATTGTTGGGCTTCCTCCACTGTGAGTTTCGGTCATCAGCAGGAGGGCAGCCCAGTGTCTGTGACTGGTGGCATCCATTTTGTGATGCCAGGGCTCTTTAGGATTCTACCGCGTTTCCACAGCAGGCACATGTCTTATCCCTCTAGAAGGGTGGAATGCTACCCCCGCCGCCAAGATTGGCGGGGGGTAGTATTCCAAGATGTTTGACACCAAACACGACATGTTTTGATGCAGCCATTCCAAAGTTAGCATTTACCGCGAGGATATAATGCACTTAAGAGTATATGGTTTAACCGCATCCACAAACAGCACCAGAGAATGGACTCTGAGAACTGCAGAGGGGCCCTGCTCATGCAGAGGCACCCCCTCACATAGAAGCCAAGCACCCTGCCCTCAGGATTGATAGGGCCTGCCTTAGGGGTGACTGATAGGTTTATATGTGTGTGCAAGAGAGATATAGGAAACCTATATCTCAGTGAGGGGTGCTAGCACCACCTCACCCAGGCTGCAGTAGCAGGCCTGTGGTGTCAGATTTAGACTGCTTCCCAGGGGTGGCATAACACATGCTGCAGCCCCTGGTAGGCCTGTGAAGTATCTATGCCCTTGGCACCTAAGGTACCATATACTAGGGACTCATAAGGCACCACAGTATCCAATCACTAGTGCACCTAGAGTGCACTCCATGTCATTTAGAGAGAACAGAGAGGCTGGGGCCCTGATTGGCAGGGACCCAGCCAGACTATAGCCAGAAACCAGTGCTAACATCAGAAAAAAAGTGGGGGCAACATAAGAGGCAGATCCTACTCTCCTACAGAAACCAACGGCAAGAGGCAAAATAAAGGTGTCAAACAAGCAGAAAGAAGCAAAATAAAGGTCAGAAACTAGCAGAAAGTGGCAGAATAAAGGCCAGCAATGAGCAGAAACAGGCAAAATAAATGTGAGAAACGAGCAAGAGGAGACAGAATAAAGGTGAGAAACAAGCAGAAAGAGGCAGAATAAAGGTCAGCAGGGAGCAGAAAGACGGAAGATAAAGGTCAGAAGGGAGCAGAAAGAGGCAAAATAAAGGTCAGCAACGAGCAGAAAGAGGCAAAATAAAGACCAGCAATGAGCAGAAAGAGGCAAAATAAATGTGAGAAACGAGCAAGAAGACGCGAATAAAAGTCTGCAATGACCAGAAAGAGGCAAACTAAAGGTCAGCAACGAGCAGTAAGGCAAAATAGAGATCAGAAACAAGCAGAAAGAGGCAAAATAAAGGTCAGAAATTAGCAGAAAGATGCAAAATAAAGGTGTAAGACAATCAGAAAGAGGCAGAATAAAGGTCCGAAATGAGGAGAAAGAGGCAAAATAAAGGTGAGAACCAGCAGCAAGAAGCAGAATACACGTCAGCAACGAGCAGAAATAGGCAAGCTAAAGGTCAGAAACAAGCAGATAGAGGCAGAATAAAGGTCAGAAAGAGGCAGAATAAAGGTCAGCAACAAGCAGAAAGAGGTAAAATAAAGGTGAGAAACTATAAGAAATAGGTAGAGTAAAAGTCAGTAATGAACAGAAAGAGGCAGAATAAAGGCCAGCAATGAGTAGAAAGATGCAAAATAACGGTGAGAAATGAGCAGCAAGACGCAGAATAGAGATCAGAGACTAGCAGTAAGAGGCAGAATAGAGGTCAGCAACGAGCAGAAGGAGCCAAGATAAAGGTGTGAAACGAGCAGGAAGAGGCAGAATAAAGGGTAGAAATTAGCAGGAGGAGGCAGAATAAAAGTCAGCAATGAGCAGAAAGAGGCAAAATAGAGGTGATGAACAAGGAGACAGAGGTAAAATAAAGGTCAGAAACAAACAGAAAGAGGCAAAATAAAGGTCAGCAATGAGCAGAAAAAGGCAGAATAGAGGTCAGATACGATCAGCAAGAGGTAGATTAAAGGTGAGAGACAGCGGAGAAAGGCAGAATAAAGGTTAGAAACTAGCAGAAAGAGGTCAAATAAAAGTGAGAAATTAGTAGAAATAGTTGAGTAAAAGCTCAGCAATGAGCAAAAAAGGTAGAAAAAAGGTGATAAACAAGCAGAAAGAGGCAGATTACAGATCAAAAATGAGCAGAAGTGTGTAGAATAAAAGCCAGCAATGAATAGAAAGATTAAAAATAAAGGTGAGAACTAGAAGCGAGAGGCAGAATAGAGGTCGGCAACGAGCAGAAAAATGCAAGCTACAGATGAGAAACTAGCAGAAAATGGCAGAATAAAGGTCAGAAATGAGCAGAAAGGGGCAGAATAAAGGTGAGCAACGAGCAGAAAGACAAAATAAATGTGAGAAACCAGCAGAAAGAGGCAGATTAAAGATCAGAACGAGTAGAAAGAGACAGAATAAAGGTCAGCAACCAGCAGAAAGAGGCAAAATAAAGGTGGGAAACTAGCAGACTAGAGGTCAGAAACAAGCAGCAAGAGGCAGAATAGAGGTCAGCAACGAGCAGAAAGAGGCAAGCTAAAGGTGAGAAAGAAGCAGAAAGAGGCAGAATAAACGTCAGCAACAAGTAGAAAGAGCCAAATAATGCTCAGAAACAAGCAGAAAGAGGCAGAATAAAGGTCAGCAATTTGCAGAATGAGGCAAAATAAATGTGAGAAACGAGCAAGAAGAGGCAGAATAAAGGTGAGACACGAGCACAAAGAGGAAAAATAGTGGTCAGAAACCAGCATCAAGAGGCAAAATAAAGGTGTGAAACAAGCAGAAAGAAGTAAAATAAAGGTCAGCAATGAGGAGAAAGAGGCAGAATAAAGGTCAGAAATTAGCACAAAGAGGCAAAATAGAGGTTAGGAACCAATGGCAAGAGGCAAAATAAAGGTGTCAGACAAGCAGAAAGAAGCAAAATAACGGTCAGCAATGAGCAGAAAGAGGCAAAATAAAGGTCAGCAATGAGCACAAAGGTGCAGAATAAAGGCCAGCAATGAGCAGAAAGAGACAAAAGAAAGCTGAGAAACGAGCAGCAAGAGGTTGGATAGAGGTCAGCAACGAGCAGAAAGAGGCAAGCTAAAGGTGAGAAACAAGCAGAAAGAGGCAGAATAAAGGTGAGTAAGAAGTAGAAAGAGGCAGAGTAAAGGTCAGCAAAGAGTAGAAAGAGGCAGAATAGAGGTCAGCAATAAGTAGAAAGAGGTAGAATAAACATCAGAAACGAGCAGAAAGAGGCAGAATATAGGTCAGCAATGAGCAGAAAGAGGCAAAATAAATGTAAGAAATGAGCAAGAAGAGGCAGAATAAAGGTCAGAAGGGAGCAGAAAGAGGCAAAATAAAGGCCAGACACGAGCTCAAAGAGGCAAAATAGAGGTCAGAAACCAGCAGGAAGAGGCAAAATAAAGGTGTGAAACAAGCAGAAAGAAGCAAAACAAAGGTCAGAAATGAGCACAAGGGGCTGAATAAAGGCCAGCAACAAGGAGAAAGAGACAAAAGAAAGGTGAGAAACGAGCAGCAAGAGGCAGAATAGAGGTCACAAATAAGCAGCAAGAGGCAGAATAGAGGTCAGAAACGAGCTGAAAGAGACAGAATAAAGGTCATCAACAAGCAGAAAGAGGCAAAATAAAGTTGAGAAACGAGCAGAAAGTGGCAAAATATAGGTCAGAAACGAGCAACAAGAGGAAAAATAATGGAGAAATGATGAGAAAAACAAAATAAAGGTGAGAATTTAACAGAAAGAGGCAAAATAGAGGTCAGAAACTGGCAGCGATAGGCAAAATAAAGGTGAGAAATGAGCAGAAAGAAACAAAATAATGGTGAGAAACGAGAAGAAAGTGGCAGAATCAAGGTCAGCAACGAGTAGAATGAGGCAGAATAAAGGTCAGAAACGAGCAGAAAGTGGCAGAATAAAGGCCAACAATGAGCAGAAAGAGGCAAAATAAATGTGAGAAATGAGCAAGAAGAGGCAGAATAAAAGTTTGAAATGACCAGAAAGAGGCAAACTAAAGTTCAGCAACGAGCAGTAAGGCAAAATAGAGATCAGAAACAAGCAGAAAGAGGCAAAATAAAGGTCAGAAATAGCAGAGAGATGCAAAATAAAGGTCAGCAACGACCAGAAAGAGGCAAAATAAAGGTGAAAGACGATCAGAAAGAGGCAGAATAAAGGTGAGTAAGAAGTAGAAGAGGCAGAGTAAAGGTCAGTAAAGAGTAGAAAGAGGCAGAATAGAGGTAAGCAATGAGTAGAAAGAGGTAGAATAAACATCAGAAACGAGCAGAAAGAGGCAGAATAAAGGTCAGAAATGAGGAGAAAGAGGCAAAATAAAGGTGAGAACCAGCAGCAAGAGGCGGAATACACGTCAGCAACGAGCAGAAAGAGGCAAGCTAAAGGTCAGAAACAAGCAGAAAGAGGCAGAATAAAGGTCAGAAAGAGGCAGAATAAAGGTCAGCAATGAGCAGAAAGAGTCAAAATAGAGGTTAGGAACTAGCAGCAAGAGGCTGAATAAAGGTGAGAAACAAGCAGAAAGAGGCAGAGTAAAGGTCAGCAACAAGCAGAAAGAGGTAAAATAAAGGTGAGAAACTATAAGAAATAGGTAGAGTAAAAGTCAGTAATAAACAGAAAGAGGCAGAATAAAGGCCAGCAATGAGTAGAAAGATGCAAAATAACGGTGAGAAATGAGCAGCAAGAGGCAGAATAGAGATCAGAGACTAGCAGAAAGAGGCAGAATAGAGGTCAGAAACGAGCAGCATGAGGCAAAATAGAGGTCAGCAACGAGCAGAAGGAGGCAAGATAAAGGTGTGAAACGAGCAGGAAGAGGCAGAATAAAGGTCAGCAATGAGCAGAAATAGGCAAAATAGAGGTGATGAACAAGGAGACAGAGGTAAAATAAAGGTCAGAAACAAACAGAAAGAGGCAAAATAAAGGTCAGCAATGAGCCGAAAAAGGCAGAATCGAGGTCAGAAACGATCAGCAAGAGGTAGATTAAAGGTGAGAAACAGCGGAAAGAGGCAGAATAAAGGTTAGAAACTAGCAGAAAGAGGTAAAATAAAGGTGAGAAATAAGTAGAAATAGTTGAGTAAAAGCTCAGCAATGAGCAAAAAAGGTGGAATAAAGGTGGTAAACAAGCAGAAATAGGCAGATTAAAGATCAGAAATGAGCAGAAGTGTGTAGAATAAAAGCCAGCAATGAACAGAAAGAGAAAAATAAAGGTGAGAACCAGAAGCGAGAGGCAGAATAGAGGTCGGCAACGAGCAGAAAGATGCAAGCTAAAGATGAGAAACTAGCAGAAAATGGCAGAATAAAGGTCAGAAATGAGAAGAAAGGGGCAGAATAAAGGTGAGCAACGAGCAGAAAGAGACAAAATAAAGGTGAGAAACGAGCAGAAAGAGGCAAAATAAAGGTCAGAAATGAGCAGGAAGATGTCAAATAAAGGTGAGAACGATCAGAAAGAGGGAGAATACACGTCAGCAACGAGCAGAAAGAGGCAAAATAAAGGCCAGCAATGAGCAGAAAGAGGCAAAATAAATGTGAGAAACGAGCAAGAAGACGCAGAATAAAAGTCTGCAATGACCAGAAAGAGGCAAACTAAAGGTCAGCAACGAGCAGTAAGGCAAAATAGAGATCAGAAATGAGCAGAAAGAGGGAAAAATAAAGATCAGAAATGAGCAGGAAGAAGCAAAATAATGGTGAGAAACGAGCAGAAAGTGGCAGAATCAAGTTCAGCAATGAGCAGAAAGAGTCAAAATAGGGGTCAGGAACTAGCAGAAAGAGGCAGAATAAAGGTCAGCAACAAGCAGAAAGAGGCAAGATAAAGGTGAGAAATGAGCAGCAAAAGGCAGAATAGAGGTCAGACACTAGCAGAAAGAGGCAGAATAGTGGTCAGAAACGAGCAGCATGAGGCACAACAGAGGTCAGCAAGGAGCAGAAGGAGGCAAGATAAAGGTGTGAAACGAGCAGGAAGAGGCAGAATAAAGGTCAGAAATGAGCAGGAGGAAGCAGAATAAAGGTCAGCAATGATGTGAGAAGTTGGCCTGGTATATGCTGTTCACTAATTAAAGTGGACACCTTCCACCAGTACAATTCGACTCTTATGGTAGATAGGTTTAAGACAACCTTTATAGAAAGCTATCCTAGTGGTAGCTGTGGAGAGCAGCCTTCAGGCTAAGTCTTGAAGGAATGTAAAGCAGCTTGTTTTACCACACAATCTCTTGAATCACCAAATGAAAAGACACCACACAGGTATATATATCAAATATATATGTATTTATTACTAAACAACTCTCTACTAATCTCTTTATGAGATTAGAAGTCAGGAACATATATACAAGTCAATTATTATCAAAATAAGTTAGCACAGTAAATATCACAATCTTATCTTGGCTAGACCGGGGTCTAGAGCACATAGAATCGAGGGACCCCCAGAGAACCACCCAGGTAGTTGTAGGAGACCCACAGGGGACGGACGCGGTGTTCAGACACTAGTGCGAGTCCTGTACGAGTCTATGCAAGCGGACGCGATTGAGTTATCAATGTTACAGGCCCCTGGCGTGTTCGAGGCGAACACACCGATCGGTCATTACGAGTCGAAGGACGCGGTTACTGGTAGATTTACAAGGGAGTTGGACGCGATGTGTCTAACACAGACGCGAACCCTGTACGAGCCAGTGCGAGAATCGCACGTGGAGAATAGGAGTTTCAGGATACTTCGGGAGACCCTACAAGCAAGTCACTTACAGGGTAAGTAGTTCTAGGGCTCACACCCACAGGAGCATTGTAGTGCTGGAGTTACCTCACCCAGGGAAGCCGGGTGCATAGGTGTCCTTTGGTGTCGGGTCGCGGCGTCGTTTTCAATGGCGAACAAAGAAGACGTGCTGCTTGTGATGTCCGAGGAAGTGTCCGGGGGAATCCAAGCCTGGATTCAAAGGAAGGAAGACCTGAAAGCAGAGGGGACAGTGTTCAAAGTCACTTGGCAGTGACTCGGGGCAAGGAAGATGGATGCCCACCGTCGTCGCAGGATTCAGGTCTGTCACGTGTGCCTTGACTCTTCAGCCACGAGGTCCAGGAGGTGTCGACGACAACCAGGAGCTGGATTCGGCGTGTCCCACGATGTCTGCAGCTTACTGTGGTGTCGGCAACTCGATTGGAGCCAACAGGCCTTGGTAACAGCAAGTCTCGTGGAAAGTGTCAAAAAGGCAATGGCGCAGACCAGCGAGGTCTGAGGGACTCACCCAGCAAGGGTAAGTCAGGGCAGGCCTGGAGCAACCAGGAGAGCCCTTTGGTTTCGTAGAAAAGTCCTCAGGGGACCCACGAGCCGGCTGGCAAGGGATCGAGAAGACGCCTCGGGAGGATACCTTCAACAGGGGCCCACGGTCACTCGGGACGGTGTAGGCCTCTGATCTTCGGAGGGTTCCTGCTGGAGGTTGGGACCACACGTGGTCCAAAGCACAGGTTCTTAGAACGTTGTGAAGTGGTTGCACTTGACAATAGTGCACGATACCCCAGGATCGCGGTTCCTCGTCACTCTTGGGGTCCACTGGCCTCAGCTTCGCTGGGGACTCACGATGGCCTTTGAGAAGTCAGGAAATCCACTTCTGGGGCTGCAGGGACTTCGGACTCCGGCGGGAGCGGTGCAGTTTGCGACCGTCGTTGTAGTTTTTGGTGCCTGCCAAGCAGGGGAGTCACTCCTTGACTCCAAGGGAGATTCTTCAGTCTTCCAAAGGTAGTGGAACGTCGAAGGTCCAGGATTCTTCTTCAGAGCATCGTCCAGGGATATCTGATCTTCAGGTTCAAGGGTTCCCTACCTTATACTAACAAGGAAGGGAGGGACTAGCTCTTAGACCCCACCTATGGGAGGGTCAGGGGAGTGGGTGGTTACACCCACTTCCCTTGTCCAGTTTCGCGCCAGAGCAGGGGCAGGTAGCCCCTGAGCCGGTTTGAACTGGCATATGCACAGAGGAGCCTTCTGCTCCCCAGTGCAGGACTTCAAAGCACTCTAAGAGTGCACCCACCCAGCCCCAATACACTAAACCCTGTCTGGGAGGTGGTTACACCTCCCTGTGACAGGATACCTTTTGTTGGGCTTCCTCCACTGCGAGTTTCGGTCATCAGCAGGAGGGCAGCCCAGTGTCTGTGACTGGTGGCATCCATTTTGTGATGCCAAGGCTCTTCAGGATTCTACCGCGTTTCCACAGTAGGTACATGTCTAACCCTCTAGAAGGGTGGAATGCTACCCCCGCCGCCAGGACTGGCGGGGGGGTAGTATTCCAAGATGTTTGACACCAAACACGACATGTTTTGATGCAGCCATACCAAAGTTAGCATTTTACCGTGAGGATATAATGCCCTTAAGAGTATATGGTTTAACCGCATCCACAAACAGCACCAGAGAATGGAGTCTGAGAGCTGCAGAGGGGCCCTGCTCAGGCAGAGGCACCCCCTCACATAGAAGCCAAGCACCCTGCCCTCAGGATTGATAGGGCCTGCCTTAGGGGTGACTGATAGGTTTATATGTGTGTGCAGGAGAGATATAGGAAACCTATATCTCAGTGAGGAGTGCTAGCACCACCTCACCCAGGCTGCAGTAGCAGGCCTGTGGTGTCAGATTTAGTCTGCTTCCCAGGGGTGGCATAATACATGCTGCAGCCCCTGGTAGGCCTGTGAAGTACCTATGCCCTTGGTACCTAAGGTACCATATACTAGGGACTCATAAGGTACCACAGTATCCAATCACTAGTGCACCTAGAGTGCACTCCAAGTCGTTTAGAGAGAACAGAGAGGCTGGGGCCCTGATTGGCAGGGACCCAGCCAGACTATAGCCAGAAACCAGTGTAAACATCAGAAAAAAAGTGGGGGCAACATAAGAGGCAGATCCTACTCTCCTACAAATGAGCAGAAAGAGGCAAAATAGAGGTGATGAACAAGCAGACAGAGGTAAAATAAAGGTCAGAAACAAGCAGAAAGAGGCAAATAAAGATCAGCAATGAGCAGAAAAGGCAGAATAGAGGTCAGAAACGATCAGCAAGAGGTAGAATAAAGGTGAGAGACAGAGGCAGAATAAAGGTTAGAAACTAGCAGAAAGAGGCAAAATAAAGGTGAGAAATTAGTAGAAAGAGTTGAATAAAAGCTCAGCAATGAGCAGAAAAAGGTAGAAAAAAGGTGAGAAACAAGCAGAAAGAGGCAGATTAAAGGTCAGAAATGAGCAGAAGTGTGTAGAATAAAAGCCAGCAATGAACAGAAAGAGAAAAAATAAAGGTGAGAACCAGAAGCGAGAGGCAGAATAGAGGTCGGCAACGAGGAGAAAGATTCAAGCTAAAGATGAGAAACTAGCAGAAAATGGCAGAATAAAGGTCAGAAATGAGAAGAAAGGGGCAGAATAAAGGTGAGCAACGAGCAGAAAGAGACAAAATAAAGGTGAGAAACGAGCAGAAAGAGGCAAAATAAAGGTCAGAAATGAGCAGAAAGATGTAAAATAAAGGTGAGAACGATCAGAAAGAGGGAGAATACACGTCAGCAACGAGCAGAAAGAGGCAAAATAAAGGCCAGCAATGAGCAGAAAGAGGCAAAATAAATGTGAGAAACGAGCAAGAAGACGCAGAATAAAAGTCTGCAATGACCAGAAAGAGGCAAACTAAAGGTCAGCAACGAGCAGTAAGGCAAAATAGAGATCAGAAATGAGCAGAAAGAGGGAAAAATAAAGGTCAGAAATGAGCAGAAAGAAGCAAAATAATGGTGAGAAACGAGCAGAAAGTGGCAGAATCAAGTTCAGCAATGAGCAGAAAGAGTCAAAATAGGGGTCAGGAACTAGCAGAAAGAGGCAGAATAAAGGTCAGCAACAAGCAGAAAGAGGCAAGATAAAGGTGAGAAATGAGCAGCAAAAGGCAGAATAGAGGTCAGACACTAGCAGAAAGAGGCAGAATAGTGGTCAGAAACGAGCAGCATGAGGCACAACAGAGGTCAGCAAGGAGCAGAAGGAGGCAAGATAAAGGTGTGAAACGAGCAGGAAGAGGCAGAATAAAGGTCAGAAATGAGCAGGAGGAAGCAGAATAAAGGTCAGCAATGATGTGAGAAGTTGGCCTGGTATATGCTGTTCACTAATTAAAGTGGACACCTTGCACCAGTACAATTCGACTCTTATGGTAGATAGGTTTAAGACAACCTTTATAGAAAGCTATCCTAGTGGTAGCTGTGGAGAGCAGCCTTCAGGCTAAGTCTTGAAGGAATGTAAAGCAGCTTGTTTTACCACACAATCTCTTGAATCACCAAATGAAAAGACACCACACAGGTATATATATCAAATATATATGTATTTATTACTAAACAACTCTCTACTAATCTCTTTATGAGATTAGAAGTCAGGAACATATATACAAGTCAATTGTTATCAAAATAAGTTAGCACAGTAAATATCACAATCTTATCTTGGCTAGACCGGGGTCTAGAGCACATAGAATCGAGGGACCCCAGAGAACCACCCAGGTAGTTGTAGGAGACCCACAGGGGACGGACGCGGTGTTCAGACACTAGTGCGAGTCCTGTACGAGTCTATGCAAGCGGACGCGATTGAGTTATCAATGTTACAGGCCCCTGGCGTGTTCGAGGCGAACACACCGATCGGTCAGTACGAGTCGAAGGACGCGGTTACTGGTAGATTTACAAGGGAGTTGGACGCGATGTGTCTAACACAGACGCGAACCCTGTACGAGCCAGTGCGAGAATCGCACGGGGAGAATAGGAGTTTCAGGATACTTCGGGAGACCCTACAAGCAAGTCACTTACAGGGTAAGTAGTTCTAGGGCCCACACCCACAGGAGCACCGTAGTGCTGGAGTTACCTCACCCAGGGAAGCCGGGTGCATAGGTGTCCTTTGGTGTCGGGTCGCGGCGTCGTTTTCAATGGCGAACAAAGAAGACGTGCTGCTTGTGATGTCCGAGGAAGTGTCCGGGGGAATCCAAGCCTGGATTCAAAGGAAGGAAGACCTGAAAGCAGAGGGGACAGTGTTCAAAGTCACTTGGCAGTGACTCGGGGCAAGGAAGATGGATGCCCACCGTCGTCGCAGGATTCAGGTTGGTCACGTGTGCCTTGACTCTTCAGCCACGAGGTCCAGGAGGTGTCGACGACAACCAGGAGCTGGATTCGGCGTGTCCCACGATGTCTGCAGCTTACTGTGGTGTCGGCAACTCGATTGGAGCCAACAGGCCTTGGTAACAGCAAGTCTCGTGGAAAGTGTCAAAAAGGCAATGGCGCAGACCAGCGAGGTCTGAGGGACTCACCCAGCAAGGGTAAGTCAGGGCAGGCCTGGAGCAACCAGAGGAGCGCTTTGGTTTATAGAAAAGTCCTCAGGGGACCCACGAGCCGGCTGGCAAGGGATCGAGAAGACGCCTCGGGAGGATTCCTTCAACAGGGGCCCACGGTCACTCTGGACGGTGTAGGCCTCTGATCTTCGGAGGTTCCTGCTGGAGGTTGGGACCACACGTGGTCCAAAGCACAGGTTCTTAGAACGTTGTGAAGTGGTTGCACTCGACAATAGTGCACGATACCCCAGGATCGCGGTTCCTCGTCACTCTTGGGGTCCACTGGCCTCAGCTTCGCTGGGGACTCACGATGGCCTTTGAGAAGTCAGGAAATCCACTTCTGGGGCTGCAGGGACTTCGGACTCCGGCGGGAGCGGTGCAGTTTGCGACCGTCGTTGTAGTTTTTGGTGCCTGCCAAGCAGGGGAGTCACTCCTTGACTCCAAGGGAGATTCTTCAGTCTTCCAAAGGTAGTGGAACGTCGAAGGTCCAGGATTCTTCTTCAGAGCATCGTCCAGGGATATCTAATCTTCAGGTTCAAGGGTTCCCTACCTTATACTAACAAGGCAGGGAGGGACTAGCTCTTAGACCCCACCTATGGGAGGGTCAGGGGAGTGGATGGTTACACCCACTTCCCTTTGTCCAGTTTCGCGCCAGAGCAGGGGCAGGTAGCCCCTGAGCCGGTTTGAACTGGCATATGCACAGAGGAGCCTTCTGCTCCCCCAGTGCAGGACTTCAAAGCACTCTAAGAGTGCACCCACCCAGCCCCAATACACTAAACCCTGTCTGGGAGGTGGTTACACCTCCCTGTGACAGGATACCTTTGTTGGGCTTCCTCCACTGCGAGTTTCGGTCATCAGCAGGAGGGCAGCCCAGTGTCTGTGACTGGTGGCATCCATTTTGTGATGCCAAGGCTCTTCAGGATTCTACCGCGTTTCCACAGTAGGTACATGTCTAACCCTCTAGAAGGGTGGAATGCTACCCCGCCACCAGGACTGGCGGGGGGTAGTCTTCCAAGATGTTTGACACCAAACACGACATGTTTTGATGCAGCCATACCAAAGTTAGCATTTTACCGTGAGGATATAATGCACTTAAGAGTATATGGTTTAACCGCATCCACAAACAGCACCAGAGAATGGGCTCTGAGAGCTGTAGAGGGGCCCTGCTCAGGCAGAGGCACCCCCTCACATAGAAGCCAAGCACCCTGCCCTCAGGATTGATAGGGCCTGCCTTAGGGGTGACTGATAGGTTTATATGTGTGTGTTGGAGAGGTATAGGGAACCTATATCTCAGTGAGGAGTGCTAGCACCACCTCACCCAGGCTGCAGTAGCAGGCCTGTGGTGTCAGATTTAGTCTGCTTCCCAGGGGTGGCATAATACATGCTGCAGCCCCTGGTAGGCCTGTGAAGTACCTATGCCCTTGGTACCTAAGGTACCATATACTAGGGACTCATAAGGTACCACAGTATCCAATCACTAGGGCACCTAGAGTGCACTCCAAGTCGTTTAGAGAGAACAGAGAGGCTGGGGCCCTCATTGGCAGGGACCCAGCCAGACTATAGACAGAAACCAGTGTAAACATCAGAAAAAAAGTGGGGGCAACATAAGAGGCAGATCCTACTCTCCTACAAATGAGCAGAAAGAGGCAAAATAGAGGTGATGAACAAGCAGACAGAGGTAAAATAAAGGTCAGAAACAAGCAGAAAGAGGCAAATAAAGATCAGCAATGAGCAGAAAAGGCAGAATAGAGGTCAGAAACGATCAGCAAGAGGTAGAATAAAGGTGAGAGACAGAGGCAGAATAAAGGTTAGAAACTAGCAGAAAGAGGCAAAATAAAGGTGAGAAATTAGTAGAAAGATTTGAATAAAAGCTCAGCAATGAGCAGAAAAAGGTAGAAAAAAGGTGAGAAACAAGCAGAAAGAGGCAGATTAAAGGTCAGAAATTAGCTGAAGGGTGTAGAACAAAGGCCAGCAATGAACAGAAAGAGAAAAAATAAAGGTGAGAACCAGCAGCGAGAGGCAGGATAGAGGTCGGCAACGAGCAGAAAGATGCAAGCTAAAGATGAGAAACTAGCAGAAAATGGCAAAATAAAGGTCGGAAATTAGCAGAAAGGGGCAGAATAAAGGTGAGCAACGAGCAGAAATAGACAAAATAAAGGTGAGAAACAAGCAGAAAGAGGCAGAATATAGGTCAGCAACCAGCAGAAAGAGGAAAAATAAAGGTGAGAAACTAGAAGAATAGATGTCAGCAACGAGCAGCAAGAGGCAGAATAGAGGTCAGCAACGAGCAGAAAGAGGCAAGCTAAAGGTGAGAAAGAAGCAGAAAGAGGCAGAATAAAGGTCAGCAACGAGTAGCATGAGGCAGAATAAAGGTCAGAAACAAGCAGAAAGAGGCAGAATAAAGGTCAGCAATTTGCAGAATGAGGCTAAATAAATGTGAGAAATGAGCAAGAAGAGGCAGAATAAAGGTGAGACACGAGCCCAAAGAGGCAAAAAAGAGGTCAGAAACCAGCATCAAGAGGCAAAATAAAGGTGTGAAACAAGCAGAAAGAAGTAAAATAAAGGTCAGCAATGAGCAGAAAGAGGCAGAATAAAGGTCAGAAATTAGCAAAAAGAGGCAAAATAGAGGTTAGAAACCAACGGCAAGAGGCAAAATAAAGGTGTCAAACAAGCAGAAAGAAGCAAAATAAAGGTCAGAAAGTGGCAGAACAAAGGCCAGCAATGAGCAGAAAGAGGCAAAATAAATGTGAGAAACTAGCAAGAAGAGGCAGAATAAAAGTCTGCAATGACCAGAAAGAGGTAAACTAAAGGTCAGCAACGAGCAGTAAGGCAAAATAGAGATCAGAAAGAAGCAGAAAGATGCAAAATAAAGGTGAAAGACGATCAGAAAGAGGCAGAATAAAGGTCAGAAATGAGGAGAAAGAGGCAAAATAAAGGTGAGACCCAGCAGCAAGAAGCAGCATACACGTCAGCAACGAGCAGAAAGAGGCAAGCTAAAGGTCAGAAACAAGCAGAAAGAGGCAGAATAAAGGTCAGAAAGAGGCAGAATAAAGGTTAGCAATGAGCAGAAAGAGTCAAAATAGAGGTTAGGAACTAGCAGCAAGAGGCTGAATAAAGGTGAGAAACAAGCAGAAAGAGGCAGAGCAAAGGTCAGCAACAAGCAGAAAGAGGTAAAATAAAAGTGAGAAACTATAATAGGTAGAGTAAAAGTCAGTAATAAACAGAAAGAGGCAGAATAAAGGCCAGCAATGAGTAGAAAGATGCAAAATAACGGTGAGAAATGAGCAGCAAGAGGCAGAATAGAGATCAGAGACTAGCAGAAAGAGGCAGAATAGAGGTCAGAAACGAGCAGCATGAGGCAAAATAGAGGTCAGCAACGAGCAGAAGGAGGCAAGATAAAGGTGTGAAACGAGCAGGAAGAGGCAGAATAAAGGTTAGACATGAGCAGGAGGAGGCAGAATAAAGGTCAGCAATGAGCAGAAAGAGGCAAAATAGAGGTGATGAACAAGGAGACAGAGGTAAAATAAAGGTCAGAAACAAACAGAAAGAGGCAAAATAAAGGTCAGCAATGAGCCGAAAAAAGCAGAATCGAGGTCAGAAACGATCAGCAAGAGGTAGATTAAAGGTGAGAAACAGCGGAAAGAGGCAGAATAAAGGTTAGAAACTAGCAGGTGAGAAATAAGTAGAAATAGTTGAGTAAAAGCTCAGCAATGAGCAAAAAAGGTGGAATAAAGGTGGTAAACAAGCAGAAATAGGCAGATTAAAGATCAGAAATGAGCAGAAGTGTGTAGAATATTAGCCAGCAATGAACAGAAAGAGAAAAAATAAAGGTGAGAACCAGAAGCGAGAGGCAGAATAGAGGTCGGCAACGAGCAGAAAGATGCAAGCTAAAGATGAGAAACTAGCAGAAAATGGCAGAATAAAGGTCAGAAATGAGAAGAAAGGGGCAGAATAAAGGTGAGCAACGAGCAGAAAGAGACAAAATAAAGGTGAGAAACGAGCAGAAAGAGGCAAAATAAAGGTCAGAAATGAGCAGAAAGATGTAAAATAAAGGTGAGAACGATCAGAAAGAGGGAGAATACACGTCAGCAACGAGCAGAAAGAGGCAAAATAAAGGCCAGCAATGAGCAGAAAGAGGCAAAATAAATGTGAGAAACGAGCAAGAAGACGCAGAATAAAAGTCTGCAATGACCAGAAAGAGGCAAACTAAAGGTCAGCAACGAGCAGTAAGGCAAAATAGAGATCAGAAATGAGCAGAAAGAGGGAAAATAAAGGTCAGAAATGAGCAGGAAGATGCAAAATAAAGGTGAGCAACGACCAGAAACAGGCAAAATAAAGGTGAAAGACGATCAAAAAGAGGCAGAATAAAGGTCAGAAGTGAGGAGAAAGAGGCAAAATAAGGGTGAGAACGATCAGAAAGAGGGAGAATACACGTCAGCAACGAGCAGAAAGAGGCAAGCTAAAGGTGAGAAACAAGCAGAAAGAGGCAGAATAAAGGTCAGAAACCGGCAGCAATACGCAAAATGAAGGTGAGAAATGAGCAGACAGAAGCAAAATAATGGTGAGAAACGAGCAGAAAGTGGCAGAATCAAGTTCAGCAATGAGCAGAAAGAGTCAAAATAGGGGTCAGGAACTAGCAGAAAGAGGCAGAATAAAGGTCAGCAACAAGCAGAAAGAGGCAAGATAAAGGTGAGAAACTATCAGAAATAGGTAGAGTAAAGGTCAGTAATGAACAGAAAGTGGCAGAATAAAGGCCAGCAATGAGTAGAAAGATGCAAAATAACGGTGAGAAATGAGCAGCAAGAGGCAGAATAGAGGTCAGACACTAGCAGAAAGAGGCAGAATAGTGGTCAGAAACGAGCAGCATGAGGCACAACAGAGGTCAGCAAGGAGCAGAAGGAGGCAAGATAAAGGTGTGAAACGAGCAGGAAGAGGCAGAATAAAGGTCAGAAATGAGCAGGAGGAAGCAGAATAAAGGTCAGCAATGAGCAGAAAGAGGCAAAATAGAAGTGATGAACAAGCAGACAGAGGTAAAATAAAGGTCAGAAACAATCAGAAAGAGGCAAATAAAGATCAGCAATGAGCAGAAAAGGCAGAATAGAGGTCAGAAACGATCAGCAAGAGGTAGAATAAAGGTGAGAGACAGAGGCAGAATAAAGGTTAGAAACTAGCAGAAAGAGGCAAAATAAAGGTGAGAAATTAGTAGAAAGAGTTGAATAAAAGCTCAGCAATGAGCAGAAAAAAGTAGAAAAAAGGTGAGAAACAAGCAGAAAGAGGCAGATTAAAGGTCAGAAATGAGCTGAAGGGTGTAGAACAAAGGCCAGCAATGAACAGAAAGAGAAAAAATAAAGGTGAGAACCAGCAGCGAGAGGCAGAATAGAGGTCGGCAACGAGCAGAAAGATGCAAGCTAAAGATGAGAAACTAGCAGAAAATGGCAAAATAAAGGTCGGAAATTAGCAGAAAGGGGCAGAATAAGGGTGAGCAACGATTAGAAAGAGACAAAATAAAGGTGAGAAACAAGCAGAAAGAGGCAGAATATAGGTCAGCAACTAGCAGAATAGATGTCAGCAACGAGCAGCAAGAGGCAGAATAGAGGTCAGCAACGAGCAGAAAGAGGCAAGCTAAAGGTGAGAAAGAAGCAGAAAGAGGCAGAATAAAGGTCAGCAACGAGTAGCATGAGGCAGAATAAAAGTCAGCAACGAGTAGAATGAGGCAGAATAAAGGTCAGAAACAAGCAGAAAGAGGCAGAATAAAGGTCAGCAATTTGCAGAATGAGGCTAAATAAATGTGAGAAATGAGCAAGAAGAGGCAGAATAAAGGTGAGACACGAGCACAAAGAGGCAAAATAGAGGTCAGAAACCAGCATCAAGAGGCAAAATAAAGGTGTGAAACAAGCAGAAAGAAGTAAAATAAAGGTCAGCAATGAGCAGAAAGAGGCAGAATAAAGGTCAGAAATTAGCAAAAAGAGGCAAAATAGAGGTTAGAAACCAACGGCAAGAGGCAAAATAAAGGTGTCAAACAAGCAGAAAGAAGCAAAATAAAAGGTCAGAAAGTGGCAGAACAAAGGCCAGCAATGAGCAGAAAGAGGCAAAATAAATGTGAGAAACTAGCAAGAAGAGGCAGAATAAAAGTCTGCAATGACCAGAAAGAGGTAAACTAAAGGTCAGCAACGAGCAGTAAGGCAAAATAGAGATCAGAAAGAAGCAGAAAGATGCAAAATAAAGGTGAAAGACGATCAGAAAGAGGCAGAATAAAGGTCAGAAATGAGGAGAAAGAGGCAAAATAAAGGTGAGACCCAGCAGCAAGAGGCAGCATACACGTCAGCAACGAGCAGAAAGATGCATAATAAAGGTCAGAAACAAGCACGAAGAGGCAAAATAGAGGTCAGAAACCAGCAGCAAGAGGCAAAATAAAGGTGCAAAATGATCAGATAGAAGCAAAAACAAAAGGTCAGCAACTAGCAGAAATAGGCAAAGTAAAGATGAAAACTATCAGAAAGAGTCAGAATAAAGGTCAGCAATGAGCAGAAAGAGGCAAGCTAAAAGTGAGAAACAAGCAGAAAGAGGCAGAATAAAGGTGAGAAATGAGCAAAAAGGGGGAGAATAAAGGCAAACAATGAGCAGAAAGAGACAAAATAAAGGTGAGAAACAAACAGAAAGAGTTAGAATAAAGGTTAGAAATGAGCAGAAAGAGGCAGAATAAAGGTCAGCAACCAGCAGAAAGAGGCAAAATAAAGGTGAGAAACGAGCAGAAAGAGGCAGAATAGAGGTCAGAAACGAGCAGCCAGAGGCAGAATAGAGGTCAGCAACGAGCAGAAAGAGACAAGCTAAAGGTGAGAAACAAGCAGAAAGAGGCACAATAAAGGTCAGAAACAAGCAGAAAGAAGCAGAATAAGGGTCAGAAATTAGTCAAAAGAGACATAATAAAGGTCAGCAACGAGCAGAAAGAGCCAAAATAAAATTGAGTAACGAGCAGAAAGAGGCAAAATATAAGTCAGCAACGAGCACCAAGAGGCAAAATAATGGAGAAATTAGCAAAAGAAAACAAAAGAAAGGTGAGAATTAAACAGAAAGAGGTAAAATAGAGGTCAGAAAACGGCAGCAATGGGCAAAATATAGGTGGGAATTGAGCAGAAAGAGGCAGAATAAAGGTCAGCAACGAGTAGAAAGAAGCAGAATAAAGGTCAGAAACTAGCAAAAAGTGGCAGAATAAAGGTCATCAATGAGCAGAAAGAGACAAAATAAATGTGAGAAACGAGCGAGAAGAGGCAGAGTAATGTTTTGCAATGACCAGAAAGAGGCAAACTAAAGATCAGCAACAAGCAGAAAGGCAAAATAGAGATCAGAAACAAGCTGAAAGAGGCAAAATAATGGTCAGAAATGAGCTGGAGAGGCAGAATAAAGGTCAAAGAGCAGAAAGAGGCAAGCTAAAGGTGAGAAACAAGCAGAATAAATGTCAGAAACAAACAGAAAGAGGCAGAATAAAGGTCTGCAATGAGCAGAAAGAGTCAAAATAGAGGTTAGGAATGAGCAGCAAGAGGCTGAATATAGGTGAAAAACAAGCAGAAAAAGGCAGAATAAAGGTCAGCAATGAGCAGAAAGAGGCAAGATAAAGCTGAGAAACTATCAGAAATCGGTAGAATAAAGGTCAGTAATGAACAGAAAGAGGCAGAATAAAGGCCAGCAATGAGTAGGAAGAGGCAAAATAACAGTGAGAAATGAGCAGCAAGAGGCAGAATAGAGGTCAGAGACTAGCAGAAAGAGGCACAAAATCGAGGTCAGAAACGAGCAGCATGAGGCAAAATAGAGGTCAGCAATGAGCAGGAAGCGGCAAGATAAAGGAGCAGAAAGAGGCAAAATAGAGGTGAGGACCAAGCTGACAAAGGTAAAAGAAAGGTCAGAAACGAGCAGAAAGAGGCAAAATAAAGGTCAACAATGAGCAGAAAGAGGCAAAGTAGAGGTCAGAAACGATCAGCAAGAGGTAGAATAAAGGTGAGAAACAGCGGAAAGAGGCAGAATAAAGGTTAGAATCTAGCAAAAAGAGGGGAAATAAAGGTGAGAAATGAGTAGAAAGAGTCGAATTAAAGGTCAGCAATGAGCAGAAAAAGGCAGAAAAAAGCTGAGAAACAAGCAGAAAGAGGGTGAATAAAGGTCAGAAAAGAACAGCAAGAGGAAAAATAGAGGTCAGAAACGAGCAGCTAGTGTCATAATATAGGTAAGAAAGGAGCAGGAAGAGGCAGAAAACAGATCAGCAATGAACAGAAAGAGGAAGGATAAAGGTGAGAAACGAGCAGAAAGAGGCAAAATAAAGGTCAGCAATGAGCAGAAACAGGCAAAATAAAGTTGAGAAACGAGCAGAAAGAGGCAGAATAAAGGTAAGAAGGGAGCAGAAAGATGCAGAATAAAGGTCAGCAATGACCAGAAAGAGGCAAACTAAAAGTCAGCGATGAGCAGAAAGGCAATATAGAGATCAGAAAGAAGCAGAAAAGGCAAAATATAGGTCAGAAATGAGCAGAAGGAAGCAAAATAGAGATCAGAAATGAGCAGGAAGAGGCTAAATAAAGGTGAAAAATGAGCAGAAAAGTAGAAAAAGGTGAGAAACAAACAGAAAGAGGCTGAATAAAGGTCAGAAACTAACAGAAAGAGGCAAATTAGAGGACAGAAACGAGCAGCAAGAGGCAGAGTAAAGGTCAGAAAAGAGCAGGAAGAGGCAGGAAAAAGGTCAGCAATGACCAGAAAGAGGCAGGATAAAGGTGAGAAACAAGCAGAAAGAGGCAGAATAGAAGTCACAAATGAGCAGCAAGAGGCTGAATAGAGGTCAGCAACGAGCAGAAAGAGCCAAGCTAAAGGTGAGAAAGAAGCAGAAAGAGACAGAATAAAGGTTAGCAACGATCAGAAAGAGGCAAAATGAAGTTGAGAAACTGAGCAGAAAGTGGCAAAATATAGGTCAGAAATGAGCACCAAGAGGCAAAATAATGGAGAAATGAGGAGAAAGAAACAAAATAAAGGTGAGAATTAAACAAAAAGAAGCAAAATAGAGGTCAGAAACAGGCAAAATGAAGGTGAGAAATGAGCAGAAAGAAACAAAATAATGGTGAGAAACGAGCAGAAACTGGCAGAATCAAGGTCAGCAATGAGCAGAAAGAGGCAGAATAAATGTGAGAAATGAGCAAGAAGAGGCAGAATAAAAGTCTGCAATGACCAGAAAGAGGCAGACTAAAGGTCAGCAACCAGCAGTAAGGCAAAATAGAGATCAGAAACGAGCAGAAAGAGGGACAATAAAGGTCAGAAATGAGCAGGAAGATGCAAAATAAAGGTGAGCAATGACCAGAAACAGGCAAAATAAAGGTGAAAGACGATCAGAAAGAGGCAGAATAAAGGTCAGAAATGAGGAGAAAGAGGCAAAATAAGAGTGAGAACGATCAGAAAGAGGGAGAATACACGTCAGCAACGAGCAGAAAGAGGCAAGCTAAAGGTGAGAAACAAGCAGACAGAGGCAGAATAAAGGTCAGGAACTAGCAGCAAGAGGCTGAATAAAGGTGAGAAACAAGCAGAAAGAGGCAGAATAAAGGTCAGCAACAAGCAGAAAGAGACAAGATAAAGGTGAGAAACTATAAGAAATAGGTAGAGTAGAGGTCAGTAATGAACAGAAAGAGGCAGAATAAATGCCAGCAATGAGTAGAAAGATGCAAAATAACGGTGAGAAATGAGTAGCAAGAGGCAGAATAGAGGTCAGACACTAGCAGAAAGAGGCAGAATAGTGGTCAGAAACGAGCAGCATGAGGCACAACAGAGGTCAGCAACGAGCAGAAGGAGGGAAGATAAAGGTCTGAAACGAGCAGGAAGAGGCAGAATAAAGGTCAGAAATGAGCAGGAGGAAGCAGAATAAAGGTCAGCAATGAGCAGAACGAGGCAAAATAGAGGTGATGAACAAGCAGACAGAGGTAAAATAAAGGTCAGAAACAAGCAGAAAGAGGATAATAAAGGTCAGCAATGAGCAGAAAAGGCAGAATAGAGGTCAGAAACGATCAGCAAGAGGTAGAATAAAGGTGAGAAACAGCGGACAGAGACAGAATAAAGGTTAGAAACTAGCAGAAAGAGGCAAAATAAAGGTGAGAAATGAGTAGAAAGAGGCAGATTAAAGGTCAGAAATGAGCAGAAGGGTATAGAACAAAGGCCAGCAATGAACAGAAAGAGTAAAAATAAAGGTGAGAACCAGCAGCGAGAGGCAGAATAGAGGTCGGCAACGAGGAGAAAGATGCAAGCTAAAGATGAGAAACTAGCAGAAAATGGCAGAATAAAGGTCAGAAATTAGCAGAAAGGGGCAGAATAAAGGTGAGCAACAAGCAGAAAGAGACAAAATAAAGGTGAAAAACAAGCAGAAAGAGGCAGAATATAGGTCAGCAACCAGCAGAAAGAGGAAAAATAAAGGTGAGAAACTAGCAGAATAGATGTCAGCAACGATCAGCAAGCGGCAGAATAGAGGTCAGCAACGAGCAGAAAGAGGCAAGCTAAAGGTGAGAAAGAGGCAGAATAAAAATCAGGAATGAGTAGCATGAGGCAGAATGAAGGTCAGCAACGAGTAGAATGAGGCAGAATAAAGGTCAGCAATTTGCAGAATGGGGCAAAATAAATGTGAGAAATGAGCAAGAAGAGGCAGAATAAAGGTGAGGCACGAGCACAAAGAGGCAAAATAGAGGTCAGAAACCAGCATCAAGAAGCAAAATAAAGGTCAGAAATGAGCAGGAGGAAGCAGAATAAAGGTCAGCAATGAGCAGAACGAGGCAAAATAGAGGTGATGAACAAGCAGACAGAGGTAAAATAAAGGTCAGAAACAAGCAGAAGAGGATAATAAAGGTCAGCAATGAGCAGAAAAGGCAGAATAGAGGTCAGAAACGATCAGCAAGAGGTAGAATAAAGGTGAGAAACTGCGGACAGAGGCAGAATAAAGGTTAGAAACTAGCAGAAAGAGGCAAAATAAAGGTGAGAAATGAGTAGAAAGAGTTGAATAAAAGCTCAGCAATGAGCAGAATATGGTAGAAAAAAGGTGAGAAACGAGCAGAAAGAGGCAGATTAAAGGTCAGAAATGAGCAGAAGGGTATAGAACAAAGGCCAGCAATGAACAGAAAGAGTAAAAATAAAGGTGAGAACCAGCAGCGAGAGGCAGAATAGAGGTCGGCAACGAGGAGAAAGATGCAAGCTAAAGATGAGAAACTAGCCGAAAATGGCAGAATAAAGGTCAGAAATTAGCAGAAAGGGGCAGAATAAAGGTGAGCAACAAGCAGAAAGAGACAAAATAAAGGTGAAAAACAAGCAGAAAGAGGCAGAATATAGGTCAGCAACCAGCAGAAAGAGGAAAAATAAAGGTGAGAAACTAGCAGAATAGATGTCAGCAACGATCAGCAAGCGGCAGAATAGAGGTCAGCAACGAGCAGAAAGAGGCAAGCTAAAGGTGAGAAAGAGGCAGAATAAAGGTCAGGAATGAGTAGCATGAGGCAGAATGAAGGTCAGCAACGAGTAGAATGAGGCAGAATAAAGGTTAGCAATTTGCAGAATGGGGCAAAATAAATGTGAGAAATGAGCAAGAAGAGGCAGAATAAAGGTGAGGCACGAGCACAAAGAGGCAAAATAGAGGTCAGAAACCAGCATCAAGAAGCAAAATAAAGGTCAGAAATGAGCAGGAGGAAGCAGAATAAAGGTCAGCAATGAGCAGAACGAGGCAAAATAGAGGTGATGAACAAGCAGACAGAGGTAAAATAAAGGTCAGAAACAAGCAGAAGAGGATAATAAAGGTAAGCAATGAGCAGAAAAGGCAGAATAGAGGTCAGAAACGATCAGCAAGAGGTAGAATAAAGGTGAGAAACTGCGGACAGAGGCAGAATAAAGGTTAGAAACTAGCAGAAAGAGGCAAAATAAAGGTGAGAAATGAGTAGAAAGAGTTGAATAAAAGCTCAGCAATGAGCAGAATATGGTAGAAAAAGGTGAGAAACGAGCAGAAAGAGGCAGATTAAAGGTCAGAAATGAGCAGAAGGGTATAGAACAAAGGCCAGCAATGAACAGAAAGAGTAAAAATAAAGGTGAGAACCAGCAGCGAGAGGCAGAATAGAGGTCGGCAACGAGGAGAAAGATGCAAGCTAAAGATGAGAAACTAGCAGAAAATGGCAGAATAAAGGTCAGAAATTAGCAGAAAGGGGCAGAATAAAGGTGAGCAACAAGCAGAAAGACAAAATAAAGGTGAAAAACAAGCAGAAAGAGGCAGAATATAGGTCAGCAACCAGCAGAAAGAGGAAAAATAAAGGCGAGAAAGAAGCAGAAAGAGGCAGAATAAAGGTCAGCAATGAGTAGCATGAGGCAGAATGAAGGTCAGCAAATAGTAGAATGAGGCAGAATAAAGGTCAGCAATTTGCAGAATGGGGCAAAATAAATGTGAGAAATGAGCAAGAAGAGGCAGAATAAAGGTGAGGCACGAGCACAAAGAGGCAAAATAGAGGTCAGAAACCAGCATCAAGAGGCAAAATAAAGGTGTGAAACAAGCAGAAAGAAGTAAAATAAAGGTCAGCAATGAGCAGAAAGAGGCAGAATAAAGGTCAGAAATTAGCACAAAGAGGTAAAATAAAGGTCAGAAACAAACAGAAAGAGGCAAAATAAAGGTCAGCAATGAGCCGAAAAAGGCAGAATCGAGGTCAGAAACGATCAGCAAGAGTTAGATTAAAGGTGAGAAACAGCGGAAAGAGGCAGAATAAAGGTTAGAAACTAGCAGAAAGAGGCAAAATAAAGGTGAGAAATTAGTAGAAAGAGTTGAATAAAAGCTCAGCAATGAGCAGACAAAGGTAGAAAAAGGTGAGAAACAAGCAGAAAGAGGCAGATTAAAGGTCAGAAATTAGCTGAAGGGTGTAGAACAAAGGCCAGCAATGAACAGAAAGAGAAAAATAAAGGTGAGAACCAGCAGCGAGAGGCAGGATAGAGGTCGGCAACGAGCAGAAAGATGCAAGCTAAAGATGAGAAACTAGCAGAAAATGGCAAAATAAAGGTCGGAAATTAGCAGAAAGGGGCAGAATAAAGGTGAGCAACGAGCAGAAATAGACAAAATAAAGGTGAAAAACAAGCAGAAAGAGGCAGAATATAGGTCAGCAACCAGCAGAAAGAGGAAAAATAAAGGTGAGAAACTAGCAGAATAGATGTCAGCAACGATCAGCAAGCGGCAGAATAGAGGTCAGCAACGAGCAGAAAGAGGCAAGCTAAAGGTGAGAAAGAGGCAGAATAAAGGTCAGGAATGAGTAGCATGAGGCAGAATGAAGGTCAGCAACGAGTAGAATGAGGCAGAATAAAGGTTAGCAATTTGCAGAATGGGGCAAAATAAATGTGAGAAATGAGCAAGAAGAGGCAGAATAAAGGTGAGGCACGAGCACAAAGAGGCAAAATAGAGGTCAGAAACCAGCATCAAGAAGCAAAATAAAGGTCAGAAATGAGCAGGAGGAAGCAGAATAAAGGTCAGCAATGAGCAGAACGAGGCAAAATAGAGGTGATGAACAAGCAGACAGAGGTAAAATAAAGGTCAGAAACAAGCAGAAGAGGATAATAAAGGTCAGCAATGAGCAGAAAAGGCAGAATAGAGGTCAGAAACGATCAGCAAGAGGTAGAATAAAGGTGAGAAACTGCGGACAGAGGCAGAATAAAGGTTAGAAACTAGCAGAAAGAGGCAAAATAAAGGTGAGAAATGAGTAGAAAGAGTTGAATAAAAGCTCAGCAATGAGCAGAATATGGTAGAAAAAGGTGAGAAACGAGCAGAAAGAGGCAGATTAAAGGTCAGAAATGAGCAGAAGGGTATAGAACAAAGGCCAGCAATGAACAGAAAGAGTAAAAATAAAGGTGAGAACCAGCAGCGAGAGGCAGAATAGAGGTCGGCAACGAGGAGAAAGATGCAAGCTAAAGATGAGAAACTAGCAGAAAATGGCAGAATAAAGGTCAGAAATTAGCAGAAAGGGGCAGAATAAAGGTGAGCAACAAGCAGAAAGACAAAATAAAGGTGAAAAACAAGCAGAAAGAGGCAGAATATAGGTCAGCAACCAGCAGAAAGAGGAAAAATAAAGGCGAGAAAGAAGCAGAAAGAGGCAGAATAAAGGTCAGCAATGAGTAGCATGAGGCAGAATGAAGGTCAGCAAATAGTAGAATGAGGCAGAATAAAGGTCAGCAATTTGCAGAATGGGGCAAAATAAATGTGAGAAATGAGCAAGAAGAGGCAGAATAAAGGTGAGGCACGAGCACAAAGAGGCAAAATAGAGGTCAGAAACCAGCATCAAGAGGCAAAATAAAGGTGTGAAACAAGCAGAAAGAAGTAAAATAAAGGTCAGCAATGAGCAGAAAGAGGCAGAATAAAGGTCAGAAATTAGCACAAAGAGGCAAAATAGAGGTTAGAAACCAACGGCAAGAGGCAAAATAAAGGTGTCAAACAAGCAGAAAGAAGCAAAATAAAGGTCAGAAAGTGGCAGAACAAAGGCCAGCAATGAGCAGAAAGAGGCAAAATAAATGTGAGAAACTAGCAAGAAGAGGCAGAATAAAAGTCTGCAATGACCAGAAAGAGGTAAACTAAAGGTCAGCAACGAGCAGTAAGGCAAAATAGAGATCAGAAAGAAGCAGAAAGATGCAAAATAAAGGTGAAAGACGATCAGAAAGAGGCAGAATAAAGGTCAGAAATGAGGAGAAAGAGGCAAAATAAAGGTGAGACCCAGCAGCAAGAGGCAGAATACACGTCAGCAACGAGCAGAAAGAGGCAAGCTAAAGGTCAGAAACAAGCAGAAAGAGGCAGAATAAAGGTCAGAAAGAGGCAGAATAAAGGTCAGCAATGAGCCGAAAGAGTCAAAATAGAGGTTAGGAACTAGCAGCAAGAGGCTGAATAAAGGTGAGAAACAAGCAGAAAGAGGCAGAGTAAAGGTCAGCAACAAGCAGAAAGAGGTAAAATAAAAGTGAGAAACTATAATAGGTAGAATAAAAGTCAGTAATAAACAGAAAGAGGCAGAATAAAGGCCAGCAATGAGTAGAAAGATGCAAAATAACGGTGAGAAATGAGCAGCAAGAGGCAGAATAGAGATCAGAGACTAGCAGAAAGAGGCAGAATAGAGGTCAGAAACGAGCAGCATGAGGCAAATAGAGGTCAGCAACGAGCAGAAGGAGGCAAGATAAAGGTGTGAAACGAGCAGGAAGAGGCAGAATAAAGGTTAGACATGAGCAGGAGGAGGCAGAATAAAGGTCAGCAATGAGCAGAAAGAGGCAAAATAGAGGTGATGAACAAGGAGACAGAGGTAAAATAAAGGTCAGAAACAAACAGAAAGAGGCAAAATTAAGGTCAGCAATGAGCCGAAAAGGCAGAATCGAGGTCAGAAACGATCAGCAAGAGGTAGATTAAAGGTGAGAAACAGCGGAAAGAGGCAGAATAAAGGTTAGAAACTAGCAGAAAGAGGTAAAATAAAGGTGAGAAATAAGTAGAAATAGTTGAGTAAAAGCTCAGCAATGAGCAAAAAGTTGGAATAAAGGTGGTAAACAAGCAGAAATAGGCAGATTAAAGATCAGAAATGAGCAGAAGTGTGTAGAATAAAAGCCAGCAATGAACAGAAAGAGAAAAAATAAAGGTGAGAACCAGAAGCGAGAGGCAGAATAGAGGTCGGCAACGAGCAGAAAGATGCAAGCTAAAGATGAGAAACTAGCAGAAAATGGCAGAATAAAGGTCAGAAATGAGAAGAAAGGGGCAGAATAAAGGTGAGCAACGAGCAGAAAGAGACAAAATAAAGGTGAGAAACCAGCAGAAAGAGGCAAAATAAAGGTCAGAAATGAGCAGAAAGATGTAAAATAAAGGTGAGAACGATCAGAAAGAGGGAGAATACACGTCAGCAACGAGCAGAAAGAGGCAAAATAAAGGCCAGCAATGAGCAGAAAGAGGCAAAATAAATGTGAGAAACGAGCAAGAAGACGCAGAATAAAAGTCTGCAATGACCAGAAAGAGGCAAACTAAAGGTCAGCAACGAGCAGTAAGGCAAAATAGAGATCAGAAATGAGCAGAAAGAGGGAAAATAAAGGTCAGAAATGAGCAGGAAGATGCAAAATAAAGGTGAGCAACGACCAGAAACAGGCAAAATAAAGGTGAAAGACGATCAAAAAGAGGCAGAATAAAGGTCAGAAGTGAGGAGAAAGAGGCAAAATAAGGGTGAGAACGTTCAGAAAGAGGGCGAATACACGTCAGCAACGAGCAGAAAGAGGCAAGCTAAAGGTGAGAAACAAGCAGAAAGAGGCAGAATAAAGGTCAGAAACCGGCAGCAATAGGCAAAATGAAGGTGAGAAATGAGCAGAAAGAAGCAAAATAGTGGTGAAGAAAGTGGCAGAATCAAGTTCAGCAATGAGCAGAAAGAGTCAAAATAGGGGTCAGGAACTAGCAGAAAGAGGCAGAATAAAGGTCAGCAACAAGCAGAAAGAGGCAAGATAAAGGTGAGAAACTATCAGAAATAGGTAGAGTAAAGGTCAGTAATGAACAGAAAGTGGCAGAATAAAGGCCAGCAATGAGTAGAAAGATGCAAAATAACGGTGAGAAATGAGCAGCAAGAGGCAGAATAGAGGTCAGACACTAGCAGAAAGAGGCAGAATAGTGGTCAGAAACGAGCAGCATGAGGCACAACAGAGGTCAGCAAGGAGCAGAAGGAGGCAAGATAAAGGTGTGAAACGAGCAGGAAGAGGCAGAATAAAGGTCAGAAATGAGCAGGAGGAAGCAGAATAAAGGTCAGCAATGAGCAGAAAGAGGCAAAATAGAAGTGATGAACAAGCAGACAGAGGTAAAATAAAGGTCAGAAACAATCAGAAAGAGGCAAATAAAGATCAGCAATGAGCAGAAAAGGCAGAATAGAGGTCAGAAACGATCAGCAAGAGGTAGAATAAAGGTGAGAGACAGAGGCAGAATAAAGGTTAGAAACTAGCAGAAAGAGGCAAAATAAAGGTGAGAAATTAGTAGAAAGAGTTGAATAAAAGCTCAGCAATGAGCAGAAAAAAGTAGGAAAAAGGTGAGAAACAAGCAGAAAGAGGCAGATTAAAGGTCAGAAATTAGCTGAAGGGTGTAGAACAAAGGCCAGCAATGAACAGAAAGAGAAAAAATAAAGGTGAGAACCAGCAGCGAGAGGCAGAATAGAGGTCGGCAACGAGCAGAAAGATGCAAGCTAAAGATGAGAAACTAGCAGAAAATGGCAAAATAAAGGTCGGAAATTAGCAGAAAGGGGCAGAATAAGGGTGAGCAACGATTAGAAAGAGACAAAATAAAGGTGAGAAACAAGCAGAAAGAGGCAGAATATAGGTCAGCAACCAGCAGAAAGAGGAAAAATAAAGGTGAGAAACTAGCAGAATAGATGTCAGCAACGAGCAGCAAGAGGCAGAATAGAGGTCAGCAACGAGCAGAAAGAGGCAAGCTAAAGGTGAGAAAGAAGCAGAAAGAGGCAGAATAAAGGTCAGCAACGAGTAGCATGAGGCAGAATAAAAGTCAGCAACGAGTAGAATGAGGCAGAATAAAGGTCAGAAACAAGCAGAAAGAGGCAGAATAAAGGTCAGCAATTTGCAGAATGAGGCTAAATAAATGTGAGAAATGAGCAAGAAGAGGCAGAATAAAGGTGAGACACGAGCACAAAGAGGCAAAATAGAGGTCAGAAACCAGCATCAAGAGGCAAAATAAAGGTGTGAAACAAGCAGAAAGAAGTAAAATAAAGGTCAGCAATGAGCAGAAAGAGGCAGAATAAAGGTCAGAAATTAGCAAAAGAGGCAAAATAGAGGTTAGAAACCAACGGCAAGAGGCAAAATAAAGGTGTCAAACAAGCAGAAAGAAGCAAAATAAAGGTCAGAAACTAGCAGAAAGTGGCAGAATAAAGGCCAGCAATGAGCAGAAACAGGCAAAATAAATGTGAGAAACGAGCAAGAGGAGACAGAATAAAGGTGAGAAACAAGCAGAAAGAGGCAGAATAAAGGTCAGCAGGGAGCAGAAAGACGGAAGATAAAGGTCAGAAGGGAGCAGAAAGAGGCAAAATAGAGGTCAGAAACAAGCAGAAAGAGACAAAAGAAAGGTGAGAAACGAGCAGCAAGAGGCAGAATAGAGGACACAAATAAGCAGCAAGAGGGAGAATACACGTCAGCAACGAGCAGAAAGAGGCAAAATAAAGACCAGCAATGAGCAGAAAGAGGCAAAATAAATGTGAGAAACGAGCAAGAAGACGCAGAATAAAAGTCTGCAATGACCTGAAAGAGGCAAACTAAAGGTCAGCAACGAGCAGTAAGGCAAAATAGAGATCAGAAACAAGCAGAAAAGAGGCAAAATAAAGGTCAGAAATTAGCAGAAAGATGCAAAATAAAGGTGAAAGACAATGAGAGAGGCAGAATAAAGGTCAGAAATGAGGAGAAAGAGGCAAAATAAAGGTGAGAACCAGCAGCAAGAGGCAGAATACACGTCAGCAACGAGCAGAAATAGGCAAGCTAAAGGTCAGAAACAAGCAGATAGAGGCAGAATAAAGGTCAGAAAGAGGCAGAATAAAGGTCAGCAATGAGCAGAAAGAGTCAAAATAGAGGTTAGGAACTAGCGGCAAGAGGCAGAATAAAGGTCAGCAACAAGCAGAAAGAGGTAAAATAAAGGTGAGAAACTATAAGAAATAGGTAGAGTAAAAGTCAGTAATGAACAGAAAGAGGCAGAATAAAGGCCAGCAATGAGTAGAAAGATGCAAAATAACGGTGAGAAATGAGCAGCAAGAGGCAGAATAGAGGTCAGAAACGAGCAGCATGAGGCAAAATAGAGGTCAGCAACGAGCAGAAGGAGCCAAGATAAAGGTGTGAAACGAGCAGGAAGAGGCAGAATAAAGGGTAGAAATTAGCAGGAGGAGGCAGAATAAAGGTCAGCAATGAGCAGAAAGAGGCAAAATAGAGGTGATGAACAAGGAGACAGAGGTAAAATAAAGGTCAGAAACAAACAGAAAGAGGCAAAATAAAGGTCAGCAATGAGCAGAAAAAAGGCAGAATAGAGGTCAGATACGATCAGCAAGAGGTAGATTAAAGGTGAGAGACAGCGGAGAAAGGCAGAATAAAGGTTAGAAACTAGCAGAAAGAAGTCAAATAAAAGTGAGAAATTAGTAGAAATAGTTGAGTAAAAGCTCAGCAATGAGCAAAAAGGTAGAAAAAAGGTGATAAACAAGCAGAAAGAGGCAGATTACAGATCAAAAATGAGCAGAAGTGTGTAGAATAAAAGCCAGCAATGAATAGAAAGATTAAAAATAAAGGTGAGAACTAGAAGCGAGAGGCAGAATAGAGGTCGGCAACGAGCAGAAAGATGCAAGCTACAGATGAGAAACTAGCAGAAAATGGCAGAATAAAGGTCAGAAATGAGCAGAAAGGGGCAGAATAAAGGTGAGCAACGAGCAGAAAGACAAAATAAATGTGAGAAACCAGCAGAAAGAGGCAGATTAAAGATCAGAACGAGTAGAAAGAGACAGAATAAAGGTCAGCAACCAGCAGAAAGAGGCAAAATAAAGGTGGGAAACTAGCAGACTAGAGGTCAGAAACAAGCAGCAAGAGGCAGAATAGAGGTCAGCAACGAGCAGAAAGAGGCAAGCTAAAGGTGAGAAAGAAGCAGAAAGAGGCAGAATAAACGTCAGCAACAAGTAGAAAGAGGCAAAATAATGCTCAGAAACAAGCAGAAAGAAGCAGAATAAAGGTCAGCAATTTGCAGAATGAGGCAAAATAAATGTGAGAAACGAGCAAGAAGAGGCAGAATAAAGGTGAGACACGAGCACAAAGAGGCAAAATAGTGGTCAGAAACCAGCATCAAGAGGCAAAATAAAAGTGTGAAACAAGCAGAAAGAAGTAAAATAAAGGTCAGCAATGAGGAGAAAGAGGCAGAATAAAGGTCAGAAATTAGCACAAAGAGGCAAAATAGAGGTTAGGAACCAACGGCAAGAGGCAAAATAAAGGTGTCAGACAAGCAGAAAGAAGCAAAATAACGGTCAGCAATGAGCAGAAAGAGGCAAAATAAAGGTCAGCAATGAGCACAAAGGTGCAGAATAAAGGCCAGCAATGAGCAGAAAGAGACAAAAGAAAGCTGAGAAACGAGCAGCAAGAGGTTGGATAGAGGTCAGCAACGAGCAGAAAGAGGCAAGCTAAAGGTGAGAAACAAGCAGAAAGAGGCAGAATAAAGGTGAGTATGAAGTAGAAGAGGCAGAGTAAAGGTCAGCAAAGAGTAGAAAGAGGCAGAATAGAGGTCAGCAATGAGTAGAAAGAGGTAGAATAAACATCAGAAACTTGAGCAGAAAGAGGCAGAATGTAGGTCAGCAATGAGCAGAAAGAGGCAAAATAAATGTAAGAAATGAGCAAGAAGAGGCAGAATAAAGGTCAGAAGGGAGCAGAAAGAGGCAAAATAAAGGCCAGACACGAGCACAAAGAGGCAAAATAGAGGTCAGAAACCAGCAGGAAGAGGCAAAATAAAGGTGTGAAACAAGCAGAAAGAAGCAAAACAAAGGTCAGAAATGAGCACAATAGGGCTGAATAAAGGCCAGCAACAAGGAGAAAGAGACAAAAGAAAGGTGAGAAACGAGCAGCAAGAGGCAGAATAGAGGTCACAAATAAGCAGCAAGAGGCAGAATAGAGGTCAGAAACGAGCTGAAAGAGACAGAATAAAGGTCATCAACAAGCAGAAAGAGGCAAAATAAAGTTGAGAAACGAGCAGAAAGTGGCAAAATATAGGTCAGAAACTGAGCAACAAGAGGCAAAATAATGGAGAAATGATGAGAAAGAAACAAAATAAAGGTGAGAATTTAACAGAAAGAGGCAAAATAGAGGTCAGAAACTGGCAGCGATAGGCAAAATAAAGGTGAGAAATGAGCAGAAAGAAACAAAATAATGGTGAGAAACGAGAAGAAAGTGGCAGAATCAAGGTCAGCAACTGAGTAGAATGAGGCAGAATAAAGGTAAAAACGAGCAGAAAGTGGCAGAATAAAGGCCAACAATGAGCAGAAAGAGGCAAAATAAATGTGAGAAATGAGCAAGAAGAGGCAGAATAAAAGTTTGAAATGACCAGACAGAGGCAAACTAAAGTTCAGCAACGAGCAGTAAGGCAAAATAGAGATCAGAAACAAGCAGAAAGAGGCAAAATAAAGGTCAGAAATAGCAGAGAGATGCAAAATAAAGGTCAGCAACGACCAGAAAGAGGCAAAATAAAGGTGAAAGACGATCAGAAAGAGGCAGAATAAAGGTCAGAAATGAGGAGAAAGAGGCAAAATAAAGGTGAGAACCAGCAGCAAGAGGCGGAATACACGTCAGCAACGAGCAGAAAGAGGCAAGCTAAAGGTCAGAAACAAGCAGAAAGAGGCAGAATAAAGGTCAGAAAGAGGCAGAATAAAGGTCAGCAATGAGCAGAAAGAGTCAAAATAGAGGTTAGGAACTAGCAGCAAGAGGCTGAATAAAGGTGAGAAACAAGAAGAAAGAGGCAGAGTAAAGGTCAGCAACAAGCAGAAAGAGGTAAAATAAAGGTGAGAAACTATAAGAAATAGGTAGAGTAAAAGTCAGTAATAAACAGAAAGAGGCAGAATAAAGGCCAGCAATGAGTAGAAAGATGCAAAATAACGGTGAGAAATGAGCAGCAAGAGGCAGAATAGAGATCAGAGACTAGCAGAAAGAGGCAGAATAGAGGTCAGAAACGAGCAGCATGAGGCAAAATAGAGGTCAGCAACGAGCAGAAGGAGGCAAGATAAAGGTGTGAAACGAGCAGGAAGAGGCAGAATAAAGGTTAGACATGAGCAGGAGGAGGCAGAATAAAGGTCAGCAATGAGCAGAAAGAGGCAAAATAGAGGTGATGAACAAGGAGACAGAGGTAAAATAAAGGTCAGAAACAAACAGAAAGAGGCAAAATAAAGGTCAGCAATGAGCAGAAAAAGGCAGAATAGAGGTCAGATACGATCAGCAAGAGGTAGATTAAAGGTGAGAGATAGCGGAGAAAAGGCAGAATAAAGGTTAGAAACTAGCAGAAAGAGGTCAAATAAAAGTGAGAAATTAGTAGAAATAGTTGAGTAAAAGCTCAGCAATGAGCAAAAAAGGTAGAAAAAAGGTGATAAACAAGCAGAAAGAGGCAGATTACAGATCAAAAATGAGCAGAAGTGTGTAGAATAAAAGCCAGCAATGAATAGAAAGATTAAAAATAAAGGTGAGAACTAGAAGCGAGAGGCAGAATAGAGGTCGGCAACGAGCAGAAAGATGCAAGCTACAGATGAGAAACTAGCAGAAAATGGCAGAATAAAGGTCAGAAATGAGCAGAAAGGGACAGAATAAAGGTGAGCAACGAGCAGAAAGAGACAAAATAAATGTGAGAAACCAGCAGAAAGAGGCAGATTAAAAATCAGAACGAGTAGAAAGAGACAGAATAAAGGTCAGCAACCAGCAGAAAGAGGCAAAATAAAGGTGGGAAACTAGCAGACTAGAGGTCAGAAACAAGCAGCAAGAGGCAGAATAGAGGTCAGCAACGAGCAGAAAGAGGCAGAATAATGGTCAGCAATTTGCAGAATGAGGCAAAATAAATGTGAAAAACGAGCAAGAAGAGGCAGAATAGTGGTCAGAAACCAGCATCAAGAGGCAAAATAAAGGTGTGAAACAAGCAGAAAGAAGTAAAATAAAGGTCAGCAATGAGGAGAAAGAGGCAGAATAAAGGTCAGAAATTAGCACAAAGAGGCAAAATAGAGGTTAGGAACCAACGGCAAGAGGCAAAATAAAGGTGTCAGACAAGCAGAAAGAAGCAAAATAACGGTCAGCAATGAGCAGAAAGAGGCAAAATAAAGGTCAGCAATGAGCACAAAAGTGCAGAATAAAGGCCAGCAATGAGCAGAAAGAGACAAAAGAAAGCTGAGAAACGAGCAGCAAGAGGTTGGATAGAGGTCGGCAACGAGCAGAAAGAGGTCATCTAAAGGTGAGAAACAAGCAGAAAGAGGCAGAATAAAGGTGAGTAAGAAGTAGAAAGAGGCAGAGTAAAGGTCAGTAAAGAGTAGAAAGAGGCAGAATAGAGGTAAGCAATGAGTAGAAAGAGGTAGAATAAACATCAGAAACGAGCAGAAAGAGGCAGAATAAAGGTCAGAAATGAGGAGAAAGAGGCAAAATAAAGGTGAGAACCAGCAGCAAGAGGCGGAATACACGTCAGCAACGAGAAGAAAGAGGCAAGCTAAAGGTCAGAAACAAGCAGAAAGAGGCAGAATAAAGGTCAGAAAGAGGCAGAATAAAGGTCAGCAATGAGCAGAAAGAGTCAAAATAGAGGTTAGGAACTAGCAGCAAGAGGCTGAATAAAGGTGAGAAACAAGCAGAAAGAGGCAGAGTAAAGGTCAGCAACAAGCAGAAAGAGGTAAAATAAAGGTGAGAAACTATAAGAAATAGGTAGAGTAAAAGTCAGTAATAAACAGAAAGAGGCAGAATAAAGGCCAGCAATGAGTAGAAAGATGCAAAATAACGGTGAGAAATGAGCAGCAAGAGGCAGAATAGAGATCAGAGACTAGCAGAAAGAGGCAGAATAGAGGTCAAAACGAGCAGCATGAAGGCAAAATAGAGGTCAGCAACGAGCAGAAGGAGGCAAGATAAAGGTGTGAAACGAGCAGGAAGAGGCAGAATAAAGGTTAGACATGAGCAGGAGGAGGCAGAATAAAGGTCAGCAATGAGCAGAAATAGGCAAAATAGAGGTGATGAACAAGGAGACAGAGGTAAAATAAAGGTCAGAAACAAACAGAAAGAGGCAAAATAAAGGTCAGCAATGAGCCGAAAAAGGCAGAATCGAGGTCAGAAACGATCAGCAAGAGTTAGATTAAAGGTGAGAAACAGCGGAAAGAGGCAGAATAAAGGTTAGAAACTAGCAGAAAGAGGCAAAATAAAGGTGAGAAATTAGTAGAAAGAGTTGAATAAAAGCTCAGCAATGAGCAGACAAAGGTAGAAAAAGGTGAGAAACAAGCAGAAAGAGGCAGATTAAAGGTCAGAAATTAGCTGAAGGGTGTAGAACAAAGGCCAGCAATGAACAGAAAGAGAAAAATAAAGGTGAGAACCAGCAGCGAGAGGCAGGATAGAGGTCGGCAACGAGCAGAAAGATGCAAGCTAAAGATGAGAAACTAGCAGAAAATGGCAAAATAAAGGTCGGAAATTAGCAGAAAGGGGCAGAATAAAGGTGAGCAACGAGCAGAAATAGACAAAATAAAGGTGAGAAACAAGCAGAAAGAGGCAGAATATAGGTCAGCAACCAGCAGAAAGAGGAAAAATAAAGGTGAGAAACTAGAAGAATAGATGTCAGCAACGAGCAGCAAGAGGCAGAATAGAGGTCAGCAACGAGCAGAAAGAGGCAAGCTAAAGGTGAGAAAGAAGCAGAAAGAGGCAGAATAAAGGTCAGCAACGAGTAGCATGAGGCAGAATAAAAGTCAGCAACGAGTAGAATGAGGCAGAATAAAGGTCAGAAACAAGCAGAAAGAGGCAGAATAAAGGTCAGCAATTTGCAGAATGAGGCTAAATAAATGTGAGAAATGAGCAAGAAGAGGCAGAATAAAGGTGAGACACGAGCCCAAAGAGGCAAAATAGAGGTCAGAAACCAGCATCAAGAGGCAAAATAAAGGTGTGAAACAAGCAGAAAGAAGTAAAATAAAGGTCAGCAATGAGCAGAAAGAGGCAGAATAAAGGTCAGAAATTAGCAAAAAGAGGCAAAATAGAGGTTAGAAACCAACGGCAAGAGGCACAATAAAGGTGTCAAACAAGCAGAAAGAAGCAAAATAAAGGTCAGAAAGTGGCAGAACAAAGGCCAGCAATGAGCAGAAAGAGGCAAAATAAATGTGAGAAACTAGCAAGAAGAGGCAGAATAAAAGTCTGCAATGACCAGAAAGAGGTAAACTAAAGGTCAGCAACGAGCAGTAAGGCAAAATAGAGATCAGAAAGAAGCAGAAAGATGCAAAATAAAGGTGAAAGACGATCAGAAAGAGGCAGAATAAAGGTCAGAAATGAGGAGAAAGAGGCAAAATAAAGGTGAGACCCAGCAGCAAGAGGCAGCATACACGTCAGCAACGAGCAGAAAGAGGCAAGCTAAAGGTCAGAAACAAGCAGAAAGAGGCAGAATAAAGGTCAGAAAGAGGCAGAATAAAGGTCAGCAATGAGCAGAAAGAGTCAAAATAGAGGTTAGGAACTAGCAGCAAGAGGCTGAATAAAGGTGAGAAACAAGCAGAAAGAGGCAGAGCAAAGGTCAGCAACAAGCAGAAAGAGGTAAAATAAAAGTGAGAAACTATAATAGGTAGAGTAAAAGTCAGTAATAAACAGAAAGAGGCAGAATAAAGGCCAGCAATGAGTAGAAAGATGCAAAATAACGGTGAGAAATGAGCAGCAAGAGGCAGAATAGAGATCAGAGACTAGCAGAAAGAGGCAGAATAGAGGTCAGAAACGAGCAGCATGAGGCAAAATAGAGGTCAGCAACGAGCAGAAGGAGGCAAGATAAAGGTGTGAAACGAGCAGGAAGAGGCAGAATAAAGGTTAGACATGAGCAGGAGGAGGCAGAATAAAGGTCAGCAATGAGCAGAAAGAGGCAAAATAGAGGTGATGAACAAGGAGACAGAGGTAAAATAAAGGTCAGAAACAAACAGAAAGAGGCAAAATAAAGGTCAGCAATGAGCCGAAAAAGCAGAATCGAGGTCAGAAACGATCAGCAAGAGGTAGATTAAATGTGAGAAACAGCGGAAAGAGGCAGAATAAAGGTTAGAAACTAGCAGAAAGAGGTAAAATAAAGGTGAGAAATAAGTAGAAATAGTTGAGTAAAAGCTCAGCAATGAGCAAAAAAGGTGGAATAAAGGTGGTAAACAAGCAGAAATAGGCAGATTAAAGATCAGAAATGAGCAGAAGTGTGTAGAATAAAAGCCAGCAATGAACAGAAAGAGAAAAAATAAAGGTGAGAACCAGAAGCGAGAGGCAGAATAGAGGTCGGCAACGAGCAGAAAGATGCAAGCTAAAGATGAGAAACTAGCAGAAAATGGCAGAATAAAGGTCAGAAATGAGAAGAAAGGGGCAGAATAAAGGTGAGCAACGAGCAGAAAGAGACAAAATAAAGGTGAGAAACCAGCAGAAAGAGGCAAAATAAAGGTCAGAAATGAGCAGAAAGATGTAAAATAAAGGTGAGAACGATCAGAAAGAGGGAGAATACACGTCAGCAACGAGCAGAAAGAGGCAAAATAAAGGCCAGCAATGAGCAGAAAGAGGCAAAATAAATGTGAGAAACGAGCAAGAAGACGCAGAATAAAAGTCTGCAATGACCAGAAAGAGGCAAACTAAAGGTCAGCAACGAGCAGTAAGGCAAAATAGAGATCAGAAATGAGCAGAAAGAGGGAAAATAAAGGTCAGAAATGAGCAGGAAGATGCAAAATAAAGGTGAGCAACGACCAGAAACAGGCAAAATAAAGGTGAAAGACGATCAAAAAGAGGCAGAATAAAGGTCAGAAGTGAGGAGAAAGAGGCAAAATAAGGGTGAGAACGTTCAGAAAGAGGGCGAATACACGTCAGCAACGAGCAGAAAGAGGCAAGCTAAAGGTGAGAAACAAGCAGAAAGAGGCAGAATAAAGGTCAGAAACCGGCAGCAATAGGCAAAATGAAGGTGAGAAATGAGCAGAAAGAAGCAAAATAGTGGTGAGAAAGTGGCAGAATCAAGTTCAGCAATGAGCAGAAAGAGTCAAAATAGGGGTCAGGAACTAGCAGAAAGAGGCAGAATAAAGGTCAGCAACAAGCAGAAAGAGGCAAGATAAAGGTGAGAAACTATCAGAAATAGGTAGAGTAAAGGTCAGTAATGAACAGAAAGTGGCAGAATAAAGGCCAGCAATGAGTAGAAAGATGCAAAATAACGGTGAGAAATGAGCAGCAAGAGGCAGAATAGAGGTCAGACACTAGCAGAAAGAGGCAGAATAGTGGTCAGAAACGAGCAGCATGAGGCACAACAGAGGTCAGCAAGGAGCAGAAGGAGGCAAGATAAAGGTGTGAAACGAGCAGGAAGAGGCAGAATAAAGGTCAGAAATGAGCAGGAGGAAGCAGAATAAAGGTCAGCAATGAGCAGAAAGAGGCAAAATAGAAGTGATGAACAAGCAGACAGAGGTAAAATAAAGGTCAGAAACAATCAGAAAGAGGCAAATAAAGATCAGCAATGAGCAGAAAAGGCAGAATAGAGGTCAGAAACGATCAGCAAGAGGTAGAATAAAGGTGAGAGACAGAGGCAGAATAAAGGTTAGAAACTAGCAGAAAGAGGCAAAATAAAGGTGAGAAATTAGTAGAAAGAGTTGAATAAAAGCTCAGCAATGAGCAGAAAAAAGTAGGAAAAAGGTGAGAAACAAGCAGAAAGAGGCAGATTAAAGGTCAGAAATTAGCTGAAGGGTGTAGAACAAAGGCCAGCAATGAACAGAAAGAGAAAAAATAAAGGTGAGAACCAGCAGCGAGAGGCAGAATAGAGGTCGGCAACGAGCAGAAAGATGCAAGCTAAAGATGAGAAACTAGCAGAAAATGGCAAAATAAAGGTCGGAAATTAGCAGAAAGGGGCAGAATAAGGGTGAGCAACGATTAGAAAGAGACAAAATAAAGGTGAGAAACAAGCAGAAAGAGGCAGAATATAGGTCAGCAACCAGCAGAAAGAGGAAAAATAAAGGTGAGAAACTAGCAGAATAGATGTCAGCAACGAGCAGCAAGAGGCAGAATAGAGGTCAGCAACGAGCAGAAAGAGGCAAGCTAAAGGTGAGAAAGAAGCAGAAAGAGGCAGAATAAAGGTCAGCAACGAGTAGCATGAGGCAGAATAAAAGTCAGCAACGAGTAGAATGAGGCAGAATAAAGGTCAGAAACAAGCAGAAAGAGGCAGAATAAAGGTCAGCAATTTGCAGAATGAGGCTAAATAAATGTGAGAAATGAGCAAGAAGAGGCAGAATAAAGGTGAGACACGAGCACAAAGAGGCAAAATAGAGGTCAGAAACCAGCATCAAGAGGCAAAATAAAGGTGTGAAACAAGCAGAAAGAAGTAAAATAAAGGTCAGCAATGAGCAGAAAGAGGCAGAATAAAGGTCAGAAATTAGCAAAAAGAGGCAAAATAGAGGTTAGAAACCAACGGCAAGAGGCAAAATAAAGGTGTCAAACAAGCAGAAAGAAGCAAAATAAAGGTCAGAAACTAGCAGAAAGTGGCAGAATAAAGGCCAGCAATGAGCAGAAACAGGCAAAATAAATGTGAGAAACGAGCAAGAGGAGACAGAATAAAGGTGAGAAACAAGCAGAAAGAGGCAGAATAAAGGTCAGCAGGGAGCAGAAAGACGGAAGATAAAGGTCAGAAGGGAGCAGAAAGAGGCAAAATAGAGGTCAGAAACAAGCAGAAAGAGACAAAAGAAAGGTGAGAAACGAGCAGCAAGAGGCAGAATAGAGGACACAAATCAGCATTGCCTGAGTGGGCACTCTGACTAGGTCAGAGTCCACTTCAGAACCCAGGGTCAACCCTACTACACCCTTATTCTGAGTACCACCTCCACCAGTAGCTGAACTAGGGGGAACAGTTGCCTTAGGGGCAGGAGTGGTGGTGGTTTGGTCTTTGGACTTGTTACAGTCAGAAGTCCAGTACCCTTTCTGTTTACAGAATTTGCACCAGGGCTTCTTTTGGCCTTTTCCCTTGTTGGATTGCGACTCCCCACCAGATGCAGATTTTTGGGGCCCTTGTGAAGACTTCTGGTCTTTTGACTTATCCCCACCTTTTTCAGAGCCCTTAGGATCTTGCTTCTTGGTGTCACCCCTTGGTTCTGGGGTTTCTGCCTCACCCTGGTTCTGACCCATTTGTCTGCCTTCTTTCCCAATTCTTGGGGAGAGGTCAGATCCGAGTCCACCAGGTACTGATGCAACAACTGGTTCTGGCAATTATTAAGGATCTGTTCTCTCATCATCAGATTATACAATCCCTTGAAATCAGTAACCCTACTGCCAACCAGCCAACCCTCCAAAGCCTTGGTTGCACAATCAACAAAGTTAGTCCAGTCCTGAGTCTGTGCCTTCTGGGTGTCTCTGAACTTCAACCTGTACTGCTCAGTGGTTAAGCCAAACCCATCTATCAGTGCACTCTTCAGGACTTCATAATCATCAGCATCCTCTTCTCTAACAGTGAGGAGCTTGTCTCTACCTTTATCTGAAAAGGAGAGCCACAAGATTGCTGCCCACTGCTTTTGGGGGACCTGCTGTACTTTACAGGCCCTCTCCATAGCAGTTATCCACCTGTGGATATCGTCCCCACTCTGGTAGGGAGGAACAACCTTGCTCAGGTTCCTATGGTCTGGAATAGATTCTCTGCCTCTAGGGACACTGTTGCTGCCACCAAGGGGTTCTAACCCCTCTCTTCTAGAAGCACTCTGGATCTCCAGGGTTTCCCTATCCAGTGCCAACTGCTTGGTTCTGAGGGCAACTCGTGCTTCCTCATACTGTAGCAGTTTGCACATTCTTTCAGAGGAGGTCTCTCTTATGGGAAAGTATGAGTTCCTCTGATGGACAAATTCTCTGTCAGAGTGATAGGAGTGGTCAGATTCCCTGGAAGGGGACCTGTGCCTCTCATCCACTCTGTCAGTTCTCTTAGGGAGAATTCCTCTGTCCTTTTCAGGCCCTTTGGAGCCTGGCCCTTCAATCACAGAGTCCTGGTCATTCTGATTTTCATCATCTGACCCAGACACTGTAATTGACCCACCCACTGATTCAGATCCATTAGCTCCTAAAGCCAATCTAAGATCATCGGCTGTCAGCAGATCTATCAGGTGTAGGGTTGAGGGACTCTGTCCTAGCCTCAGGTGTCTTTCAACACACATGGCTCTCAAGTCAGAGAAAGCCATGTCCTTATACTGAGGCTGGGTGGACCCACTGGCTCCACCTTTTAAGGACATTCTAGTGTTGTGCAGTGTTGTACTACCTACACTAGTTTGTGGCCTACTGATCCTAGCTTGAGCTGTAGAAAGGGTGTGCTATCCCTTGGCACACAGCTCTAAGTTCAGTAGAACTTATTGATACTAAGCTTGACTTTATATGTACCTTAAGTACCTATAGTGGTTTTCAGTTAGTAATTCAAATAGAGATTTTCTGGTAAAACAATAGCAAGCTGGAATCCCACACGCTGCCCACCAATGTGAGAAGTTGACCTGGTATATGCTGTTCACTAATTAAAGTGGACACCTTGCACCAGTACAATTCGACTCTTATGGTAGATAGGTTTAAGACAACCTTTATAGAAAGCTATCCTAATGGTAGCTGTGGAGAGCAGCCTTCAGGCTAAGTCTTGAAGGAATGTAAAGCAGCTTGTTTTACCACACAATCTCTTGAATCACCAAATGAAAAGACACCACACAGGTATATATATCAAATATATATGTATTTATTAATAAACACTCTCTACTAATCTCTTTATGAGATTAGAAGTCAGGAACATATGTACAAGTCAATTGTTATCAAAATAAGTTAGCACAGTAAATATCACAATCTAGACCGGGGTCTAGGGCACATAGAATCGAGGGACCCCCAGAGAACCACCCAGGTAGTTGTAGGAGACCCACAGGGGACGGACGCAGTGTTCAGACACTAGTGTGAGTCCTGTACGAGTCTATGTAAGCGGACGCGATTGAGTTATCAATGTTACAGGCCCCTGGCGTGTTCGAGGCGAACACACCGATCGGTCAGTACGAGTCGAAGGACGCGGTTACTGGTAGATTTACTAGGGAGTTGGACGCGGTGTGTCTAACACAGCCGCGAACCCTGTACGAGTCAGTGCGAGAATCGCACGGGGAAAATAAGAGTTTTAGGATACTTCTGGTGAACCTACAAGCAAGTCACTTACAGGGTAAGTAGTTCTAGGGCCCACACCTACAGGAGCACCGTAGTGCTGGAGTTACCTCACCCAGGGAAGCCGGGTGCACAGGTGTCCTTTGGTGTCGGGTCGCGACGTCGTTTTCAATGGCGAACAAAGAAGACTTGCTGCTTGTGATGATTTTAAGAAGTGTCCGGTGGAATCCAAGCCTGGATTCGGTGGAAGGATGACCTGAAAGCAGAGGGGACAGTGTTCAAAGTCACTTGGCAGTGACTCGGGGCAAGGAAGATGAATGCCCACCGTCGTCGCAGGATTCAGGTCATTCACGGTTGCCTTGACTATTCAGCCACGAGGTCCAGGAGGCGTCGACGACAACCAGGAGCTGGATTCAGTGTGTCCCACAAGGTCTGCAGCTTACTGTGGTGTCGGTAACTCGATTGGAGCCAACGGGCCTTGGTAACAGCAAGTCTTGTGCAAAGTGTGAAAAGGCAATGGCACAGACCAGCAAGGTCTGAGGGACTCACCCAGCAAGGGTAAGTCAGGGCAGGCCTGGAGCAATCAGGGGAGCCCTTTGGTTTCTTGCAAAAGTCTTCAGGGGACCCACGAGCCGGCTGGCAAGGGATCGCGAAGACGCCTCGGTTGGATTCGCTCCACAGGGGTCCACAGTCACTCGGGATGGTGTAGGCCGCTGATCTTAGGAGGGATTCCTGCTAGGGGCTGGGACCACACGTGGTCCAAAGCACACGTTCTTAGAACGTTGTGGAGGGGTTGCACTAGACAATATTGCAAGGTACCCAGGGGTCGCGGTTCCTCGTCACTCGTGGGGTCCACTTGCCTCAGCTTCGCTGGGGACTCACGATGGCCTTGGAGAAGTCAGGAAATCCACTTCTTGGGCTGCAGGGACTTCGGACTCCAGCGGGAGTGGCGTAGTTTGCGACCGTCGTTTGTAGTTTTTGGTGCCTGCCAAGCAGGGGAGTCACTCCTTGACTCCAAGGGAGATTCTTCTGTCTTCCAAAGGTAGTGGAACGTCGAAGGGCCAGGATTCTTCTTCAGAGCGTCGTCCAGGGATATCTAACTTACAAGTTCAAGGGTTCCCTATCTTATACTGTAAAGAAGGGAGGGACTAGCTCTATGACCCCACCTATGGGAGGGTCAGGGGAGTGGGTGGCTACACCCACTTCCCTTTGTCCAGTTTCACGCCAGAGCAGGGACAGGTAGCCCCTGAGCCGGTTTGAACTGGCATATGCACAGAGGAGCCTTCTGCTCCCCCGGTGCAGGACTTCAAAGCACTCCAAGAGTGCACCCACCCAGCCCCAATACACTAAACCCTGTCTGGGAGGTGGCCACACCTCCCTGTGACAGGATACCTTTTGTTGGGCTCCCTCCACTGTGAGTTTCGGTCATCAGCAGGAGGGCAGCCCCGTGTCTGTGACTGGTGGCATCCATTTTGTGATGCCAGGACTCTTCAGGATTCTACCGTGTTTCCACAGTAGGTACATGTCTATCCCTCTAGAAGGGTGGAATGCTACCCCGCCGCCAGGACTGGTGGGGGTAGTATTCCAAGGTGTTTGACACCAAACACGACATGTTTCGATGCAGCCATTCCAAAGTTAGCATTTTACCGCGAGGATATAATGCACTTAAAAGTATATGGTTTAACCGCATCCACAAACAGCACCAGAGAATGGACTCTGAGAGCTGCAGAGGGGCCCTGCTCAGGCAGAGGCACCCCTCACATAGAAGACAAGCACCCTGCCCTCAGGATTGATAGGGCCTGCCTTAGGGGTGACTGATAGGGTTATATGTGTGTGTGTGAGAGATATAGGGAACCTATATCTCAGTGAGGAGTGCTAGCACCACCTCACCCAGGCTGCAGTAGCAGGCCTGTGGTGTCAGATTTAGTCTGCTTCCCAGGGGTGGCATAATACATGCTTCAGCCCCTGGTAGGCCTGTGAAGTACCTATGCCCTTGGCACCTAAGGTACCATATACTAGGGACTCATAAGGCACCACAGCATCCAATCACGAGTGCACCTAGAGTGCACTCCAAATCGTTTAGAGAGAACAGAGAGGCTGGGGCCCTGATTGGCAGGGATCCAGCCTGACTATACCCAGAAACCAGTGTAACATCAGAAAAAAAGTGGGGGCAACATAAGAGGCAGATCCTACTCTCCTACAATCATCAACAAGCAGAAAGAGGCAAAATAAAGTTGAGAAACGAGCAGAAAGTGGCAAAATATAGGTCAGAAACGAGCAACAAGAGGCAAAATAATAGAGAAATGAGGAGAAAAACAAAATAGAGGTGAGAATTTAACAGAAAGAGGCAAAATAGAGGTCAGAAACTGGCAGCGATAGGCAAAATAAAGGGAGAAATGAGCAGAAAGAAGCAAAATAATGGTGAGAAACGAGAAGAAAGTGGCAGAATCAAGGTCAGCAACGAGTAGAATGAGGCAGAATAAAGGTCAGAAACGAGCAGAAAGTGGCAGAATAAAGGCCAACAATGAGCAGAAAGAGGCAAAATAAATGTGAGAAATGAGCAAGAAGAGGCAGAATAAAAGTTTGAAATGACAAGAAAGAGGCAAACTACAGGTCAGCAACGAGCAGTAAGGCAAAATAGAGATCAGAAACAAGCAGAAAGAGGCAAAATAAAGGTCAGAAATAGCAGAGAGACGCAAAATAAAGGTCAGGAACGACCAGAAAGAGGCAAAATAAAGGTGAAAGACGATCAGAAAGAGGCAGAATAAAGGTCAGAAATGAGGAGAAAGAGGCAAAATAAAGGTGAGAACCAGCAGCAAGAGGCAGAATACACGTCAGCAACGAGCAGAAAGAGGCAAGCTAAAGGTCAGAAAGAGGCAGATAAAGGTCAGAAAGTGGCAGAATAAAGGTCAGCAATGAGCAGAAAGAGTCAAAATAGAGGTTAGGAACTAGCAGCAAGAGGCTGAATAAAGGTGAGAAACAAGCAGAAAGAGGCAGAGTAAAGGTCAGCAACAAGCAGAAAGAGGTAAAATAAAGGTGAAAGACGATCAGAAAGAGGCAGAATAAAATCAGAAGTGAGGAGAAAGAGGCAAAATAAGGGTGAGAACGATCAGAAAGAGGGAGAATACACGTCAGCAACGAGCAGAAAGAGGCAAGCTAAAGGTGAGAAACAAGCAGAAAGAGGCAGAATAAAGGTCAGAAACCGGCAGCAATAGGCAAAATGAAGGTGAGAAATGAGCAGAAAGAAGCAAAATAATGGTGAGAAACGAGCAGAAAGTGGCAGAATCAAGTTCAGCAATGAGCAGAAAGAGTCAAAATAAAGGTCAGGAACTAGCAGAAAGAGGCAGAATAAAGGTCAGAAATGAGCTGAAGGGTGTAGAACAAAGGCCAGCAATGAACAGAAAGAGAAAAAATAAAGGTGAGAACCAGCAGCGAGAGGCAGAATAGAGGTCGGCAACGAGCAGAAAGATGCAAGCTAAAGATGAGAAACTAGCAGAAAATGGCAAAATAAAGGTCGGAAATTAGCAGAAAGGGGCAGAATAAAGGTGAGCAACGAGCAGAAAGAGACAAAATAAAGGTGAGAAACAAGCAGAAAGAGGCAGAATATAGGTCAGCAACCAGCAGAAAGAGGAAAAATAAAGGTGAGAAACTAGAAGAATAGATGTCAGCAACGAGCAGCAAGAGGCAGAATAGAGGTCAGCAACGAGCAGAAAGAGGCAAGCTAAAGGTGAGAAAGAAGCAGAAAGAGGCAGAATAAAGGTCAGCAACGAGTAGCATGAGGCAGAATAAAAGTCAGCAACGAGTAGAATGAGGCAGAATAAAGGTCAGAAACAAGCAGAAAGAGGCAGAATAAAGGTCAGCAATTTGCAGAATGAGGCTAAATAAATGTGAGAAATGAGCAAGAAGAGGCAGAATAAAGGTGAGACACGAGCACAAAGAGGCAAAATAGAGGTCAGAAACCAGCATCAAGAGGCAAAATAAAGGTGTGAAACAAGCAGAAAGAAGTAAAATAAAGGTCAGCAATGAGCAGAAAGAGGCAGAATAAAGGTCAGAAATTAGCAAAAAGAGGCAAAATAGAGGTTAGAAACCAACGGCAAGAGGCAAAATAAAGGTGTCAAACAAGCAGAAAGAAGCAAAATAAAGGTCAGAAACTAGCAGAAAGTGGCAGAATAAAGGCCAGCAATGAGCAGAAACAGGCAAAATAAATGTGAGAAATGAGCAAGAGGAGACAGAATAAAGGTGAGAAACAAGCAGAAAGAGGCAGAATAAAGGTCAGAAGGGAGCAGAAAGACGGAAGATAAAGGTCAGAAGGGAGCAGAAAGAGGCAAAATAAAAGTCAGAAACAAGCACAAAGAGGCAAAATAGAGGTCAGAAACCAGCAGGAAGAGGCAAAATAAAGGTGTGAAACAAGCAGAAAGAAGCAAAACAAAGATCAGAAATGAGCACAAGGGGCTGAATAAAGGCCAGCAACAAGCAGAAAGAGACAAAAGAAAGGTGAGAAACGAGCAGCAAAAGGCAGAATAGAGGACACAAATAAGCAGCAAGAGGGAGAATACACGTCAGCAACAAGCAGAAAGAGGCAAAATAAAGGCCAGCAATGAGCAGAAAGAGGCAAAATAAATGTGAGAAACGAGCAAGAAGATGCAGAATAAAAGTCTGCAATGACCAGAAAGAGGCAAACTAAAGGTCAGCAACGAGCAGTAAGGCAAAATAGAGATCAGAAATGTAGGAAGGTGGAATCTGACTATATGGTTGCCCCCACTTTTTTTATGGTGTTTTGCTGGTTTATGACTTAGTTGGACTGGGACCCTGCTATTCAGGGCCCCAGTCTATCTGCTCTCTCTAAACGACATGGAGTGCACTCTAGGTGCACTAGTGATTGGATGCTGTGGTGCCTTATGAGTCCCTAGTATATGGTACCTTAGGTGCCAAGGGCATAGGTACTTCACAGGCCTACCAGGGGCTGCAGCATATGTTATGCCACCCCTGGGAAGCAGTCTAAATCTGACACCACAGGCCTGCTACTGCAGCCTGGGTGAGGTGGTGCTAGCACCCCTCACTGAGATATAGGTTTCCTATATCTCTCCTGCACACACATATAAACCTATCAGTCACCCCTAAGGCAGGCCCTATCAATCCTGAGGGCAGGGTGCTTGGCTTCTATGTGAGGGGGTGCCTCTGCCTGAGCAGGGCCCCTCTGCAGCTCTCAGAGTCTATTCTCTGGTGCTGTTTGTGGATGCGGTTAAACCATATACTATTTAAGTGCATTATATCCTCGCGGTAAATGCTAACTTTGGAATGGCTGCATCAAAACATGTCGTGTTTGGTGTCAAACATCTTGGAATACTACCCCCGCCAATCTTGGCGGCGGGGGTAGCATTCCACCCTTCTAGAGGGATAAGACATGTACCTGCTGTGGAAACGCGGTAGAATCCTAAAGAGCCCTGGCATCACAAAATGGATGCCACCAGTCACAGACACTGGGCTGCCCTCCTGCTGATGACCGAAACTCGCAGTGGAGGAAGCCCAACAATAGGCATCCTGTCACAGGGAGGTGTAACCACCTTCCAGACAGGGTTTAGTGTATTGGGGCTGGGTGGGTGCACTCTTAGAGTGCTTTGAAGTCCTGCACTGGGGGAGCAGAAGGCTCCTCTGTGCATATGCCAGTTCAAACCAGCTCAGGGGCTACCTGCCCCTGCTCTGGCGCGAAACTGGACAAAGGGAAGTGGGTGTAGCCACCCCTCCCTTGACCCTCCCATAGGTGGGGTCATAGAGCTAGTCCATCCCCTCTTTTTAGTATAAGAGGGGGAACCTTGCCATTGCAAAGCAGATAACCCCTGGACGACGCTCTACAGAAGAATCCTGGCCCTTCGATGTTCCACTACCTTTGGAAGACAGAAGAATCTCCCTTGGAGTCAAGGAGTGACTCCCCTGCTTGGCAGGCACCAAAAACGACAACGACGGTCGCAAACTACGCCGCTCCCGCCGGAGTCCGAAGTCCCTGCAGCCCAAGAAGTGGATTTCCTGACCTCTCCCAGGCCATCGTGAGTCCCCAGCGAAGCTGAGGCAAGTGGACCCCACGAGTAACGAGGAACCGCGACCCCTGGGTACCGTGCACTATTGTCGAGTGCAACCCCTTCACAACGTTCTACGAACTTGTGCTTTGGACCACGTGTGGTCCCGACCTCCAGCAGGAATCCCTCCGAAGATCAGAGGCCTACACCGTCCCGAGTGACCGTGGGCCCCTGTTGAGTGATTCCGCCCGAGGTGTCTTCGCGATCCCTTGCCCGCCGGCTTGTGGGTCCCCAGAAGACTTCTTAAAGAAACCAAAGGGCTCCCCTAGTTGCTCCAGGCCTGCCCTGACTTACCCTCGCTGGGTGAGTCCCTCAGACCTTGCTGGTCTGCGCCATCAACTTTTCTTCATCTCCCCGAGACTTGCTGCTGCCAAGGCTTGTTGGCTCCAATCGAGTTGCCGACACCGCAGTCAGCTGCAGACGTCAAGGGACCCACCGAATCCAGCTCCTGGTCGTCGTCGACACCTCCTGGACCACGTGGCTGAAGAGTCAAGGCACCCGCAACCGACCTGAAGCGACCGACGACGGTGGGCATCCATCTTCCTTGCCCCGGGTCACTGCCAAGTGACTTTGAACACTGTCCCCTCTGCTTTCAGGTGATCCTTCTCCAGAATCCAGGCTTGGATTCCACCGGACACTTCTTCAGCTCCCGCAAGCAGCAAGTCTTCTTTGTTCGCCATTGAAAACGACGCCGCGACCCGACACCAAAGGACACCTGTGCACCCGGCTTCCCTGGGTGAGGTAACTCCAGCACTACGGTGCTCCTGTGGGTGTGGGCCCTAGAACTACTTACCCTGTAAGTGCCTTGCTTGTAGGTTCTCCCGAAGTATCCTAAAACTCTTTATTTCCAACCGCGACTTGCCCCATTGAAGTTAACGGCGATTCGCGCCTGTGTATCCACACTGCACGCGTCCCCCGTGGGTCCTTTACTTACCTGCCTTGGGTGGTTTTGTGAGGCCCCAGCACTTCTGAAGGCCCTAGGCCTTGTCTCCCTGCAAGTCGTTGTTTCTAAGTCTCTTACTTAGTATATGGTCTGGTACGCCCCTAGGGCCCCAGCCATATTTTGTGCTTAACTTATTGTGAAACGTTGATTTGTGCATATGTTTGTCTTCTAATCTCATAAAGAGATTAGTAGAGAGTTATTTAGAAATAAATACATATATATTTGATATATATACCTGTGTGGTGTCTTTTCATTTGGTGATTCAAGAGATTATATGGTAAAACAAGCTGCTTTACATTCCTCCGAGACTTAGCCTGAAGGCTGCTCTCCACAGCTACCACTAGGATAGCTTTCTTTAAAAGGTTGTCTTAAACCTATCTACCATAAGAGTCGATTTGCCCTGGTGCAAGGTGTCCACTTTAATTAGTGAACAGCATATACCAGGCCAACTTCTCACATTGGTGGGCAGCGTGTGGGATTCCAGCTTGCCATTGTTTTACCAGAAAATCTCTATTTGAATTACTAACTGAAAACCATTATAGGTACTCAAGGTACATATAAAGTCAAGCTTAGTATCAATAAGTTCTACTGAACTTAGAGCTGTGTGCCAAGGGATAGCACACCCTTTCCACAGCTCAAGCTAGGATCAGTAGGCCACAAACTAGTGTAGGTAGTACAACACTGCACAACACTAGAATGTCCTTAAGGGGTGGACCCAGTGGATCCACTCAGCCTCAGTATAAGGACATGGCTTTCTCTGACTTGAGAGCCATGTGTGTTGACAGACACCTGAGGATAGGACAGAGTCCCTCAACCCTGCACCTGATAGATCTGCTGACAGCAGATGACCTGAGATTGGCTCTAGGAGCTAAAGGGTTTGAATCAGTGGGTGGGTCAGTCATAGTATCTGGGTCAGATGATGAAAATCAGAATGACCAAGACTCTGTGATTGAAGGGCCAGGCTCCAAGGGGCCTGAAAAGGACAGAGGAATTCTCCCTAAGAGAACTGACAGAGAGGAGGAGAGGCACAGATCCCCTTCCAGGGAATCTGACCACTCTTATCACTCTGGCAGAGAATTTGTCCAACAGAGGAGCTCATACTTTTCCTTAAGAGAGACCTCCTCTGAGAGAAGGTGCAAACTGCTCCAGTATGAGGAAGCCAGAGTGGCCCTCAGAACCAAGCAGTTGGCACTGGATAGGGAAGCCCTGGAGATCCAGAGAGCTTCTAGAAAAGAGGGGTTAGAACCCCCTGGTGGCAGCAACAGTGTCCCTAGAGGCAGAGAATATATTCCTGACCATAGGAACCTGAGCAAGGTTGTTCCTCCCTACCAGAGTGGGGATGATATCCACAAGTGGATAACTGCTATGGAGAGGGCCTGTAGAGTACAGCAGGTCCCCCAAAAGCAGTGGGCAGCAATCTTGTGGCTCTCCTTTTCAGACAAAGGAAGAGACAAGCTCCTCACTGTTAGAGAGGAGGATGCTGATGATTATGAGGTCCTGAAGAGTGCACTGATAGATGGGTTTGGCTTAACCACTGAGCAGTACAGGTTGAAGTTCAGAGATACCCAGAAGGCACAGACTCAGGACTGGACAGACTTTGTAGATTGTGCATCCAAGGCTCTGGAGGGTTGGCTGGTTGGCAGTAGGGTTACTGATTTCAAAGGATTTTATAATCTAATGATGAGAGAACAGATCCTTAATAATTGTCAAAACCAGCTTTTACACCAGTACCTGGTGGACTCTGATCTGACCTCTCCCCAAGAATTGGGAAAGAAGGCAGACAAATGGGTCAGAACCAGAGTAAGGCCTAAGAATCAGGGTGGTGACCACAAGAAAGATTCTACCAAGTCCCAAGAGAAAGGTGGGGATAAATCCAAGGATAAGTCCACTACAGGGCCCCAAAATTCCTCTTCTGGGGGTGGGTCCCAAACTCCTTCCTCTCCTGAAAAGAAACCCTATTGCCATGTCTGTAAAAAGCCTGGGCACTGGAAATCTGATCCCAGTTGTCCCAGGAATGGCAATAAAGAAAATGTTCCTCCAACAACTACTACCACCCCTCCTGGTACTACCAGTAGTAATCCTCCAGTTGGGAGTAGTGCACCCAAAAAGTTAGGTGCTTTTGCAAGAGGAACAGAGGTGGGCCCTAGTTTAGACAGGACCCCCTCAACAGACTCCTCAGATTCTGATGGTGGTGTAGGATATGCCACCTTTACCATGGGTCCCATAGCATTGGGCAGGTACAGACTGGAGCCAATAATTAATGGTCAGAAAGCTGTGGCATTTAGGGACACAGGGGCTAGTGTCACCATGGTGGCAGGGAAACTAGTCCCCCCTCACCAGCTTTTACCTGAGTTTAAATACCAGGTGACCAACATTGATGGTGTCAGAACAGATCACCCCATGGCCATAGTCAATCTCAGCTGGGAGGGGGTCACAGGCCCAAAAAGAGTGGCAGTGTCCCCAACCTTACCTGTAGATTGCCTGATGGGCAATGATCTGGAAATTTCAGCCTGGGCTGAAGTTGAACACCAAACCCATCTGAAGATGTTGGGTGTCCCTGTAAAGGTTAGTGGGGCTGTGATGGCCACAGCCCCAGCCCAAGATTTTGGAGAGATGGAGCCTGGAAGAATGGCCCACTCTCCCCCAGAAGAGAGCACAAGGGTTGAAGAAAAGTCTTCTTCCCTCCAGACAGTAGGTAAGGGTCAGCCTCCTCAGGGAACTGACCCTACCCCTAGTGAAGGAACTGCCACAGAGGTAGTCAGGCCTGGCCTGGCCACCCCCTGATGGCAGAGGACCCTTACAAGGTGGTACCCAGTCTGGAGCAGGTAACCTGCCCCTCTCTACCCTGCCTCAGTCAGCCCAGGGCTGCAGAGGTCAGGGAGGTCAGTGGACCCCCAGGGCCCCCTGTCCAGAGGAACCCCCCATCAGCAGATTAGGGGCACCCAGGCTAGTAGCCCTAGCCAGGTAGAAATTCCTCAACCCACTGAGGGATCCCCCATACCTTTATGTAGGGACCTCCCCAGAAGGACTCTGTTAGGCAAGGGCAAACCTGGGACCAAAAGGTTCCAAACATGCCATGTCCCTCCAGTGTTCCACCCAAAGGGACCCAACCCCCGGCTGTAGGCAGTCAAAGGTTGACCCTTAGAGCAGAGTACCACTCAGTCATGGAAAGACAGGCATACATGGTGACCAGTGAGCTGAGAAAGCTGAGGCCAACATTCCTAGGGCCACACTTCCCTACTCAGACACCTCACCAGCCTGGTACTTTACCAAAGCACACCACAGGTAGTGATTCCCCATGGTGGAGACCCTCTCATACCCTTAGGGTGAGGGATTGCTTAGTGGACCATAAGACAGGGGGCAACCATGCTAGTGCAGGTGCTTCCTTATATGGCCACTTAGTCAATAAAGGCTCAACTGGCCAAGGTTAGCCTTATCTCCTTTCGTTTGGGGGGGTTATGTAGGAAGGTGGAATCTGACTATATGGTTGCCCCCACTTTTTTTATGGTGTTTTGCTGGTTTATGACTTAGTTGGACTGGGACCCTGCTATTCAGGGCCCCAGTCTATCTGCTCTCTCTAAACGACATGGAGTGCACTCTAGGTGCACTAGTGATTGGATACTGTGGTGCCTTATGAGTCCCTAGTATATGGTACCTTAGGTGCCAAGGGCATAGGTACTTCACAGGCCTACCAGGGGCTGCAGCATATGTTATGCCACCCCTGGGAAGCAGTCTAAATCTGACACCACAGGCCTGCTACTGCAGCCTGGGTGAGGTGGTGCTAGCACCCCTCACTGAGATATAGGTTTCCTATATCTCTCCTGCACACACATATAAACCTATCAGTCACCCCTAAGGCAGGCCCTATCAATCCTGAGGGCAGGGTGCTTGGCTTCTATGTGAGGGGGTGCCTCTGCCTGAGCAGGGCCCCTCTGCAGCTCTCAGAGTCTATTCTCTGGTGCTGTTTGTGGATGCGGTTAAACCATATACTATTTAAGTGCATTATATCCTCGCGGTAAATGCTAACTTTGGAATGGCTGCATCAAAACATGTCGTGTTTGGTGTCAAACATCTTGGAATACTACCCCCCGCCAATCTTGGCGGCGGGGGTAGCATTCCACCCTTCTAGAGGGATAAGACATGTACCTGCTGTGGAAACGCGGTAGAATCCTAAAGAGCCCTGGCATCACAAAATGGATGCCACCAGTCACAGACACTGGGCTGCCCTCCTGCTGATGACCGAAACTCGCAGTGGAGGAAGCCCAACAATAGGCATCCTGTCACAGGGAGGTGTAACCACCTTCCAGACAGGGTTTAGTGTATTGGGGCTGGGTGGGTGCACTCTTAGAGTGCTTTGAAGTCCTGCACTGGGGGAGCAGAAGGCTCCTCTGTGCATATGCCAGTTCAAACCAGCTCAGGGGCTACCTGCCCCTGCTCTGGCGCGAAACTGGACAAAGGGAAGTGGGTGTAGCCACCCCCTCCCTTGACCCTCCCATAGGTGGGGTCATAGAGCTAGTCCATCCCCTCTTTTTAGTATAAGAGGGGGAACCTTGCCATTGCAAAGCAGATAACCCCTGGACGACGCTCTACAGAAGAATCCTGGCCCTTCGATGTTCCACTACCTTTGGAAGACAGAAGAATCTCCCTTGGAGTCAAGGAGTGACTCCCCTGCTTGGCAGGCACCAAAAACGACAACGACGGTCGCAAACTACGCCGCTCCCGCCGGAGTCCGAAGTCCCTGCAGCCCAAGAAGTGGATTTCCTGACCTCTCCCAGGCCATCGTGAGTCCCCAGCGAAGCTGAGGCAAGTGGACCCCACGAGTAACGAGGAACCGCGACCCCTGGGTACCGTGCACTATTGTCGAGTGCAACCCCTTCACAACGTTCTACGAACTTGTGCTTTGGACCACGTGTGGTCCCGACCTCCAGCAGGAATCCCTCCGAAGATCAGAGGCCTACACCGTCCCGAGTGACCGTGGGCCCCTGTTGAGTGATTCCGCCCGAGGTGTCTTCGCGATCCCTTGCCCGCCGGCTTGTGGGTCCCCAGAAGACTTCTTAAAGAAACCAAAGGGCTCCCCTAGTTGCTCCAGGCCTGCCCTGACTTACCCTCGCTGGGTGAGTCCCTCAGACCTTGCTGGTCTGCGCCATCAACTTTTCTTCATCTCCCCGAGACTTGCTGCTGCCAAGGCTTGTTGGCTCCAATCGAGTTGCCGACACCGCAGTCAGCTGCAGACGTCAAGGGACCCACCGAATCCAGCTCCTGGTCGTCGTCGACACCTCCTGGACCACGTGGCTGAAGAGTCAAGGCACCCGCAACCGACCTGAAGCGACCGACGACGGTGGGCATCCATCTTCCTTGCCCCGGGTCACTGCCAAGTGACTTTGAACACTGTCCCCTCTGCTTTCAGGTGATCCTTCTCCAGAATCCAGGCTTGGATTCCACCGGACACTTCTTCAGCTCCCGCAAGCAGCAAGTCTTCTTTGTTCGCCATTGAAAACGACGCCGCGACCCGACACCAAAGGACACCTGTGCACCCGGCTTCCCTGGGTGAGGTAACTCCAGCACTACGGTGCTCCTGTGGGTGTGGGCCCTAGAACTACTTACCCTGTAAGTGCCTTGCTTGTAGGTTCTCCCGAAGTATCCTAAAACTCTTTATTTCCAACCGCGACTTGCCCCATTGAAGTTAACGGCGATTCGCGCCTGTGTATCCACACTGCACGCGTCCCCCGTGGGTCCTTTACTTACCTGCCTTGGGTGGTTTTGTGAGGCCCCAGCACTTCTGAAGGCCCTAGGCCTTGTCTCCCTGCAAGTCGTTGTTTCTAAGTCTCTTACTTAGTATATGGTCTGGTACGCCCCTAGGGCCCCAGCCATATTTTGTGCTTAACTTATTGTGAAACGTTGATTTGTGCATATGTTTGTCTTCTAATCTCATAAAGAGATTAGTAGAGAGTTATTTAGAAATAAATACATATATATTTGATATATATACCTGTGTGGTGTCTTTTCATTTGGTGATTCAAGAGATTATATGGTAAAACAAGCTGCTTTACATTCCTCCGAGACTTAGCCTGAAGGCTGCTCTCCACAGCTACCACTAGGATAGCTTTCTTTAAAAGGTTGTCTTAAACCTATCTACCATAAGAGTCGATTTGCCCTGGTGCAAGGTGTCCACTTTAATTAGTGAACAGCATATACCAGAGCCAACTTCTCACAAGAAACAAGCAGAAAGAGGCAAAATAAAGGTCAGAAATTAGCAGAAAGATGCAAAATAAAGGTGAAAGATGATCAGAAAGAGGCAGAATAAAGGTCAGAAATGAGGAGAAAGAGGCAAAATAAAGGTGAGAACCAGCAGCAAGAGGCAGAATACACGTCAGCAACGAGCAGATAGAGGCAGAATAAAGGTCAGAAAGAGGTAGAGTAAAGGTCAGCAATGAGCAGAAAGAGTCAAAATAGAGGTTAGGAACTAGCGGCAAGAGGCAGAATAAAGGTCAGAAACTATAAGAAATAGGTAGAGTAAAAGTCAGTAATGAACAAAAAGAGGCAGAATAAAGGCCAGCAATGAGTAGAAAGATGCAAAATAACGGTGAGAAATGAGCAGCAAGAGGCAGAATAGAGATCAGAGACCAGCAGAAAGAGGCAGAATAGAGGTCAGAAACGAGCAGCATGAGGCAAAATAGAGGTCAGCAACGAGCAGAAGGAGCCAAGAAGGTGTGAAACGAGCAGGAAGAGGCAGAATAAAGGTTAGACATGAGCAGGAGGAGGCAGAATAAAGGTCAGCAATGAGCAGAAAGAGGCAAAATAGAGGTGATGAAAAAGGAGACAGAGGTAAAATAAAGGTCAGAAAAAAACAGAAAGAGGCAAAATAAAGGTCAGCAATGAGCCGAAAAAAGCAGAATCGAGGTCAGAAACGATCAGCAAGAGGTAGATTAAAGGTGAGAAACAGCGGAAAGAGACAGAATAAAGGTTAGAAACTAGCAGAAAGAGGTAAAATAAAGGTGAGAAATAAGTAGAAATAGTTGAGTAAAAGCTCAGCAATGAGCAAAAAAGGTGGAATAAAGGTGGTAAACAAGCAGAAATAGGCAGATTAAAGATCAGAAATGAGCAGAAGTGTGTAGAATAAAAGCCAGCAATGAACAGAAAGAGAAAAAATAAAGGTGAGAAACGAGCAGAAAGAGGCAAAATAAAGGTCAGAAATGAGCAGAAAGATGTAAAATAAAGGTGAGAACGATCAGAAAGAGGGAGAATACACGTCAGCAACGAGCAGAAAGAGGCAAAATAAAGGCCAGCAATGAGCAGAAAGAGGCAAAATAAATGTGAGAACGAGCAAGAAGACGCAGAATAAAAGTCTGCAATGACCAGAAAGAGGCAAACTAAAGGTCAGCAACGAGCAGTAAGGCAAAATAGAGATCAGAAATGAGCAGAAAGAGGGAAAATAAAGGTCAGAAATGAGCAGGAAGATGCAAAATAAAGGTGAGCAACGACCAGAAACAGGCAAAATAAAGGTGAAAGACGATCAAAAAGAGGCAGAATAAAGGTCAGAAGTGAGGAGAAAGAGGCAAAATAAGGGTGAGAACGATCAGAAAGAGGGAGAATACACGTCAGCAACAAGCAGAAAGAGGCAAGCTAAAGGTGAGAAACAAGCAGAAAGAGGCAGAATAAAGGTCAGAAACTGGCAGCAAAAGGCAAAATGAAGGTGAGAAATCAGCAGAAAGAAGCAAAATAATGGTGAGAAACGAGCAGAAAGTGGCAGAATCAAGTTCAGCAATGAGCAGAAAGAGTCAAAATAGGGGTCAGGAACTAGCAGAAAGAGGCAGAATAAAGGTCAGCAACAAGCAGTAAGAGGCAAGATAAAGGTGAGAAACTATCAGAAATAGGTAGAGTAAAGGTCAGTAATAAACAGAAAGTGGCAGAATAAAGGCCAGCAATGAGTAGAAAGATGCAAAATAACGGTGAGAAATGAGCAGCAAGAGGCAGAATAAAGGTCAGAAATGAGCAGGAGGAAGCAGAATAAAGGTCAGCAATGAGCAGAAAGAGGCAAAATAGAGGTGATGAACAAGCAGACAGAGGTAAAATAAAGGTCAGAAACAAGCAGAAAGAGGCAAATAAAGATCAGCAATGAGCAGAAAAATGCAGAATAGAGGTCAGAAACGATCAGCAAGAGGTAGAATAAAGGTGAGAGACAGAGGCAGAATAAAGGTTAGAAACTAGCAGAAAGAGGCAAAATAAAGGTGAGAAATTAGTAGAAAGAGTTGAATAAAAGCTCAGCAATGAGCAGAAAAAGGTAGAAAAAAGGTGAGAAACAAGCAGAAAGAGGCAGATTAAAGGTCAGAAATGAGCTGAAGGGTGTAGAACAAAGGCCAGCAATGAACAGAAAGAGAAAAAGTAAAGGTGAGAACCAGCAGCGAGAGGCAGAATAGAGGTCGGCAACGAGCAGAAAGATGCTAAGCTAAAGATGAGAAACTAGCAGAAAATGGCAAAATAAAGGTCGGAAATTAGCAGAAAGGGGCAGAATAAAGGTGAGTGTAGGAGAGTAGGATCTGCCTCTTATGTTGCCCCCACTTTTTTTCTGATGTTTACACTGGTTTCTGGCTATAGTCAGGCTGGGACCCTGCTAATCAGGGCCCCAGCCTCTCTGTTCTCTCTAAACGATTTGGAGTGCACTCTAGGTGCACTAGTGATTGGATACTGTGGCACCTTATGAGTCCCTAGTATATGGTACCTTAGGTACCAAGGGCATGGGTACTTCACAGGCCTACCAGGGGCTGCAGCATGTATTATGCCACCCCTGGGAAGCAGACTAAATCTGACACCACAGGTCTGCTACTGCAGCCTGAGTGAGGAAGGGCTAGCACCCCTCACTGAGATATAGGTTCCCTATATCTCTCCTGCACACACACATATAACCCTATCAGTCACCCCTAAGGCAGGCCCTATCAATCCTGAGGGCAGGGTGCTTGGCTTCTATGTGAGGGGGTGCCTCTGCCTGAGCAGGGCCCCTCTGCAGCTCTCAGAGTCCATTCTCTGGTGCTGTTTGTGGATGCGGTTAAACCATATACTTTTAAGTGCATTATATCCTCGCGGTAAAATGCTAACTTTGGAATGGCTGCATCGAAACATGTCGTGTTTGGTGTCAAACACCTTGGAATACTACCCCCCCGCCAGTCCTGGCGGCGGGGGTAGCATTCCACCCTTCTAGAGGGATAGACATGTACCTGCTGTGGAAACGCGGTAGAATCCTGAAGAGCCCTGGCATCACAAAATGGATGCCACCAGTCACAGACACTGGGCTGCCCTCCTGCTGATGACCAACACTCGCAGTGGAGGAAGCCCAACAATAGATATCCTGTCCCAAGGGGGTGTGACCACCTCCCAGACAGGGTTAGTGTATTGGGGCTGAGTGGGTGCACTCTTAGAGTGCTTTGAAGTCCTGCACTGGGGGAGCAGAAGGCTCCTCTGTGCATATGCCAGTTCAAACCGGCTCAGGGGCTACCTGTCCCTGCTCTGGCACGAAACTGGACAAAGGGAAGTGGGTGTAGCCACCCACTCCCTGACCCTCCCATAGATAGGGTCATAGAGCTAGTCCCTCCCCTCCTTTTAGTATAAGAGGGGGAACCTGTGCATTGCACCCTAGATTTCCTGGACGACGCTCTACAAGAAGAATCCCGGACCTTCGACGTTCCACTACCTTTGGAAGACTGAAGAATCTCCCTTGGAGTCAAGGAGTGACTCCCTGCTTGGCAGGTACCAAAAACTACAAACGATGGTCGCAAACTACGCCGCTCCCGCCGGAGTCCGAAGTCCCTGCAGCCCAAGAAGTAGATTTCCTGACTTCTCAAAGGCCGTCGTGAGTCCCCAGCGAAGCTGAGGCCAGTAGATCCCAAGGGTAAAGAGGAACCGTGACCCCTGGGTACCGTGCACTATTGTCGAGTGCAACCCCTTCACCACGTTCCACGAACTTGTGCTTTGGACCACGTGTGGTCCCGGCCTCCAGCAGGAATCCCTCCTAAGATCAGAGGGCTACCACGTCCCGAGTGACCGTGGGCCCCTGTGAGATAATCCTCCTGAGGCATCTTCGCGATCCCTTGCCAGCCGGCTTGTGGGTCCCCAGAAGACTTTCTAAAGAAACCAAAGGGCTCCCCTGGTTGCTCCAGGACTGCCCTGACTTACCCTTGCTGGGTGAGTTCCACAGACCTTGCTGGTCTGCGCCATTGCCTCTTCACACTTTCCCCGAGACTTGCTGTTACCAAGGCTTGTTGGCTCCGATCGAGTTGCCGAAACCGCAGTAAGCTGCAGACATCGTGGGAAACGCCGAATCCAGCTCCTGGTCGTCGTCGACACCTCCTGGACCTCGTGGCTGAAGAGTCCAGGCAACTGCGAACGACCTGAATCTTGCGACGACGGTGGGCATCCATCTTCCTTGCCCCGAGTCACTGCCAAGTGACTTTGAACACTGTCCCCTCTGCTTTCAGGTCTTCCATCTTCCGAATCCAGGCTTGGGTTCCTCCGGACACTTCTCCTGTCGCCGCAAGCAGCAAGTCTTCACTGGCTCCCATTGAAAACGACGCCGCAACCCGACACCAAAGAACACCTATGCACCCGGCTCCCCTGGGTGAGGTAACTTCAGCACTACGGTGCTCCTGTGGGTGTGGGCCCTAGAACTACTTACCCTGTAAGTGACTTGCTTGTAGCTTCCCTCGAAGTGTCCTAAAACTCTAACTTTCCCAGTGCGACTATCGCACTGACTCGTACATGGTTCGCGTCTGTGTTAGACACACCGCGTCCAACTCCCTTGCAAATCCTATCTGTAAACCGTATCCTTCGACTCGTACTGAGTCCGATCGGTGTGTTCGCCTCGAACACGCAAGGGACCTTGAACATTGATATCTCAATCGCGTCTGAGTGCATAGACTCGTACAGGATTCGCATCGGTGCCAGGTCACCGCGTCCGTCCCCTGTGGGTCTCCTACAACTACCTGGGGTGGTTCTTGGGGGTCCCTCGATTCTAGATACCCTAGACCTAGGTCTAGCAAACTAAGATTGTAATATTCAATTGTGCTAAACTTATCCTGATAATATTTGACTTGTACATATGTTCCTGTCCTCTAATCTCATAAAGAGATTAGTAGAGAGTGTTTATTAATAAATACATATATATTTGATATATATACCTGTGTGGTGTCTTTTCATTTGGTGATTCAAGAGATTGTGTGGTAAAACAAGCTGCTTTACATTCCTTCAAGACTTAGCCTGAAGGCTGCTCTCCATAGCTACCACTAGGATAGCTTTCTATAAAGGTTGTCTTAAACCTATCTACCATAAGAGTCGAATTGTTCTGGTGCAAGGTGTCCACTTTAATTAGTGAACAGCATATACCAGGCCAACTTCTCACAGTGAGCAACGAGCAGAAAGAGACAAAATAAAGGTGAGAAACAAGCAGAAAGAGGCAGAATATAGGTCAGCAACCAGCTGAAAGAGGAAAAATAAAGGGGAGAAACTAGCAGAATATATGTCAGCAACGAGCAGCAAGAGGCAGAATAGAGGTGTAGGAGAGTAGGATCTGCCTCTTATGTTGCCCCCACTTTTTTTCTGATGTTTACACTGGTTTCTGGCTATAGTCTGGCTGGGTCCCTGCCAATCAGGGCCCCAGCCTCTCTGTTCTCTCTAAACGACTTGGAGTGCACTCTAGGTGCACTAGTGATTGGATGCTGTGGTACCTTATGAGTCCCTAGTATATGGTACCCTAGGTACCAAGGGCATAGGTACTTCACAGGCCTACCAGGGGCTGCAGCATGTATTATGCCACCCCTGGGAAGCAGACTAAATCTGACACCACAGGCCTGCTACTGCAGCCTGGGTGAGGTGGTGCTAGCACTCCTCACTGAGGTATAGGTTCCCTATACCTCTCCAGCACACACATATAAACCTATCAGTCACCCCTAAGGCAGGCCCTATCAATCCTGAGGGCAGGGTGCTTGGCTTCTATGTGAGGGGTGCCTCTGCCTGAGCAGGGCCCCTCTGCAGCTCTCAGAGTCCATTCTCTGGTGCTGTTTGTGGATGCGGTTAAACCATATACTTTTAAGTGCATTATATCCTCGCGGTAAAATGCTAACTTTGGTATGGCTGCATCAAAACATGTCGTGTTTGGTGTCAAACACCTTGGAATACTACCGCCCCGCCAGACCTGGCGGCGGGGGTAGCATTCCACCCTTCTAGAGGGATAGACATGTACCTACTGTGGAAACGCGGTAGAATCCTAAAGAACCCTGGCATCACAAAATGGATGCCACCAGTCACAGACACTGGGCTGCCCTCCTGCTGATGACCGAAACTCGCAGTGGAGGAAGCCCAACAATAGGCATCCTGTCGCAGGGAGGTGTAACCACCTTCCAGACAGGGTTTAGTGTATTGGGGCTGGGTGGGTGCACTCTTAGAGTGCTTTGAAGTCCTGCACTGGGGGAGCAGAAGGCTCCTCTGTGCATATGCCAGTTCAAACCAGCTCAGGGGCTACCTGCCCCTGCTCTGGCGCGAAACTGGACAAAGGGAAGTGGGTGTAGCCACCCCTCCCTTGACCCTCCCATAGGTGGGGTCATAGAGCTAGTCCATCCCCTCTTTTAGTATAAGAGGGGGAACCTTGCCATTGCAAAGCAGATAACCCCTGGACGACGCTCTACAGAAGAATCCTGGCCCTTCGACGTTCCACTACCTTTGGAAGACAGAAGAATCTCCTTGGAGTCAAGGAGTGACTCCCCTGCTTGGCAGGCACCAAAAACGACAACGACGGTCGCAAACTACGCCGCTCCCGCCGGAGTCCGAAGTCCCTGCAGCCCAGGAAGTGGATTTCCTGACCTCTCCCAGGCCATCGTGAGTCCCCAGCGAAGCTGAGGCAAGTGGACCCCACGAGTAACGAGGAACCGCGACCCCTGGGTACCGTGCACTATTGTCGAGTGCAACCCCTTTACAACGTTCTACGAACGTGTGCTTTGGACCACTTGTGGTCCCGACCTCCAGCAGGAATCCCTCCGAAGATCAGAGGCCTACACCGTCCTGAGTGACCGTGGGTCCCTGTTGAGTGATTCCGCCCGAGGTGTCTTCGCGATCCCTTGCCCGCTGGCTTGTGGGTCCGCAGAAGACTTCTTAAAGAAACCAAAGGGCTCCTCTGGTTGCTCCAGGCCTGCCCTGACTTACCCTCGCTGGGTGAGTTCCACAGACCTTGCTGGTCTGCGCCATCGACTTTTCTCCATCTCCCCGAGACTTGCGGCTGCCAAGGCTTGTTGGCTCCGATCGAGTTGCCGACACCGCAGTCAGCTGCAGACGTCGAGGGACACACTGAATCCAGCTCCTGGTCGTCGTCGACGCCTCCTGGACCACGTGGCTGAAGAGTCAAGGCACCCGCAACCGACCTGAAGCGACCGACGACGGTGGGCATCCATCTTCCTTGCCCCGGGTCACTGCCAAGTGACTTTGAACACTGTCCCCTCTGCTTTCAGGTCATCCTTCTTCAGAATCCAGGCTTGGATTCCACCGGACACTTCTTCAGCTCCCGCAAGCAGCAAGTCTTCTTTGTTCGCCATTGAAAACGACGCCGCGACCCGACACCAAAGGACACCTGTGCACCCGGCTTCCCTGGGTGAGGTAACTCCAGCACTACGGTGCTCCTGTGGGTGTGGGCCCTAGAACTACTTACCCTGTAAGTGACTTGCTTGTAGGTTCTCCCGAAGTATCCTAAAACTCTTTATTTCCAACCGCGACTTGCCCCATTGAAGTCAACGGCGATCCGCGCCTGTGTATCCACACTGCACGCGTCCCCGTGGGTCCTTTACTTACCTGCCTTGGGTGGTTTCGTGAGGCCCCAGCACTTCTGAAGGCCCTAGGCCTTGTCTCCCTGCAAGTCGTTGTTTCTAAGTCTCTTACTTAGTATATGGTCTGGTACGCCCCTAGGGCCCCAGCCATATTTTGTGCTTAACTTATTGTGAAACGTTGATTTGTGCATATGTTTGTCTTCTAATCTCATAAAGAGATTAGTAGAGAGTTATTTAGAAATAAATACATATATATTTGATATATATACCTGTGTGGTGTCTTTTCATTTGGTGATTCAAGAGATTATATGGTAAAACAAGCTGCTTTACATTCCTCCGAGACTTAGCCTGAAGGCTGCTCTCCACAGCTACCACTAGGATAGCTTTCTTTAAAAGGTTGTCTTAAACCTATCTACCATAAGAGTCGATTTGCCCTGGTGCAAGGTGTCCACTTTAATTAGTGAACAGCATATACCAGGCCAACTTCTCACACCCAACAATAGGCATCCTGTCTCAGGGAGGTGTAACCACCTCCCAGACAGGGTTTAGTGTATTGGGGCTGGGTGGGTGCACTCTTAGAGTGCTTTGAAGTCCTGCACTGGGGGAGCAGAAGGCTCCTCTGTGCATATGCCAGTTCAAACCGGCTCAGGGGCTACCTGCCCCTGCTCTGGCGCGAAACTGGACAAAGGGAAGTGGGTGTAACCACCCACTCCCCTGACCCTCCCATAGGTGGGGTCTAAGAGCTAGTCCCTCCCTTCCTTGTTAGTATAAGGTAGGGGGCCCTTGAACCTGAAGATTAGATATCCCTGGACGACGCTCTGAAGAAGAATCCTGGACCTTCGACGTTCCACTACCTTTGGAAGACTGAAGAATCTCCCTTGGAGTCAAGGAGTGACTCCCCTGCTTGGCAGGCACCAAAAACTACGACGACGGTCGCAAACTATGCCGCTCCCGCCGGAGTCCGAAGTCCCTGTAGCCCCAGAAGTGGATTTCCTGACTTCTCAAAGGCCATCATGAGTCCCCAGCGAAGCTGAGGCCAGTGGACCCCAAGAGTGACGAGGAACCACGATCCCGGGGTACCATGCACTATTGTCGAGTGCAACCACTTCCCAATGTTCCAAGAACCTGTGCTTTGGACCACATGTGTTCCCAACCTCCAGCAGAAATCTCTCCGAAGATCAGAGGCCTACACCGTCCCGAGTGACCGTGGGCCCCTGTGAAGGAATCCTCCCGAGGCGTCTTCTCGATCCCTTGCCAGCCGGCTCGTGGGTCCCCTGAGGACTTTTCTAAGAAACCAAAGGGCTCCCCTGGTTGCTCCAGGCCTGCCCTGACTTACCCTTGCCGGGTGAGTCCCTCAGACCTTGCTGTTCTGCGCCATTGCCTTTTCACACTTTCCACGAGACTTGCTGTTACCGAGGCCTGTTGGCTCCAATCGAGTTGCTGCCACCACAGTAAGCTGCAGACATCGTGGGACATGCCGAATCCAGCTCCTGGTTGTCGTCGACACCTCCTGGACCTCGTGGCTGAAGAGTCAAGGCACACGTGACCGACCTGAATCCTGCGACGACGGTGGGCATGCAGCTTCCTTGCTCCGAGTCACTGCCAAGTGACTTTGAACACTGTCCCCTCTGCTTTCAGGTCTTCCTTCCTTTGAATCCAGGCTTGGATTCCCCCGGACACTTCCTCGAACATCCCTAGCAGCCCGTCTTCTTTGTTTGCCATTGAAAACGACGACGCGACCCGACACCAAAGGACACCTATGCACCCGGCTTCCCTGGGTGAGGTAACTCCAGCACTACGGTGCTCCTGTGGGTGTGGGCCCTAGAACTACTTACCCTGTAAGTGACTTGCTTGTAGGTTCTCCCGAAGTATCCTAAAACTCCTATTCTCCCCGTGCGATCCTCGCACTGACTCGTACAGGGTTCGTGTCTGTGTTAGACACACCGCGTCCAACTCCCTTGTAAATCTACCAGTAACCGCGTCCTTCGACTCGTACTGACCGATCGGTGTGTTCGCCTCGAACACGCCAGGGGCCTGTAACATTGATAACTCAATCGCGTCCGCTTACATAGACTCGTACAGGACTCGCACCAGTGTCTGCACACCGCGTCCGTCCCCTGTGGGTCTCCTACAACTACCTGGGTGGTTCTCTGGGGGTCTCTCGATTCTATGTGCTCTAGATCCCGGTCTAGCCAAGATAAGATTGTGATATTTACTGTGCTAACTTATTTGGATAACCATTGACTTGTACATATGTTCCTGACTTCTAATCTCATAAAGAGATTAGTAGAGAGTTGTTTAGTAATAAATACATATATATTTGATATATATACCTGTGTGGTGTCTTTTCATTTGGTGATTCAAGAGATTGTGTGGTAAAACAAGCTGCTTTACATTCCTTCAAGACTTAGCCTGAAGGCTGCTCTCCACAGCTACCACTAGGCTAGCTTTCTTTAAAGGTTGTCTTAAACCTATCTACCATAAGAGTCGAATTGTACTGGTGCAAGGTGTCCACTTTAATTAGTGAACAGCATATACCAGGCCAACTTCTCACAAGAGGTCTGCAACGAGCAGAAAGAGGCAAGCTAAAGGTGAGAAAGAAGCAGAAAGAGGCAGAATAAAGGTCAGCACCGAGTAGCATGAGGCAGAATAAAAGTCAGCAACGAGTAGAATGAGGCAGAATAAAGGTCAGAAACAAGCAGAAAGAGGCAGAATAAAGGTCAGCAATTTGCAGAATGAGGCTAAATAAATGTGAGAAATGAGCAAGAAGAGGCAGAATAAAGGTGAGACACGAGCACAAAGAGGCAAAATAGAGGTCAGAAACCAGCATCAAGAGGCAAAATAAAGGTGTGAAACAAGCAGAATGAAGTAAAATAAAGGTCAGCAATGAGCAGAAAGAGGCAGAATAAAGTTCAGAAATTAGCAAAAAGAGGCAAAATAGAGGTTAGAAACCAAAGGCAAGAGGCAAAATAAAGGTGTCAAACAAGCAGAAAGAAGCAAAATAAAGGTGAGACCTAGCAGAAAGTGGCAGAATAAAGGCCAGCAATGAGCAGAAACAGGCAAAATAAATGTGAGAAACGAGCAAGAGGAGACAGAATAAAGGTGAGAAACAAGCAGAAAGAGGCAGAATAAAGGTCAACAGGGAGCAGAAAGACGGAAGATAAAGGTCAGAAGGGAGCAGAAAGAGGCAAAATAAAGGTCAGAAACGAGCACAAAGAGGCAAAATAGAGGTCAGCAACCAGCAGGAAGAGGCAAAATAAAGGTGTGAAACAAGCAGAAAGAAGCAAAACAAAGATCAGAAATGAGCACAAGGGGCTGAATAAAGGCCAGCAACAAGCAGAAAGAGACAAAAGAAAGGTGAAAAACGAGCAGCAAGAGGCAGAATAGAGGAAACAAATAAGCAGCAAGAGGGAGAATACACGTCAGCAACGAGCAGAAAGAGGCAAAATAAAGGCCAGCAATGAGCAGAAAGAGGCAAAATAAATGTGAGAAATGAGCAAGAAGACGCAGAATAAAAGTCTGCAATGACCAGAAAGAGGCAAACTAAAGGTCAGCAACGAGCATTAAGGCAAAATAGAGATCAGAAACAAGCAGAAAGAGGCAAAATAAAGGTCAGAAAGATGCAAAATAAAGGTGAAAGACGATCAGAAAGAGGCAGAATAAAGGTCAGAAATGAGGAGAAAGAGGCAAAATAAAGGTGAGAACCAGCAGCAAGAGGCAGAATACACGTCAGCAACGAGCAGAAATAAGCAAGCTAAAGGTCAGAAGCAAGCAGATAGAGGCAGAATAAAGGTCAGCAACAAGCAGAAAGAGGTAAAATAAAGGTGAGAAACTATAAGAAATAGGTAGAGTAAAAGTCAGTAATGAACAGAAAGAGGCAGAATAAAGGCCAGCAATGAGTAGAAAGATGCAAAATAACGGTGAGAAATGAGCAGCAAGAGGCAGAATAGAGATCAGAGACTAGCAGAAAGAGGCAGAATAGAGGTCAGAAACGAGCAGCATGAGGCAAAATAGAGGTCAGCAACGAGCAGAAGGAGCCAAGATAAAGGTGTGAAACGAGCAGGAAGAGGCAGAATAAAGGGTAGAAATTAGCAGGAGGAGGCAGAATAAAGGTCAGCAATGAGCAGAAAGAGGCAAAATAGAGGTGATGAACAAGGAGACAGAGGTAAAATAAAGGTCAGAAACAAACAGAAAGAGGCAAAATAAAGGTCAGCAATGAGCAGAAAAAAGGCAGAATCGAGGTCAGATACGATCAGCAAGAGGTAGATTAAAGGTGAGAAACAGCGGAGAGAGGCAGAATAAAGGTTAGAAACTAGCAGAAAGAGGTCAAATAAAAGTGAGAAACAAGCAGAAAGAGGTAGAATAAAGGTAAGAAATGAGCAGAAAGAGGCAGAATAAAGGCTAGAAAAGAGTAGAAAGAGGCAGAATAAAGGTCAGCAACAAGCAGAAAGAAGCAAAATAAAGGTGAGAAACGAGCAGAAAGAGGCAGAATAGAGGTCAGAAACGAGCAGCAAGAGACAGAATAGAGGTCAGCAACGAACAGAAAGAGGCAAGCTAAATGTGAGAATCAAGAAGAAATGGGTAGAACTAAGGTAACAAGTAGAAAGAGGCAGAGTAAAGGTCAGCAATGAGTAGAAAGAGGCAGAATAAAGGTCAGAAACGAGCAGGAAGAGGCAGAATAAAAGTCCGCAATGAGCAGAAAGATGTTAAATAAATGTAAGAAATGAGCGAAAGGCAGAATAAAGGTCAGAAAGAGGCAGAATAAATTTGAGCAGTGAGCAGAAAGAGGCAATATAAAGGTCAGAAGGGAGCAGAATGAGGCAAAATAAAGGTCAGAAACGAGCACACAAAGGCAAACTAGACATCAGAAACCAGCAGCAAGATGCAGAGTAAAGATGAGAAACAAGCTCAAAGGGGCAGAATAAAGGCCAGCAATGAGCAGAAAGAGACAAAAGAAAGGTGAGAAATGAGCAGCAAGAGGCAGAATAGAGGTCATAAATGAGTAACAAGAGGTCAGCAACGAGCAGAAAGAGACAAGCTAAAGGTGACAAACAAGCAGAAAGAGGCAGAATAAAAGTCAGAAACTAGCAGAAAGAGGCAGAATAAAGGTCAGAAACGAGCTGAAAGAGACAGAATAAAGGTCAGCAACGAGCAGAAAGAGGCAAAATAAAGTTGAGAAATGTTGAACTGAAAAATGTGTTCTGCCGCCTCCTTGTAGCATTGTGCGAGTTAAGTTAGCATTTGCTGCACCATTTTGTATTCAGCCACCATTTTGTACCATGATCGAAACTAAGCTTCTGTCTTACATTGCTTGCCTCAGCAGAAAGCAGCCTCGATTGTTTCTCTTTAGTGTTCAAGGTTGAGCTTCGCTGCACTAATGAATAGATTGTTCTGTGTTGCATGCCTTTCTCAGTATGTAGGCCTGCTCCCACTCTCAGAGAGACGGGCATGGGCAGAGTAACCTTGAAACTAAGATAGCATGTCCCAGTGTCAGGATGGTAGCTCATCTTTCTGTACCACCTTTGTTTGTTAGCTCTGAGACTGGAAAATTCCAGTCTGGGTGGGTCTCTAAGGATGCTGGAAATGTATATCTGGTATTGTTATGTGGACAGGGGTAAGTCCCTCTGGCGCTATCTGAGGAGGCTGGTCAGACTGGACTCCACTCAAGTGTATACTAATAAATAACTTTGGTTTGTATTCTCTACTGTCTGACCGACTCTTCATCTGTATGGAAGGCTGAGAGGTGGTTGCGAGTGACGCGGGTGGCCCTAATCGGGTCACTTCATTCAGTTGGCGCCCGAACAGGGACCCCATCGGGCGAGTGACCCTTCCTTGCCTGCAGAAGGGTGAGGAGCCCGGGGCCACGTCGAGGCATAATATAGTCAGAAATGAGGAGGAGGAGGCAGAATAAAGGTCAGCAATGAGCAGAAAGAGGCAAAATAGAGGTCAGCAATGAGCAGAAGAAGGCAGAATAGAGGTCAGAAATGATCAGCAAGAGGTGGAATAAAGGTGAGAAACAGCGGACAGAGGCAGAATAAAGGTTAGAAACTAGCAGAAAGAGGCAAGCTAAAGGTGAGAAACAAGCAGAAAGAGGTAGAATAAAGGTCAGAAATTAGCAGAAAGGGAGAGAATAATGGTGAGCAACTAGCAGAAAGAGACAAAATAACGGTGAGAAACAAGCAGAAAGTGTTAGAATAAAGGATAGAAATGAGTAGAAAGAGGCAGAATAAAGGTCAGCAACTTGCAGAAAGAGGCAAAATAAAGGTGAGAAACGAGCAGAAAGAGGCAGAATAGAGGTCAGAAACGAGCAGCCAGAGGCAGAACAGAGGTCAGTAACGAGCAGAAAGAGACAAGCTAAAGGTGAGAAACAAGCAGAAAGACGCAGAATAAAGATCAGAAACGAGCAGAAAGAGGCAGAATAAGGCTCAGAAATGAGCCAAAAGAGACAGACTAAAGGTCAGCAACGAGCAGAAAGAGACAAAATAAAGTTGAGTAACGAGCAGAAAGAGGCAAAATATAAGTCAGAAACGAGCACCAAGAGGCAAAATAATGGAGAAATTAGCAAAAGAAAACAAAAGAAAGGTGAGAATTAAACAGAAAGAGGCAAAATAGAGGTCAGAAAACGGCAGCAATGGGCAAAATATAGGTGAGAATTGAGCAGAAAGAGGCAGAATAAAGGTCAGCAACGAGTAGAAAGCAGCAGAATAAAGGTCAGCAACGAGTAGAAAGAGGTGTAGTGTAGTACCTATTTCCCTATATAACCTATAGGCTTGACATAGGACTAAGGTCGGTATGTCCCTATCGAGTATATTAAACTTAATTACTTGTGCCAGCTAGCTCAGAGGCCACTAGAAACTCCTTGAGAACAAGAAGGGAGTAGTTTCTGGCAACCGAAAAACATGACAACTTTGTTTCCCTTTAGAATCGGAACACGTCTCAGAATCGTGGAAACAATAGATAACAGTTTCACTCAGTCAATCGTGCATGCTTAGTTTCTACAGAGTTACACAGAAAGGAAAGACGGGCGTTTCAATAAAAGGGTTTTATTGAACAGTCTTGTTTCTCGTGTAAGAGATATGGGCTGTTACGATCACAAGACAGTATGCAAGATAAATAATGTACAGCCTAAGCAGTAGAAATAAATAATACAGCTCTAGCATTATCCTTTAGCATATATTCACGTACATAAATAACATGAGCTAAAAATGCGAGTACTCATACGATGCGTCTCTAAGCTAGTTCTACCCCAATGTACCTAACCTGGTCTAGGTGTAGGGAAAGGTAAGAAGTAGGCGAAGTATTCTCTAGTATGGTATACTAAGAGTATGTTAAGTATAGTACGCCAAGTATGTCAAGAGTCCCTCTAGGTTCTAGTCAGCACCATACCTTGAGAATGAGAGAGGTGGGAATCTCTTGCCGGATCTGGAACTCTAACACCCCGCGAAGGAGTCAGAACACTGGAAGCTGGATTCGTCTGCGTGCAGGAATGACAGCGTCTTCTCAGTGCGTCAGGCCGGGATAAGGGCTCCTCTGAAGTCGAGGTCTCCTCTAACTTGCTTGGGCAAGGGAAGGTATATTTATACCTGGTAGGTGTCTTGGAATGTTAGCATTGACGTGAAGTCGGACAGAGGAAGACGTCGGGAATTAACCCTTAAGGTATAACGGTTCATACATAATAGATGAGTTGTTGGAGAAATCAATAGTCCTGTGCTAGGGGAACTCCCGAAGCTTAAGGGTCTGGTTTCTAAGAACTCGTTGTGACGTTAGGGTGGACGGATGTCGGTGACCATGCCTGTATTTGGAGTGCACGGTTAATGCCTAAATAAGGACAGGGATTCTATGCCTATATAAGGGCAATGCGAATTGTGCCTATATAAGGACATGATTCAGGAAAACCTATTGTGAGAAGTTGGCCTGGTATATGCTGTTCACTAATTAAAGTGGACACCTTGCACCAGGGCAAATCGACTCTTATGGTAGATAGGTTTAAGACAACCTTTTAAAGAAAGCTATCCTAGTGGTAGCTGTGGAGAGCAGCCTTCAGGCTAAGTCTCGGAGGAATGTAAAGGAGCTTGTTTTACCATATAATCTCTTGAATCACCAAATGAAAAGACACCACACAGGTATATATATCAAATATATATGTATTTATTTCTAAATAACTCTCTACTAATCTCTTTATGAGATTAGAAGACAAACATATGCACAAATCAACGTTTCACAATAAGTTAAGCACAAAATATGGCTGGGGCCCTAGGGGCGTACCAGACCATATACTAAGTAAGAGACTTAGGGACAACGACTTGCAGGGAGACAAGGCCTAGGGCCTTCAGAAGTGCTGGGGCCTCACGAAACCACCCAAGGCAGGTAAGTAAAGGACCCACGGGGGACGCGTGCAGTGTAGATACACAGGCGCGGATCGCCGTTGACTTCAATGGAGCAAGTCGCGGTTGGAAATAAAGAGTTTTAGGATACTTCGGGAGAACCTACAAGCAAGTCACTTACAGGGTAAGTCGTTCTAGGGCCCGCACCCACAGGAGCACCGTAGTGCTGGAGTTACCTCACCCAGGGAAGCCGGGTGCACAGGTGTCCTTTGGTGTTGGGTCGCGGCGTCGTTTTCAATGGCGAACAAAGAAGACTTGCTGCTTGCGGGAGCTGAAGAAGTGTCCGGTGGAATCCAAGCCTGGATTCTGAAGAAGGATGACCTGAAAGCAGAGGGGACAGTGTTCAAAGTCACTTGGCAGTGACCCGGGGCAAGGAAGATGGATGCCCACCGTCGTCGGTCGCTTCAGGTCAGTTGCGGGTGCCTTGACTCTTCAGCCACGTGGTCCAGGAGGCGTCGACGACGACCAGGAGCTGGATTCAGTGTGTACCTCGACGTCTGCAGCTGACTGCGGTATCGGCAACTCGATCGGAGCCAACAAGCCTTGGCAGCCGCAAGTCTTGGGGAGATGAAGAAAAGTCGATGGCGCAGACCAGCAAGGTCTGTGGAACTCACCCAGCAAGGGAAAGACAGGGCAGGCCTGGAGCAACCAGGGGAGCCCTTTGGTTTCTTTAAGAAGTCTTCTGGGGACCCACAAGCCAGCGGGCAAGGGATCGCGAAGACACCTCGGGCGGAATCACTCAACAGGGGCCCACGGTCACTCGGGACGGTGTAGGCCTCTGATCTTCGGAGGGATTCCTGCTGGAGGTCGGGACCACACGTGGTCTAAAGCACAGGTTCGTAGAACGTTGTAAAGGGGTTGCACTCGACAATAGTGCACGGTACTCAGGGGTCACGGTTCCTCGTTACTCGTGGGGTCCACTTGCCTCAGCTTCGCTGGGGACTGACGATGGCCTGGGAGAGGTCAGGAAATCCACTTCTTGGGCTGCAGGGACTTCGGACTCCGGCGGGAGCGGCGTAGTTTGCGACCGTCGTTGTCGTTTTTGGTGCCTGCCAAGCAGGGGAGTCACTCCTTGACTCCAAGGGAGATTCTTCTGTCTTCCAAAGGTAGTGGAACGTCGAAGGGCCAGGATTCTTCTGTAGAGCGTCGTCCAGGGGTTATCTGCTTTGCAATGGCAAGGTTCCCCTCTTATACTAAAAAGAGGGGATGGACTAGCTCTATGACCCCACCTATGGGAGGGTCAAGGGAGGGGTGGCTACACCCACTTCCCTTTGTCCAGTTTCGCGCCAGAGCAGGGGCAGGTAGCCCCTGAGCTGGTTTGAACTGGCATATGCACAGAGGAGCCTTCTGCTCCCCCAGTGCAGGACTTCAAAGCACTCTAAGAGTGCACCCACCCAGCCCCAATACACTAAACCCTGTCTGGGAGATGGTTACACCTCCCTGTGACAGGATGCCTATTGTTGGGCTTCCTCCACTGCGAGTTTCGGTCATCAGCAGGAGGGCAGCCCAGTGTCTGTGACTGGTGGCATCCATTTTGTGATGCCAGGGCTCTTTAGGATTCTACCGCGTTTCCACAGCAGGTACATGTCTTATCCCTCTAGAAGGGTGGAATGCTACCCCCGCCACCAAGATTGGCGGGGGTAGTATTCCAAGATGTTTGACACCAAACACGACATGTTTTGATGCAGCCATTCCAAAGTTAGCATTTACCGCGAGGATATAATGCACTTAAGAGTATATAGTTTAACCGCATCCACAAACAGCACCAGAGAATAGACTCTGAGAGCTGCAGAGGGGCCCTGCTCAGGCAGAGGCACCCCCTCACATAGAAGCCACGCACCCTGCCCTCAGGATTGATAGGGCCTGCCTTAGGGGTGACTGATAGGTTTATATGTGTGTGCAAGAGAGATATAGGAAACCTATATCTCAGTGAGGGGTGCTAGCACCACCTCACCCAGGCTGCAGTAGCAGGCCTGTGGTGTCAGATTTAGACTGCTTCCCAGGGGTGGCATAGCACATGCTGCAGCCCCTGGTAGGCCTGTGAAGTACCTATGCCCTTGGCACCTAAGGTACCATATACTAGGGACTCATAAGGCACCACAGTATCCAATCACTAGTGCACCTAGAGTGCACTCCATGTCGCTTAGAGAGAACAGAGAGGCTGGGGCCCTGATTGGCAGGGACCCAGCCAGACTATAGCCAGAAACCAGTGCTAACATCAGAAAAAAAGTGGGGGCAACATAAGAGGCAGATCCTACTCTCCTACACACCCCCCCCAAACGTAGGGACACTAAACTAACCTTGACCAGTTGAGTCTTCGTGTTCAAAGTGGAAATACCTTGAGAGTCCATCTGCATTGGCATGTTGGGTCCCAGGCCTATGTTCCACTGTATAGTCCATCCCCTGTAGGGAAATGGACCACCTCAAAAGTTTTGGGTTTTCACCTTTCATCTGCTTTAGCCATAGGAGGGGCTTGTGGTCAGTCTGAACTATGAAGTGAGTACCAAACAAGTATGGCCTCAGCTTCTTCAGGGCCCATACCACAGCAAAGGCCTCCTCTCTATAGCTGACCAACAATTCTCTCTAGGGGTCAGCCTTCTGCTAATAAAAGCTACTGGCTGGTCTTGACCTTCATCATTCAGTTGAGACAGTACAGCTCCCACACCCAGCTCAGAAGCATCTGTTTGGACAATGAACTTTTTGGTGTAGTCTGGACTCTGTAAGATGGGGGCAGTGCACATGGCCTGCTTTAGGTCTTCAAATGCCTTTTGACAGCTAGCTGTCCACTGAACCTTTTTGGCATTTTCTTAGAGGTAAGATCATTCAAGGGGGTCACTATAGATCCATATCCCTTGACAAACCTCCTATAGTACCCAGTCAGGCCTAAGAAGGCTCTCACCTGTGTCTGGGTGGTAGGAGCAACCCATTCCATTATGGTTTGGATTTTGCTCTGTAAAGGCTGAACCTGGCCTCCACCTACAAGGTGGCCCAGGTACACAACCTGACTCTGCCCTATCTGGCACTTGGTGGCCTTGATAGTGAGGCCTGCTTTCTGCAGGGCCTCCAAAACATTTCTGAGGTGGACCAGGTGATCCTGCCAGTAGGAACTAAAGACAGCAATATCATCTAGATAAGCTGAGCAATAAGTTTCCATCCCTGCCAGAACTTTATTCACCAACCTCTGAAAAGTGGCAGGTGCATTTTTCAATCCAAAGGGCATCACCACAAAGTGGTAGTGCCCACCAGGGGTCAAAAATGCTGTTTTGGCTTTTGCATCATCAGCTAATCTGATTTGCCAGTAGCCAGCTGTTAGGTCAAATGTGCTTAGATACTTGGCTGAGGCCAAAGTATCAATCAGCTCATCTGCCCTTGGTATGGGATAGGCATCAGTCCTAGTGACTGCATTGAGGCCTCTGTAGTCTACACAAAACCTCATTTCTTTCTTACCACCCTGGGTATGAGGCTTGGGTACCAGGACTACTGGGCTAGCCCAAGGGCTATCTGAAGGCTCAATCACGCCTAACTCCAACATTTTCTGGACTTCAGTCCTGATACAGTCCCTGACATGGTCAGGTTGCCTGTAGATTTTATTCTTGACAGGCAGACTGTCCCCAGTGTCCACCTCATGGGTGCACCAGGTAGTCTGACTAGGGGTCAGGCTAAACATATGTCTAAACTGTTGCAGAACTTGTCTGCACTCAGTTTGCTGATGGTCAGTGAGGCTGCTTGCCAAAGCAACACCATCTACTGACCCATCATCAGGGTTCTGAGAGAGCAGGTCAGGGAGAGGGTCACTCTCCTCCTCCTGGTCCTCATCAGTTGCCATGAGCAAGCCCATGTCAGCCCTGTCAACATATGGCTTTAATGTGTTTACATGAAGCACCCTTAGGGGGCTCCTGGGAGTTCCAAGATTCACCAGATAGGTGACTTCTCCCTTCTGTTCAACTATTGTATGGGGGCCACTCCATTTGTCCTGGAGGGCTGCTGGGGCCACAGGCTCCAACACCCACACTTTCTGTCCTGGCTGGTATACAGTCAGCACAGCCTTTGGTCATGCCAAGCTTTTTGCAATTCTTGGCTGGCCTCCAGGTTTTTGGTTGCCTTTTTCATGTACTCTGCCATCCGGGAGCGGAGACCAAGTACATAGTCCATCACATCTTGTTTGGGGGCTTGAGAGGTAACTCCCAGCCCTCTTTTACCAAACATAGTGGACCTCTCACAGGATGCCCAAACAGAAGCTCAAATGGGCTGTAGCCAACCCCCTTCTGTGGAACCTCTCTGTATGCAAACAAAAGGCAAGGAAGAAGAAGGTCCCATTTCCGCCTAAGCTTCTCTGGGAGTCCCTTAATCATTCCTTTCAAGGTCTTGTTGAAGCGTTCAACTAAACCATTGCATTGTGGGTGATAGGGGTGGTGAACTTATAAGTTACACCACACTCCTTCCACATTGCTTTCAGATATCCTGACATGAAGTTGGTACCTCTGTCAGAAATGACCTCCTTTGGAAAACCCACTCTGGAGAAAACTCCAATGAGGGCTCTTGCCACCACAGGTGCTGTGGTGGTCCTCAGGGAATTGCCTCTGGGTACCTGGTGGCATGATCCACTACCACCAGGATAAATCTGTGCCCAGATGCAGTCTGAGGGTCAAGGGGACCAACAATGTCAATCCCTACCCTTTCAAAGGGTACCCCCACCACAGGTAGTGGTATCAGGGGGCCTTTGTTGTGCCACCTGCCTTACCACTGGCTTGGCAAGTGACACAGGAGCGACAAAACTCCTTTGTGTCCTCTGACATATGTGGCCAATGAAAATGTGGAACAAGCCTGTCCCAGGTCTTGTTTTGGCCCAAGTGTCCTGCCAAAGGGATATCATGTGCTAAGGTCAAGAGGAACCCCTAAACTTCTGAGGTATTACCAACCTCCTGGTGGCTCCAGGGGCTGGGTCTCTACCCTCAGAATATAGGAGTCCCTCATCCCAATAAACTTTATGGGACCCACTAGCACTCCCAGCAGCCTCAGCAGCAGCCTGCTGTCTGAGGGGTTCAAGAGAGGGGCAGCACTGTTGCTCCTTGCTCAGATCTTCCCAGGAAGGGCCCCCTGCCCCCAAGAACTCAACCTGGTCAGGTTCAAGTCCCTCTGGGGCAGTTCCTTCTTCAGGTTCTGCTTCACCTCCCTCTGGAAGTGAATCCTTGATCTGAGACAGAGGGGAAGGCACTGCCTTAACCCTACTGCTCCTCCTCTTGGGAAGCATCTGGTCCATTGTTCCAGGATCCAGAGCTGGTTCAGTGTCATGCATTCTTGCTTGTGACCTGGTCACAGCAAATACCTCTGCAGGGATGCCCAACATCTCAGCATGAGTCCATAACTCTACTTCAGACCAGGCTGAAGTCTCTAGATCATTGCCCAATAGACATTCTACAGGGAGGTCTGCACTGACTACAACCTTCTTGAGGCCAGTTACCCCTCCCCAGGAGAAATTCACAACTGCCAGACTATGGTTGGTCTGGACATTGCTTGCATTGGTCACCTGGTACATTTCACCCAGGATGATCTGTCCAGGGTCCACTAGGTCCTCTGCCACCATGGTGACACTAGCACCTGTGTCCCTAAATGCCAAAGCCTGTTTGCCATTTATCAAAGGCTGCTGTTTGTACTTGCCCAGATTACTGGGGCTTACTAGGAAGGACATATCAATGTTTCCCTCACAAATCAGCATTGCCTGAGTGGTCACTCTGACTAGGTCAGAATCCACTTCAGAACCCAGGGTCAACCCTACTACACCCTTATTCTGAGTACCACCTCCACCAGTAGCTGAGCTAGGGGGCACAGTTGCCTTAGGGGCAGGAGTGGTGGTGGTTTGGTCTTTGGACTTGGTACAATCAGAAGTCCAGTGCCCTTTCTGTTTACAGAATTTGCACCAGGGCTTCTTTTGGCCTTTTCCCTTGTTGGACTGTGACTCCCCACCAGATGCAGATTTTTGGGGCCCTTGTGAAGACTTCTGGTCTTTTGACTTATCCCCACCTTTCTCAGAGCCTTTAGGATCTTGCTTCTTAGTGTCACCCCCTTGGTTCTGGGTTTTCTGCCTCACCCTGGTTCTGACCCATTTGTCTGCCTTCTTTCCCAATTCTTGGGGAGAGGTCAGATCAGAGTCCACCAGGTACTGATGCAACAACTGGTTCTGGCAATTATTTAGGATCTGTTCTCTCATCATCAGATTATACAATCCCTTGAAATCAGTAACCCTACTGCCAACCAGCCAACCCTCTAGAGCCTTGGTTGCACAATCAACAAAGTCAGTCCAGTCCTGAGTCTGTGCCTTCTGGGTATCTCTGAACTTCAACCTGTACTGCTCAGTGGTTAAGCCAAACCCATCTATCAGTGCACTCTTCAGGACCTCATAATCATCAGCATCCTCCTCTCTAACAGTGAGGAGCTTGTCTCTTCCTTTATCTGAAAAGGAGAGCCACAAGATTGCTGCCCACTGCTTTTGGGGGACCTGCTGTACTCTACAGGCCCTCTCCATAGCAGTTATCCACTTGTGGATATCATCCCCACTCTGGTAGGGAGGAACAACCTTGCTCAGGTTCCTATGGTCAGGAATATATTCTCTGCCTCTAGGGACACTGTTGCTGCCACCAGGGGGTTCTAACCCCTCTTTCTAGAAGCTCTCTGGATCTCCAGGGCTTCCTATCCAGTGCCAACTGCTTGGTTCTGAGGGCCACTCTGGCTTCCTCATACTGGAGCAGTTTGCACCTTCTCTCAGAGGAGGTCTCTCTTAAGGAAAAGTATGAGCTCCTCTGCTGGACAAATTCTCTGCCAGAGTGATAAGAGTGGTCAGATTCCCTGGAAGGGGATCTGTGCCTCTCCTCCTCTCTGTCAGTTCTCTTAGGGAGAATTCCTCTGTCCTTTTCAGGCCCCTTGGAGCCTGGCCCTTCAATCACAGAGTCTTGGTCATTCTGATTTTCATCATCTGACCCAGATACTATGACTGACCCACCCACTGATTCAAACTCTTTAGCTCCTAGAGCCAATCTAAGGTCATCTGCTGTCAGCAGATCTATCAGGTGGAGTGTTGAGGGACTCTGTCCTAGTCTCAGGTGTCTGTCAACACACATGGCTCTCAAGTCAGAGAAAGCCATGTCCTTATACTGAGGCTGAGTGGATCCACTGGGTCCACCCTTTAAGGACATTCTAGTGTTGTGCAGTGTTGTACTACCTACACTAGTTTGTGGCCTACTGATCCTAGCTTGAGCTGTGGAAAGGGTGTGCTATCCCTTGGCACACAGCTCTAAGTTCAGTAGAACTTATTGATACTAAGCTTGACTTTATATGTACCTTGAGTACCTATAATGGTTTTCAGTTAGTAATTCAAATAGAGATTTTCTGGTAAAACAATGGCAAGCTGGAATCCCACACGCTGCCCACCAATGTGAGAAGTTGGCCTGGTATATGCTGTTCACTAATTAAAGTGGACACCTTGCACCAGGGCAAATCGACTCTTATGGTAGATAGGTTTAAGACAACCTTTTAAAGAAAGCTATCCTAGTGGTAGCTGTGGAGAGCAGCCTTCAGGCTAAGTCTCGGAGGAATGTAAAGCAGCTTGTTTTACCATATAATCTCTTGAATCACCAAATGAAAAGACACCACACAGGTATATATATCAAATATATATGTATTTATTTCTAAATAACTCTCTACTAATCTCTTTATGAGATTAGAAGACAAACATATGCACAAATCAACGTTTCACAATAAGTTAAGCACAAAATATGGCTGGGGCCCTAGGGGCGTACCAGACCATATACTAAGTAAGAGACTTAGGGACAACGACTTGCAGGGAGACAAGGCCTAGGGCCTTCAGAAGTGCTGGGGCCTCACGAAACCACTCAAGGCAGGTAAGTAAAGGACCCACGGGGGACGCGTGCAGTGTAGATACACAGGCGCGGATCGCCGTTGACTTCAATGGGGCAAGTCGCGGTTGGAAATAAAGAGTTTTAGGATACTTCGGGAGAACCTACAAGCAAGTCACTTACAGGGTAAGTCGTTCTAGGGCCCGCACCCACAGGAGCACCGTAGTGCTGGAGTTACCTCACCCAGGGAAGCCGGGTGCACAGGTGTCCTTTGGTGTCGGGTCGCGGCGTCGTTTTCAATGGCGAACAAAGAAGACTTGCTGCTTGCGGGAGCTGAAGAAGTGTCCGGTGGAATCCAAGCCTGGATTCTGAAGAAGGATGACCTGAAAGCAGAGGGGACAGTGTTCAAAGTCACTTGGCAGTGACCCGGGGCAAGGAAGATGGATGCCCACCGTCGTCGGTCGCTTCAGGTCGGTTGCGGGTGCCTTGACTCTTCAGCCACGTGGTCCAGGAGGTGTCGACGATGACCAGGAGCTGGATTCAGTGTGTCCCTCGACGTCTGCAGCTGACTGCGGTGTCGGCAACTCGATCGGAGCCAACAAGCCTTGGCAGCCGCAAGTCTCGGGGAGATGAAGAAAAGTCGATGGCGCAGACCAGCAAGGTCTGTGGAACTCACCCAGCAAGGGTAAGACAGGGCAGGCCTGGAGCAACTAGGGGAGCCCTTTGGTTTCTTTAAGAAGTCTTCTGGGGACCCACAAGCCAGCGGGCAAGGGATCGCGAAGACACCTCGGGCGGAATCACTCAACAGGGGCCCACGGTCACTCGGGACGGTGTAGGCCTCTGATCTTCGGAGGGATTCCTGCTGGAGGTCGGGACCACACGTGGTCCAAAGCACATGTTCGTAGAACGTTGTGAAGGGGTTGCACTTGACAATAGTGCACGGTACCCAGGGGTCGCGGTTCCTCGTTACTCGTGGGGTCCACTTGCCTCAGCTTCGCTGGGGACTCACGATGGCCTGGGAGAAGTCAGGAAATCCACTTCTTGGGCTGCAGCGACTTCGGACTCCGGCGGGAGCGGTGTAGTTTGCGACCGTCGTTGTCGTTTTTGGTGCCTGCCAAGCAGGGGAGTCACTCCTTGACTCCAAGGGAGATTCTTCTGTCTTCCAAAGGTAGTGGAACGTCGAAGGGCCAGGATTCTTCTGTAGAGCGTCGTCCAGGGGTTATCTGCTTTGCAATGGCAAAGGTTCCCCTCTTATACTAAAAAGAGGGGATGGACTAGCTCTATGACCCCACCTATGGGAGGGTCAAGGGAGGGGTGGCTACACCCACTTCCCTTTGTCCAGTTTCGCGCCAGAGCAGGGGCAGGTAGCCCCTGAGCTGGTTTGAACTGGCATATGCACAGAGGAGCCTTCTGCTCCCCCAGTGCAGGACTTCAAAGCACTCTAAGAGTGCACCCACCCAGCCCCAATACACTAAACCCTGTCTGGGAGATGGTTACACCTCCCTGTGACAGGATGCCTATTGTTGGGCTTCCTCCACTGCGAGTTTCGGTCATCAGCAGGAGGGCAGCCCAGTGTCTGTGACTGGTGGCATCCATTTTGTGATGCCAGGGCTCTTTAGGATTCTACCGCGTTTCCACAGCAGGTACATGTCTTATCCCTCTAGAAGGGTGGAATGCTACCCCCGCCGCCAAGATTGGCGGGGGGGTAGTATTCCAAGTTGTTTGACACCAAACACGACATGTTTTGATGCAGCCATTCCAAAGTTAGCATTTACCGCGAGGATATAATGCACTTAAGAGTATATGGTTTAACCGCATCCACAAACAGCACCAGAGAATAGACTCTGAGAGCTGCAGAGGGGCCCTGCTCAGGCAGAGGCACCCCCTCACATAGAAGCCACGCACCCTGCCCTCAGGATTGATAGGGCCTGCCTTAGGGGTGACTGATAGGTTTATATGTGTGTGCAAGAGAGATATAGGAAACCTATATCTCAGTGAGGGGTGCTAGCACCACCTCACCCAGGCTGCAGTAGCAGGCCTGTGGTGTCAGATTTAGACTGCTTCCCAGGGGTGGCATAACACATGCTGCAGCCCCTGGTAGGCCTGTGAAGTACCTATGCCCTTGGCACCTAAGGTACCATATACTAGGGACTCATAAGGCACCACAGTATCCAATCACTAGTGCACCTAGAGTGCACTCCATGTCGTTTAGAGAGAACAGAGAGGCTGGGGCCCTGATTGGCAGGGACCCAGCCAGACTATAGCCAGAAACCAGTGCTAACATCAGAAAAAAGTGGGGGCAACATAAGAGGCAGATCCTACTCTCCTACACCTATATACGGACACCTAAAGCGGAATACAACAGAGGCAGAATAAAGGTCAGAAACTAGCAAAAAGTGGCAGAATAAAGGTCATCAATGAGCAGAAAGAGACAAAATAAATGTGAGAAACGAGCAAGAAGAGGCAGAGTAATGTTTTGCAACGACCAGAAAGAGGCAAACTAAAATCAGCAACAAGCAGAAAGGCAAAATAGAGATCAGAATCAAGCTGAAAGAGGCAAAATAATGGTCAGAAATTAGCAGAAAGATGCAAAATAAAGGTCAGCAACGAGCAGAAAGAGGCAAAAGAAGGTGAAAGACGATCAGAAAGAGGCAGAATAAAGGTCAGCAAAGAGCAGAAAGAGGCAAGCTAAAGGTGAGAAACAAGCAGAATAAATGTCAGAAACAAACATAAAGAGGCAGAATAAAGGTCTGCAATGAGCAGAAAGAGTCAAAATAGAGGTTAGGAACGAGCAGCAAGAGGCTGAATAGAGGTGAGAAACAAGCAGAATAAGGCAGAATAAAGGTCAGCAACGAGCAGACAGAGGCAAGATAAAGCTGAGAAACTATCAGAAATCGGTAGAATAAAGGTCAGTAATGAACAGAAAGAGGCAGAATAATGGCCAGCAATGAGTAGAAAGAGGCAAAATACCAGTGAGAAATGAGCAGCAAGAGGCAGGAATAGAGGTCAGAGACTAGCAGAATGAGGCACAATAGAGGTCAGAAACGAGCAGCATGAGGCAAAATAGAGGTCAGCAATGAGCAGGAAGCGGCAAGATAAAGGAGCAGAAAGAGGCAAAATAGAGGTGAGGACCAAGCTGACAAAGGTAAAAGAAAGGTCAGAAACCAGCAGAAAGAGGCAAAATAAAGGTCAGCAATGAGCAGAAAGAGGCAAAGTAGAGGTCAGAAACGATCAGCAAGAGGTAGAATATAGGTGAGAAACAGCAGAAAGAGGCAGAATAAAGGTTAGAATCCAGCAAAAAGAGGGGAAATAAAGGTGAGAAATGAGTAGAAAGAGTCGAATTAAAGGTCAGCAATGAGCAGAAAAAGGCAGAAAAAAGCGGAGAAACAAGCAGAAAGAGGGTGAATAAAGGTCAGAAACGAGCAGCTAGTGTCATAATATAGGTCAGAAAGGAGCAGGAAGAGGCAGAAAAAAGGTCACCAATGAGCAGAAAGAGGAAGGATAAAGGTGAGAAACGAGCAGAAAGAGGCAAAATAAAGGTCAGCAATGAGCAGAAACAGGCAAAATAAAGTTGAGAAACGAGCAGAAAGAGGCAGAATAAAGGTCAGAAGGGAGCAGAAAGATGCAGAATAAAGGACAGCAATGACCAGCAACGAGCAGAAAGGCAATATAGAGATCAGAAAGAAGCAGAAAAGGCAAAATATAGGTCAGATATGAGCAGAAGGAAGCAAAATAGAGATCAGAAATGAGCAGGAAGAGGCTAAATAAACTAAGCAGAAAGAAGTAGAAAAAGGTGAGAAACAAACAGAAAGAGGCTGAATAAAGGTCAATGACCAGAAAGAGGCAAACTAAAGGTCAGCAACGAGCAGAAAGGCAATATAGAGATCAGAAAGAAGCAGAAAAGGCAAAATATAGGTCAGAAATGAGCAGAAGGAAGCAAAATAGAGATCATAAATGAGCAGGAAGAGGCTAAATAAAATGAGCAGAAAGTAGAAAAAGGTGAGAAACAAAAGGAAAGAGGCTGAATAAAGGTCAGAAACTAACAGAAAGAGGCAAATTAGAGGTCAGAAACGAGCAGCAAGAGGCAGAATAAAGGTCAGAAAGAGCAGGAAGAGGCAGGAAAAAGGTCAGCAATGAGCAGAAAGAGGCAGGATAAAGGTGAGAAACGAGCAGAAAGAGGCAAAATAAAGGTGAGCAACGAGCAGAAACAGGCAAAATAAAGGTGACAAACACGCAGAAAGAGGCAGAATAAAGGTCAGAAGGGAGTAGAAAGAGGCAGAATAAAGGTCAGCAATGACCAGAAAGATGCAAACTAAAGGTCAGCACCGAGCAGAAAGGCAAAATAGAGATCAGACACGATCAGAAAGAGGCAAAATAAAGGTCAGAAATGACCAGAAACAAGCAAAATAGAGGCAAAATAAAGGTCAGAAACAAGCAGAAAGAGGCATTCAGACACTTGCACGCCACTCATAGACCAATTCAGACACTCATGCACCCACTCACAGACACACGCATGCACCCACTCACTGACCCACTCAGAGACTCACTCACCCAATCACATACCCACTCAAAGACTCATGCACCCACTCACAGATACGCTCAGACACTCATGCATCCAGTCACAGACCCTCTCAGACACTCATGCACCCACTCAGAGACCCATGCAGCCACTCACACACCCACAAACACACTCACTCACCCACTCAGAGACCCATACAGCCACTCACACACCCACTCTCAAAGGTTACAGGTTACAGTTAGGAAATGCAAATTTTAAAAAACGTAGAAATGCACTGAAAAAACCAATGGTTGCAGGGACATTATAGTTAGGAATTAACATTAAAAAAAAGTAAGAAATTCAGTGAAAAAACCAAAGGTTACAGGGACATTATAGTTAGGAAATAGAATTTAAAAAAACCTTAGAAATTTAGAAATTCACTTACAAAACAAAGGTCACAGAGCTGTTATAGTTAGGCTCAGATAAAAAAACTTGTGCAAAACCATAGAAATTCAGCAGTTATAGTTACCGGACCTAAGTATATCTTGCGCCCCCACAGTGCACTGCTTATGACCTCACATATTACATCACTCATGACAATAAAAGAAAAGCTGTGCTCTCATGGTTAGAAAGCTCAGGAGGGGAAATATGCCTCCTTCAAGAAACCCACTTGTTGGCCTAGGATTTGCACAGAATGAAATGTAGACTTTTCCCTTACTAATATATTTTTTGCCCAGTCAAAAAGGTCAGAGTAGCTATATTTTTCTCCCATTCCTTCTAAGGGTTTAGAGAAGGTGGTTGAGATAAGGGGTAGATTGCTAGCTATGCTCATTTTTGTGGTGGGGAGGGGCTCCCTATTACCATAGCATCCATCTACACTCTCAATGAGGGACAAGAGCCCCACCTACAGCAGGCAGCTCTGGACAACGTAGAATCCCCTGACCAAGCTATCTTTCTGAACAATCTGGTGATAAACAACAAGCTAGACAGGTCGGGCAGAGATTTGGACATATGGGTGGACTTTCAAGAAATTGACTGATATGGCTATAGAAACCGGGGTCTGGGAGAGCTGTGCATCCAACAGTCAGGGACTACATTTATTGCTCACAAGACTTATGCCAGAATTGAACATTTCTTGGGGATGATGACTAGGGTACAGGAGACTTCCAGTGAGTCCATGGCACTCTCTGACCACGCTCCTTTGGCTCCTATGCTACGTATCGGGGCTCCTTCCCCTCGCAGGTGCCACGACCAGAATACAATACGGTCTATGACAGACACACTAGGGGGTGGGTAGGGGGATACGCGGGGGATTTACGGGGAAAAAATATTTCAAAAACGTACCTTTTGCTGCAGCTGCTGCCGACGCTTGCCTCAGTGCTTCTGTCCACGCAGTCACTGGGAAAGCACAGGCTCCCCACCCAATCCAGATGCTGCTTTCGTGCTGTGAGAGCAGCGCCAAGATTGGTCTGAGCTGCCTTGTCTGCCGCTCAGATAGTGCTTGGGAGCCTGTGACTTTTCTCCAACCCGGCTGTGCAACACAGCTGGGTTGGAGAACTAGAAGTGCACATGTCTGTTCGGTCCGCCTAAGATGGCCGGCCAAACTGTCATGCCCACTTCTAAGTGCCCACCGCTCCTCCCAGTCATGGCTCAGCCCTGCCCTACACGCATGCCTAAGCCAGAGCCAGTCACAAAAAAATAAAATGATAATATTGTTTCATTATCATTTTATTTTTCTGTGACTGACTCTGATGAGTGGGGTGACGCTCCTCAGCCATTACGGAGGAGCTGCCCCTGTCAACAACACAGGAGCCATGTCTATAGCCACACTTTGGGAGACATTGAAAGAGGTGAGAAGGGTGGAAATTATTGCTCATTCCGCAGCTGAGAACAAACTGTGAAGGCAAAAAGAGCAGAATTAGAAGGGTGGATCAAAGAACTAAAGACACTACATAAGCAAACTGGGGTCTCCAGGATATGGAGGCACCTTGATGTCACCCGAGGGAGTTAAATTGTCTACACTAGGATAAAGCAAAATATGTACTGCTGCGACTCCAACACACATTTTACACCGGGGATGACAAATGTGATAAATTGCTACCCATAGGCTGTGGGCCAAATGGCAGATAGATAGGATCGAGGCCATTATAAGCCCGGATGGCTCAGAAGCACAGAGGACATTGATATAGCTGCGTGCTTTGGAGAGTTCTATGTGCAGCTGTACGATGCGCTGGACCTCTGTCAGACAAGCATACCTTCACGGCACACGCAATTCCTGAATCACCCCACAATAAGTGGAATCCTTCAAGCAGCCTATCCGTATCGCAGAGGTGATTGCGGCCATCGCTCACATGAAACCCCTAAACTCACGAGGCCCGATGGCTTTTCCCCCTACTGTATAAAACCTTGGGTCAGACCAGTGTGCTACTCCTTACTAGGTTATACAACTCCTTTGCAGATACAGGGTTGCTTTCCCAGTTGATGCTAGAGGCTTCAATACCGGTGATCCTGAAGCCAGGCAAGGACATACCTCAGTGCGGTTCTTATCGCCTTATTTCCCTGATCAATGTGGACACTAAGTTCTTCACTGGTATCTTGGCAGCCCACTTCAGCCCCTTAATGTCAACCTTGATCAACCCAAATCAAGTGGGATTCATCACCCATAGACAATGCAGAGATAACACAAAGTAGATCCTGCATCTCATTGACAAAGCTAGACGCTCTCTGTGGGAGAGAATGCTGCTGGCCATCGACACAGAGAACGTGTTCGACAGGGTCCACTGGCCTTATTAAGTGGCACCCCTGGAGCACTTTGGATTTGAGAGGAGATTCAGGGAGTGGGTCTTGAATGGATACGGGCCTCATCAGCCTCGGTGAGGGTCAATGGTGTTTGTTCGGAACCCTTTCCCATATGCAGGGGGACACGGCAGGTTTGTCTGCAATCACCCTTATTATTTGCGCTTTACATGGAGTCAATGGCCCAGCGAGTGCAGGATGACCCACACATCATTGGGAATCGATTCGGGGTGACACTCATACCAAAAGTCTCTATGGTGACAATGTCCTGATGGCCCTTTGCATTCCCTTCCTGCCTTCCTAGATGAGCTTCAGCTCTTTAAACAGGCCTCCGGTGTCAAGGTTAACCTGCAGAAATATCAGCCTCTCAAACTTACTTAACCGCTGCCCCTCCAGGAGCAGCTGGCAGATCTGTATCCCTTGACCTGGGCCCCGTCCTGGGTCCCCTACCTCGGGCTCAGATAGTTAATATGGTTGACAATACAGTGGTACTCAACTATTGCCGCCTCCTACACTAGACCAAATTGAACCTATCCTCATGGATAACTACGGCCTATCCTGGCTTGGTCACATATCGGCCCTGAAGATGACAGTACTCCCACGAATCTTGCACCTTTTCCAGGCCCTCCTGTTTTTGCCACCTCCAGGCTTAGTGAAGCAGCTGCAGACTGAGCTCCTTCACTTTGTATGGAATGGCAAAAGTCCACGAAGGCCTCAGGCTCAGAGATACCTGCTGGTCACAGAGGGAGGCCTAGGGATCCCAAACCAACTGCGATACTATCAAGCAGGACAACTTCGAGTTTGGGTAGAATGGCACCTTGGTGAGTCAGAGAGGCACTGATGTTTTATGGATCCAGCGGTGCAGTAACACATGTGTGGAAGCTACACTGGATCCCACAATAGCACAGGGGTTGGGGTCTCCACTCGTCATCTGTCACTAGAGCTTTCCTAGTGACCTGGGACTCTATAGAAACACACAGGAGCTTGACTACTTTTCTTACCCAATGATGTCGATCTTGGGCAGCCCCAACTTCTCCCAGGGTCTTCATCCCACAGCTTTTGATACCTGGCACTACTTTGACTCCAACGGGCTTATCTCATTTGACCAAATGAGACAGGACTATGGCTTCTCGGAGATGGAACGCCTTCATTATCTTCAGATCTGCCACTGGTTCAAACTAAAAGTAGAACTATAACTGCTGAATTTCTATGGTTTTGTATGAGTAAAACATCAGCCTAACTAAAACGACCTTGTAACCTTTAGTTTTTTCAGTGAATATATATATATAGATATATATATATATATATATAGATAAATATATATATATATTATTATATCACGCTCCTTCTTCCGTCTTCCTCCCTTCACTCGAGGTCGGGTGCTAAGTGGCACGGTGACGGACACCGTGCATTAAATTCAAGCTCAGGGTAAAGTAATTACCAGCACTCTCGGGAACAGTTAAACCCCAAACTTTATTGGGTCAAACAAACACGACAAAAACACGACAAGATGCGTTTCGGCAACCGCCTTTGTCAATAGTGGCGGGCGCCGGCTGAAAGCAAAATTTAAATATTACACGTAGTGGACATCAACAAAGGACACTGGACTTCATTCAGTCCCTCGGTGTCCGCCATATTTAAACATGCAAATTTGCAAACTGGTGTAACTTCACTATGCAAGGCAGAAGCTATAATCTGCTTCACACTTGTGCAATCATGCCCTGAATGGGCAATCCCCACATCATCAAAACATACAAATATGCTTTCAATTACGTCATTGATTCTTAGATGTGGAAACAAATCTTGAAAATGTGCGGTATACCGCCCTGGATGGGCATTACAAATTCAAATTCTGGTCCAAAATTGGGTAAAACCCACATAACAATAATCTCTCTATTTCGTTTCAAATAGCATATCTAATTATCTGGGCACTTTCAATATACCACCCTGAATGGGTCTTCACACATAAGTTCAAGATTATGCTTTTTCCTATTCTTGATTACACCAAGCTTATTATACAGCAAGATGCCACACTAAAGCATAATCCCCATTGTACAGCAGCTCGCACATCCTACAACCTAATTCTTATAAGTGGATCGCCATTTCCTCCCTGCTATTCAAACCCTGTGGCATTTTTGTTTGGTTATCAATAATATGCCTGGACTCCAATCTGCGGAGCTGTAATTGCCTATCTTCTCCTCTCACATTGGGGGGTACGTGATCCATACAAAAGAATCTCAGCAGATCCCTGTTACTTTGATGGTATGCCTCAAAGTGCCGAGCCACCGGATATGTGACATTCTCATTGGCAATGGCTGTAAATGCTCCAAAATACGCACTTTCGTTTGGTGTATGGTACTGCCAATGTACCTCAAGCCACACGGGCATACCAAACAGTAAACTGTGTAGCTTGTATTACAATTCATGATTCTTTTGGGTTTTTCTAGGCCAGGTACATCATAGGTTAGAACCTTGTTACACAACAGTATGCTATGGGCATCTGCTTCACCCCCAGTTACGCGAACCTTTTCGACAGAAAAGAATGAAAAGGTTTGAGGTGAGGGGGTATCGTAGAGAGACTCTCACTCAGGCAAAAGCCAACGTGGATGTGAAACCGAGACTTGAGTTAATCAGTGATGATACATTGACAGGGAGAAGAAGTGAGAGGGAAAATGCCCGGAACAATTTCAGGATAGTCATGGACTATTCCAGTGACTCTAATGACATCAGGAGGGCACTGAGAAGGAATTGGCATATCTTGAAATCTAATCCCATCATTGGGGAAGATTTGCCAAAAGCACCTTTAATGTCATTCAGGAGAGCAAGGACATTAAGAGATTATTTAGTCCAGAGTCACTATGCTTCAGAGAGTAGACCACCTGCTTTTGGAAAAATAGTTGGCTTTTTTCTTTGCTCGAAGTGTAGGGTGTGTAGGAACAGTAACAAGGTTCTAACCTCTGATGTACCTGGCCTAGAAAAACCCAAAAGAATCAAGAAACTCATGAATTGTAATACAAGCCACTCTAATCCACTCCAGTTCACTCCATTCTAATCCACTCCACTCTAATCCCCTCCACTTCACTCTAAACTGCTCCAATCCTCTCCACTTTAAGCCTCTCCAATCCACTCCAATTCACTATACTCTAATCCACTCTTATGGACTCTAATCCACTCCACTACACTCAAATAAACTGCAGTCTACTCTAATCCACTCCACTCTGATCCAATCCACTCCACTACAATCCACTCCACTCTGATCCATTGCACTCTAATCCACTCCAATACACTTTAATCCATTCCACCCTAATCCACTCCACTATAATCCACTCCACTCTAATCCACTCTAGTCCACTCCACTCCTCTCTAATCCACTCCACTCCACTATTCTCCACTCCACTCCAATACAAACCCCTCTAATCATTTCCACTCTAATCCATTCCACTCTAATCCACTCCACCCGAAAGCACTCCAATCCACTCCGCTCTAATCCCCTCTGAACCACTCTAATGCACACTAATTCACTCCACTCTAATCCAGTTTACTGCACTCTAATCCACTCCACTCCAATTCGTTCCACTCTAATACACTCCAATACACTCAACTCCCATCTTCTCTAATCCACTCCACTCAAATCCTCTCCACTCGAATCTGCTCCACTCGAATCCACTCCACTCTAATCAACTCCAATCCTCTCCATTCTAGTTCACTCCAATGCACTCTACTCCAATCCAATAGAATCAAAACCCCTCTAATCCACTCTAATCCACTCCACTCCAATCCAATCCACTCTTATCCACTCTAATCCACTCTAATCCATTCCTCTCTAATCCACTCCCCTCTAATCCACTCCCCTCTAATCCACTCCACTCTAAAACATTCCAACTCTAATCCACTATACTCCACTCCACTCTAATCTACTCCAATCCACTTTGATGCACTCAAATCATCTCTAATCCACTCCACTCTGATCTACTCCACTCTGATCCACCCCACTCTAACTACTCCACTCCATTGTACTCCACTGCAGCCCTCTCCTATCCACTCCATTCTAATCCACTCAACTTTAATCCACTCCACTCAAATCCACTCTAATCGACTCCACTCTAATCCATGATAATCCACTCCAATCAACTCTGATCCACTCAAACCCACTCTCATACACTCAAATATACTCTAGGCTACTCCACACTAATCTACTCCACTCTGATCCACCCCAATCCACTCCACTCTGATCCACCCCAATCCACTCCACTCTAATCCACTACAATCCACTCCACTCTAATCCACTCCCTTCCAATCCACTCCACGCCACTTTACTTTACTCCACTCTAATCTACTCCACTCTAATCCACTCCACTATAATCCACTCCATTCAAATCTCTAATCCACTCCACTCCGATCCACTCCACTCAAATCAAATCCACTCCACTCCACTCTAATCCACTCCAACCCACTCTACTCCAATCCACTCCAGTCCAATCCAATCCAATCCAATCAACCCTTAGCTACTCCACTTTAATCCACCTCTATCCACTCCATCTCATTCCACTATAATCCACTCAAGTCTAATCCACTCCAATCCTCTCCACTCTTACTCGCTACACTCTAATCTATTCCAATCCACTCCAATTCAATCTACTCCAATACACTCCAACCCACTCCACTCCAATGCACTCAACTCTAATTCACTCCAATCCACTCTAATCCACTCCAATCCACGACACTCCAATCCACTCCACTCCATTCTAATTCACTACAATCTACTTCATTCTAATCCACTCCACTCCAATCCACTTCACTCTAATCTAATCCACTTTAAACCACTCCACTCTATTCTAACCCAATCCAATCCACTCTTCTCTAATCCACTTCACTCTACGCCACTCTATGACACTCCACTACACAACACTCCTCTACATGACATTCTACTTTACGACACTTTACTCTCCGCCACTCTACTCCACTCAACTCCTCTCCGCCCACTCCACTCTATGCCACTCCACTCTAAGACACTATATACCACTCTATGACACTCCACTCAATGAACTCTATTCCACTCAACAAAACTCTACTCCACTCTACGACACTCCACTCTACTCTACGACACACAATCGACTCCAATCCACGACACTCTGTGGAAATGTGCTTTTTAATGAGCACACCGATGCAGGGGTCACCCTTCTCTTGTCCACGGGTCCATAGACCAACAAAATAGAGATTGGCACTGAAGCTGGAATTCAAATAACAAGTTTATTAATCACTCATGAGTGGGACTACGTCCACACAGCACTCTCAAGTGCTGCCTGAGGTAGTACACTGAAGTCACAGACCATGGTGCTTATATACAGAGTTTGTTGCAGAGTAAGCATGTAGTTACAAATAGAAGGTACAAGCATACACAGGAATAACTACCAACAAACATGGGCAGATGGGTGATCACTTAGTCAGCAGAGTGGGAGGGGGAACAGAACTGTTTACATCAGCAAAAAACAGTTGACAGTTATATCTTTAGCCAGGTGCATTCTAGCAGCTACAGGCCTTTGCTCAGCACATTGCTTTTAGCTCAGTACAGAAGGAGTTAACTAGAGTTGATGACACAAGCAGAATAGAAGGGCAAGCAACAGTGAAGACGGAAGAATTACATAGCTAACAAAATGGATGCCACAAACAAGATGGCTTCAGCCTGTGCTAACAGAAATTATTTCAGATTTCCACAGATGACCCTTTTAGCATATGCTGAAGACATCTTCTAGGCTTTATAAGGAGTACAGAAAGTATCATACACATCTATCTGCATTAATTCATTAATTTCTTGATCACTTGCTAATCGGGTATTTACATTCTTAACATTTTGTTTAGTCGGTATACACGAGGTGCAAGTAGAAACACAAAGGGAACAAAGCATTGGGCCGCATTGAATACATAGGCAACAAGTGAAAAGAATAGCAAGAAATATACATAAGGCTGACAATAGCTTCCAGCCCCATACAGTAAACATGTTCCATAGCCATCCAGTCAAAGTCCAAGTTCCTGAATCCTGATGGATTTCAGTGGCTATTTTGTGCAACTTGGAAATTGCGTCAAAAACAGAAGGGGCGTGGTCAGGGATATAGACACAGCAGCTACTCCCGATGTTGCGACATGCTCCACCACGGTCGGCCAGGATGACATCAAGGACCATCCTATTTTGGAGCGCCACAATTCTCGCAATATGTAGTTCTTCTTTGATGTTTCCAAGTGCCATTGCTGTCTGATTGGTTACAGTCTCTATAACACGTGTCAAGCGCCTTATTTTTCTACTGTTTAAGGCCGCACCAACAAAGAAGAATAGTCCCAAATTAAAGTCAATATACTGCTGTAGTGCAGTATCAGTTTGATCCACCTCATCATTGTTTATTGTCCTTTTGAATCTGTTCTTGGAAATGTCACTATACAGTTTATAGTCTTTATGGTAGGATGCAGGTGCCAAAAACAAAGGTGGAAGCAAAAAGGACACGTAGCAGCTTCCCGACCAACCAATAGATAGATGGTAATAACCTTTACTTCCGCAAATAAAATAGGTGTTATGTGAGGACAAAAGCTGCTATTGTTCACTCCAGTAATGTTCAACACTAAAGTACAGTCACTTTTTCCCACAGGAATACTGCCAATACTGCTCACACAGAGATCCGCTCAAGCTCTAGTAACAGCAATAACAGGAGGCCCATTCCCCTTAGTTGTTCGAGTGTTAGGGAAAACATAGTGTATGGAGGAATTTCCTCGGCGATACTCCTCCATTTCCCACACAGTTCCTTTAGCTTGTGGATCTCCTTCCTCATCGGGGTAACAAACTTTATTCAACTGAGTGTTTAGTCCACCTACATCAGCATAAGTAATATTAGCAACTTCAGAAGCCCACAACAATGCAAACCAGGCTCTGCAGGAGCCATTATGTGAAAACGGAAAGGGAATAAAAGGCGTTCCTCCCTTTTTCTGATGAGCTGGCATCATTCCACATACCCAGCAATTGGTAACATTCGTGGCATTGTGGGTATGATGCAACATTTGAATGTAAGTGTTAGTGAGATAGGACATTCTATGCTTTTTCTCATGATACAGTAGAGTAAAATAATGATGTTCAATTGGGACAGGAGTAGTAGTAGTCAGTAGATTTCGGACAGGAGCTACTTCCTCTACAATCCATGTTATTATAGCAACAATAACAATAGTCAAAGTAAGTCCATTAGCAATTATTGTTCTTTTGCTACAAACTTTTGCAGCAGTTGGTTTCTTCTCCTTAGACATATTCATTTCGTCGACAAACAACAAAGCAGATGGTGCCCTAAGGTCCTGGGCAGGCGTTGATTTCTTCACTATCGTTGAGACGAGTAGTGGCTAAAAGACTACCCCCCCTTTGAAGTTAGTCTTTAACCACCCAGGACAGTGGCTCAAACAGTCTCTTTCAATGAAATGTCTTTCTTCCTGGGTCGAAGCTGATATCGGGATGTACCAGGAATCGTGTGGTCCGGGAAGACTTCCTCAGGTCCTTCAGGTGACACAGCTTGTCCTTTCTCGGTGACCAGGATATCGCGGTGATCTGCCAACACAGCTGGGCTCACTAGGTCTTGCACCACTTTTCGACAGTGTGTTGCGTGGACCCAGTTCTTCCGGTTCGTCACTCGAACTGCAGTCCTGGTAGCCAGTAGTACCTGCTCCGGTCCTCGCCACCTCGGTGCTAGGGAGCTGGTCCTCTGGAATGACTTTACGACCACAAAGTCACCAGGCCGTAAACAATGGCCCTCACCTTGCGACCTGTCTGGAAGAGTCTCCCGAACCTGTTGATAAATAGAAGACAAACTGTCAGTCAACTGAGACAAATAGTCATTCATCAATACATAGGGTACATCGTGTATAGGGCGTGGCTTAGGAATCCCTCAAATATTCATTGGCCTTCCAAAAACCACCTCAAACGGTGTGAGGCCAGATCGTGTATGTGGTATCGATCTAATGGATAGCAATGCCAAAGGCAGTGCATCAGACCATTTCAATGATGTGGAAGCCTGTATCTTAGCCAATTTTAATTTCAGAGTGGAGTTGTAACATTCCACTAACCTGCCGATTGTGGGTGGAAAGCAGCATGAAACTTCTGCTTAATTCCCAATCCTTTCATGAGATACTCAACAACTTGCCCAATAAAATGGGGTCCGTTGTCACTCCACAAAACTCGGCAAATGCCGAATCGGGGAAAGAACTCCCTTAGGAGCACCTTTGCTGTCGTAAGAGCTGTATTATCCTTTGTAGCGTATGCTTCCACCCATTTACTGAAGGCACAAACCACTACTAAGACATACTTTAGGTTGTTACAGCGCTCAAGCTGGATGTAATACATTTGCAGGACCTCAAAAGGTGCAGTTGGTGTTGCAAACCCTCCTGTTGAGTTCGTGTTCCCTTTCCAGGATTATACTGGAGACAGATCAGACAGGACTGGACTATTTTCTTAGCCGTACCGGCAATCTCTGGATGATCCCAAACTTGCATAAGTTGCTTTGCTATTGAGGATGCTCCAACATGTGCTGGCCCATGTGCCATGTGAATCATAGTATGTAAATAGGCTGCGGGTAACTTCCTTTTTGTCATTTCTTTATTCCTCCAACAGCCCTCGTCATCCAATGTTCCCTCCTTGGACCATTGGTCTAATTCATCAACAGAAGCAGATTGCTGCATGTCCAGCACCTCTTGCCTGGCATCATGCCAACGTTCAGCCTGTGACTTAACTACATACATAGATGTGGTACTTCGCTGCATTGCAGTCTCACGAGCTGTGCAATCCGCAAAGGCATTGCCTGCTCCTATTTTATCAGTCACTTTCTTGTGGGCACTACATTTAACAATTGCCACTTTCTTAGGATAGGTCAAGGCAGTAAGGAGATTATGTACTAATTCCCCATGCACTATTTGTGTCCCAGGTGAAGTGAGAAAGCCTCTTTCTTTCCAAAGTTGCCCGAAGTTATGAGCCACGCCGAAGGAGTATTGGCTATCAGTGTAAATGTTAACAAGCAACTCTGTACTAAGCTCACATGCTCTTGTCAGTGCTATCAACTCGGCTGCTTGAGCTGACTTCTGTGGGATACGAGCTGTCTCAACTACTGTCTGAAGTGTTGTAATTGCATAAGCAGCAGATGTAGTGCCACCAGGCAATTTCAGGCAGGATCCATCAACCCACAATTCCCCATCAACACTAGAAAGAGGTGTATCTCGTAGGTCAACACAACCCTTTGTTCGTTCTTCAGTAAGGGATATACAGTCATGTAACTCTTGTGACTGAGACTGAGTAGCTGGAAATGGCAATAATGTAGCAGGGTTCAGAGTCAAACATCTTTTTAACGTGATATGAGGGGCCAAAAGTGCCAATTCATATCCTGTCAAGCGAGCACTAGTCAGATGCTGTGTTTTTGTTTGATTTAACAAGGCATCAACTGAATGGGGTACTAACACAAGCAATCTATGTGACAAGACTATTCCCTCGCTCTGACGTATGGACTCAGCCGTTGCCGCCACCGCTCGAAAACAACCAGGCAGCGCGCAGGCAACTGGATCAAGGACAGCTGAGAAATATGCACAAGGACGTTGTTTATCACCGTGTGTTTGTGTTAAAACTGAGAGAGCGCAACCTTCCCTCTCGTGTACATAGAGTGTGAAGGTCTTAGTGTAGTTTGGAGTTACTAATACTGGTGCAGAACAAAGAGCTTGACGTAACTGTTGGAAGGCATCCTGGCACTCAGTAGTCCATGGGAGAGGCATCGGAGTGTCTTTAGTCAAAAGGGCCAACAAGGGTTTAATAATGTGAGAAAAGCTAGGGATCCACTGCCTACAAAAAGAAGTAAGGTCAATCAGTGCATGGACATCCTTCTGAGTACGGGGCACGGGAGTGTTTAAAATAGTTTGAATGTGATCTGGTGTGAGTGCAAGTCCCACCTAAATAGGTAACCTGCTGTCTACAAAATTGCAGTTTCTTCCTAGAGACTTTGTGATGATGAGAGGCAAGAAATAACAATAATGACAGTGTTCCTTCTTTACACTGTTTAGGGGTATCAGCAGCCAACAAGATGTCGTTGACATATTGAATAAGAGCCACCCCTTTCGGTACAGGAAAAGAATCAAGCTGCCTTTTCAACGCCTGACTATAAATGCTAGGACTCTCTGTATACCCTTGGGGAGCTCTACAGAACCTGAATGATCTATTATTCAAAGTGAAGCCAACCAAATAACGGCTATCAGGGTGAATAGGTAGTGAGAAAAATGCATTCTTTAAATCTATTACACTAAATGTAGTGGCAGTAGGAGGAACCATGGTGAGAAGTGTCGTGATATCAGAGACTACCGGGTATTGGGGCACCACGATTTTATTAACCTTTCGGAAATCTATAATAAATCTGTAAATTTTAGTATCAGTGTCTTTTTCAAAATAGGAAGGATAGGACTATTACAAATGTTATAAGGGACTTCTTCAACAACCCCCACCTTGATCAAATCCTGAACAATGAGTGTTAATGCTTCTTCGCCTTCCCGAGATATTTTATATTGGGGCAATCGAGGCAATGAAGCACCTTCCTTCACTTGAATATGCACTGGTGGAATAACCATGTGTCCCACATCGGTATCTGATGTAGCCCACAAAGTACTAGGTAAAGATGCCAAAGCGATACCTTTTTTGATGAGACAAGACCTCTCAACCATTGGAAAGTTATCATTTAAGATAACACGCACACTTTCTGGGGAACAACGTATTGTAGCAAGAAAATGTTTAAGCATATCAATGCCCACAATATTATCCGGCGTGTTAGGGGAAAGCAGAAATGGACATGCTGCAGTAAATTTATCAAGACTAAATGCAAGTGGCTGTGACAGTGGGCTAGGTGTAGGTGTCCCATTGAATCCTATCGATGTTATCATTGCGCCAGACAGGGGAGCCCTAGGAACCAATTTTTTAGACAGAGCACTACGAGTAGCTCCTGTATCAACCAGAAACTGATCAGTAGAACCCAAGACATTTGCATCAACAGAAGGACCCTTCTGATCTACTGGGACCTCAACCGGTTCCTTACCCCATCCTAGGCATTCCTATGCATAATCAGAATCCGCAAGACCATCAGCCGAATAATCAGACATTTGATATTGATTTCGTCTATCAAAGGTATTAGAAGAATTTGGTCCGTGTTCAACTGCCTCAAACCTCGGACGGGTTCCTATTCCTCCCCTATTTCCTGAATTCCCTGGACGTCCTCTCATACTTCCTCTACCCCGTTGATACTGCTGACCTCGCAAAAGGGGGCACTCAGAACGCCAATGTCCAATCTCTTTACAATAAGCACACTGATCAGAAGACAAAGTTGATCGAGAGAAAGGGGGTACACCAGGTGTATATACTGCACGTCCACCTCTACCACCACCTCTGAATGGTGGACCATATACTTGAGCCAACATAACTTTTGTTTTTAAATCCTTAACCTTCTTATCCACTTTGCCCTTTGCTTCCAATTCCTGATGCTCATAATACTGGGCCATAGTCAAAAGGGAGACTGGGGAAGACGTAGTCCACGAACTCTCGCTGGCCTTAAGGCGACTAGCTATTTCTGGCAACATGTTAGCGACAAATTTGTCGACGAACAGATGCTTACCCGTGTCATCTGTCAAGGACTGCCCACTAAAGTCATGGAATGTCTCTTCAAATCGTGTAAAGAAATCAGAAACTGACTCATCCGCTTTCTGTTTACAAGACGCTAACGTAGTCCAATCTATTTTCTTAGGGAGTATAAGAGTTTTCAACTTAGTCACAATAGCTTTGGGAAGATCTAATATCTCCTGTTGTGGTTTCTGCGCAGGATCTCTAGCCGCATCTATTTCTTCTAAATGCACCCAAGTATCACCATATGCTACATTATCATCTATTTTCCGAATTTTTCTCCACATATCAGGGGGCAAAATAAGTCCAAAAAACATATCAATATCTGGTAGAGTCATAGTACAGGAGCTAATGGCTCCTTCTACTTCCCCCATAGAAAGCGGCAGGATTTTTCCGCGGATCGGGCAAAGCGGCTTTAAGAGCCATAACATCTGCTCTACTCCAAGGGGTATAAACCCAATTATAAATAAAATACCCTTTCGCATCATCTGAAGTCTTATCTTCATTTGTTCCCGTACCCTTTTGAGGAACATACAAAGGCGCAGCTTCGCGCATTGGTCGTATACCAACTTCAGCACTTCTAGATCCATTATTTGTCTCTGAAGTTTCTACTATCTGCGCTGGGGTTTGGGCTACTTGTACAGTTTTAGTTTTACTAGCTTCTTTTTTCTCCGCTTTTAAGCGAAATGTTTCATCTCATAATTTAACCACTCACCTAATTAAATCAGGTATGTTTGAACAAAGGAAAGTTCCATCACTCAATTGTTTATAATCAGAATTTATATCAGTGGGCTCTAAGTTTTTAGAAAGGTCTCTAAAATTAAGTATAACTTCCCAAGCAAACTTCTCTGCAAAATATAACTGTTCTAAATCTTTCCACTGCTGAACCATTGCTACAAGATCTGAAGGAAGAGTTTTCTTACGGGCCTCTGAACGAACAGTGGATCTAATGGTGACTTTTTCATCAGTAGTTAAAGTAGAGTGAGTCTGTCACCCATCTTGCTTATCTATATCTTTATTGTCGGAAGAATGATGTTTTTCATCGGAAGGATCCTCCTCAGGGGCAGAGGGAAATTTATAGGGGGCGGAGGTCGATCTAATAAGGTAGACATCTTGAGGTTTATTAAGCATGGGATAAAGGGGCGCCTAATAGGGTGCTGGCCAGTTACCTCTAGACGACGCTCCCTCTCTTCTTTTTCTTTTATTTCCGTCATCTCCTTATTTTTTAATTCTAGCGCTTTTTGATATATCGTTTTTCGTTGTTCTTTCTCTGCTATAGCTGCTTCTCTCTTTGCTCTTTCATTCACTTCTTTCTCCCACATTCGTACACAATCAAACATATCTTGTCAACTTTTTTTGTTAAACAAACACTGTTCTACATATTGAATCTTTTTAAAGTCAAATGACCCATTCACAGGCCATTGGAGATCAGGATCCTTTTCGTATATTTGTTCCACAGTGTACTATACATTATGGAAGAAATACCGTATTTAATATACATCTGTCTATTAGGTGATCCCTCTAAGGGAGCCGGCTGACTTCATTCTAAATCCATTTTGGTACCACCAAGACAGCAACACAACCTATGGAGTGTGCTGGAAACAGGCATGCTACCAAGTTTTTGTAAAATATTACGTTTCCAAATTGTTCAAAAGTAGAGAAAAATCTCCACATTACCTACCTTTATTTTCTGCAAAAAATAAATCAAACAAACAAAACCAGAATCTTGGCCAAGCAAACAAGAGTGCCGCTCCAGCGACCTTACCAAACAAAAGTCTCCAACCTCCAACTGCCAATCTCTTGATCGACCTAATGGTCACTGCAAAAATAACGCCAAAGGATACCTCAGTCAGGACCGGCCGCCACCTGGAGGGTCAAATCGAAAAACCGGAAAAGTCACTTTGGCTGCAAAGACAAGGGTCTCCTCATGCAGGACGTCTCCTCAGTAATATTCCACTCTTCCGTCAAGACCACTCTTTCAGACTGCCGCGTCCTCGATGAGGCCCCACGTATCGGGCGCCAACTGTGGAAATGTGCTTTTTAATGAGCACACGGTGCAGGGGTCATCCTTCTCTTGTCCACGGGTCCATAGACCAACAAAATAGAGATTGGCACTGAAGCTGGAATTCAAATAACAAGTTTATTAATCACTCATGAGTGGGACTACGTCCACACAGCACTCTCAAGTGCTGCCTGAGGTAGTACACTGAAGTCACAGACCATGGTGCTTATATACAGAGTTTGTTGCAGAGTAAGCATGTAGTTACAAATAGAAGGTACAAGCATACACAGGAATAACTATCAACAAACATGGGCAGATGGGTGATCACTTAGTCAGCAGAGTGGGAGGGGGAACAGAACTGTTTACATCAGCAAAAAACAGTTGACAGTTATATCTTTAGCCAGGTGCATTCTAGCAGCTACAGGCCTTTGCTCAGCACATTGCTTTTAGCTCAGTACAGAAGGAGTTAACTAGAGTTGATGAGACAAGCAGAATAGAAGGGCAAGCAACAGTGACGATGGAAGAATTACATAGCTAACAAAATGGATGCCACAAACAAGTTGGCTTCAGCCTATGCTAACAGAAATTATTTCAGATTTCCACAACTCCACACCACTAACTTTTAGTCATGCTAAACAGCAGCCACACTGGTGTACAACATCGCAAAAATACATTGCAAAGGCCAATAGGTCTCGCATAGGCAAGACCTATTGACTTTGCCCATGCTTGTTTCGTATTTTTGTGGGCCTGGGGCTTTTCTTTTGTCTTGAGGGTCAGTTAATAATGTTTATTTCTGTGATATCACCACAATCATTGCCTGCAGCAAGCTCAAACGCTAGCAGTCTCCCACACCTTGCAAAACATTTACACCGGATATCTTCACAAGTTCAAAACTGCCCCTTTTTGCAGAACATGTGCCACTCTTTCAGCTAGCTGATTCACTAATGGAGGCCACTTTTATTTTGGTGCCCCGGCCAACTTTCTGCCTTAGTGCATTCCCGCTAAAAACCAGCTATATCTAATTACATATTACAATCTATGAATATTTATGTCTTTCATTAATCTCATAGTTAATGTGTAATCGAGCTTGCTTGTTGCATTAAGGGGGCGATTTTTAATAATCATGCACTGAAATAGGTGGACTAACGCACTGCTCAGTCTTTTTAAGAAGCAGTTTTCCACAGAGGCCACTGAGGTATTAAAAACAGGAAATTAATGCAGACTCCTCTGTTAATGAGATCTTCCCTAGCAGGGAATCGGCAAGATTGATAACTTATGTACAAGAACCCATGGGCCTGCAAGATCTTATGTTGTAGCCTAGGGCTGTGTGCCTTAGAAAGCGGCTCCAAGCACTGGAGAATGTTAGGTGTGGTTGCTGAGGTACTGCGGCTGAATGACGTTGCTAACCAACACCCACTCGACTCAATACTATACCTTGCTGTCATAATCCGTGCCCTCTTTCTATATTTTGCCTTCCACCATTAGATTGCTTCCACCTTGATTTCTGCGTGTTTATGTTGTCACAAGCACCGTGTGGTTCCCCCCCCCATGTTAGAGGACTGTTATATTTTAATTACAGCTAATGTCTTTTGTTAAATTCCATACAATTCTTGATATAACAATCTTTTTCTGTGTAAATTTTCTAATTCCAATAATCAATTTTCATAACTTTTTTTCAGGATAGATTTGTTGTAACTATCCGTTACTATGAAATTATTATAATAAATGTTACCTAGTTGAACTTGGAGGTTCCTATAGCAACATTTGCGGCTCTTATTTGCATAATATACCACAACAGCCATGATAAAATACTTTTAGAACATGCTTTATTAAAATGAAGGTTGATATAGCGCCTCAAACGCCCACTGTTTCGCAGAGGCCGAGAGACATGAATGTGCATTTTTTAAATAATATTAAGACATACATTGGATAGCATATATTTTGCACTTATAGTATACACAGTCGAGTTTGTCCCTAAGCTTTGACTATAAAGCATGAAGTGTATGATAAGGTTTCAAGAGACCTTCTGATGCTGAAGCCATGGCATTTCCTATACCATTTTTTAGGCCTTTTCATGGTTTCTGGGTCCCATGGAGTGTATCTGAATGCCCAGTGCTGTTTTTTGGGAACTGTACCAAATGAATGAGTGATTTAACTGCGATGCTGGAGTTTAGGCGCGTGGGTATCAATGGGGCATATTTACTGGAGAAGTGACGGAGCGCAGCGTTAGCCTCCTTTGCTGAATGCTTCGCTCCGCCACTTTCGAAATGCACGGCTGCACCATATTTACAACAATATGGTGCAGCCCTGCGTTTCCCCCTGCGCTGACGCTAAATTTAGCTGCCTAGCGCCAACGCAGACACCCTTGCACCATAGTGCAAGGGTGTCTGCGTTGAGGGGAAGATTCTTTATGTGCTGGAAGGTGTACCTTCCTGAACATAAACAATCTTTAAATGGTGTTTTGAAACTTCCATGTGTGCTGCTTAATGCAGCACACATAGAAGTTGCAAAATGTCATTTTTTAGGTCTCGCCTGAGCCAGCGCATGCACTGCTCTGGCCGAGACATTTAGTAAGTGGGCTTTTAAAAGTCCGACCACACGCTTTTGCTGGCCTCAAGCTTGCGGTTACGCGCGCGGGCACGCGCACAGCCGCCATTTGGCTTTCCTCGCGGCACCCTTACAGCGCGCGATGAGGCGCCATCTGGCTTTCCTCTCGCTTGCTCTCCCAAGCGCCTCGTTTGGTAATGGCCGCAGCTGATTACCTGCCCTCCAAACTCAGCCTGGAGCCTCTTGACAAATTGGGTTCAAATCAATACAAAAGACTTTACCAACTCTAAACTAAAAACATTTATAACACCAATTGCTCTCGCTTTCACCAATGCGATACCTATTGCCTTGCAAATGCTTGATTCCTTTTCCGCGCCCCAGCGCTTGAGACGAAGACTTCCTGGCTTCTGTCCCAGGACCTAAAGCAGCAACAGCCAAACTTCCGTGACTTTTCTCCCACCCCAGTGTCCGTGTTTTTTCCAACACCAGCCCCCCCCAGGCTCTTCCGCCTCCTCCCGCCTAAGGTCCTACTGTGACCTGGGCTCCCACTCAAGCTCTTCAAAGATTAACCCTTTCAGCAACAACTCCGACTCTGCTTTATTAGAAGCCGCTTCCTCCATCTGCAGTAATCTAATGCAGTAAGTACACTTTGACATTTTCTTACTTCAATCTATGTATTTATTTTTGTATTCAATACTGCTTGGTTTGCGCTACTGTACAATTACAAATACAGGCCATTTAAAGCTCATATTGTCTACTTCACATCCTGTCATTTGCAGGAATGTTTAATTTAAAAGTAGTGATTTTACTTTAGAGGTACTGTAAAGGCAGTTTGAGTTCCATGCATAACTTGTTATTTGTAAGTATAATTTCAAAATGGCTCTGTGTTGCGAAACGTTCTTTTTTTGTGGGTATCGTTAAGGGAAACAGTGTGGGCTGTGCAAAGGGCTTTTGAAAGGTATTTTGTTAAACCTTAGAAAGGACCAGCAGAAATGTGCTTAATATTTGATTTTATTACACAAGCTTCATTATTCATAAATTGAAAGGCATTAAAAAGCACGTTATTGAAATGTCAGCAGGGAGCTACATTTTTCATGTTGTTGACCAGCTATTCATGTTGTCGTCAAGGTATTTGTTTATAGCAAGAGTAGGGAGGGCAATGCACATTACAGGTAGACATGCAATGGAAAACATTGCTCTTGTAACGTGTTTGCATTCACATAGTAAAGCTCAACATGCAATATTGGAGCAACTGTATAACAATTATCCATAAAACCTCTTTCTCTATCTTTCCTCTCTATACCTTCTCTCTCTCTTCACTAACACGTTCATTTATCACCATATCTCTCCAACTATTCCATCTCTTTTTCTTTTTCTCTTTCTCTTGTTCATTCGCACTATATACACATTATTTCTCTCACAAAATATTTGTTTGCTCTAACTAATATACCCAACTCTACATCTCACTTTCGCTCTCTCACTCTTTTCTTTCTGTTTTCTATATATATACCTTTTCTCTCATAACTAACTTGCCCTCTCAATTATCTCTCTGCTGCGCTCAAACCGCAGCCCCTGAGGCTGCAGAAGCTAAACTGCGGTGACTTTTCACCCAACTTGGGGTCTGTCTTGTTTCCACACCAGCCCTCCCACCGTCCTCCTCCCCAGACTCTTTAGGTCCTGCTCCGTCCGTCCTGAGCTTGGGCTTAAGCTCTGCAGGAGCATTGACGCTCGAAAGCGACATAACTTTTTTAAAATCATCCCATTAATTTGTGAGACAGGTTAAGCATCTGCTGTAAAGCTTTAAGAGTAAACGTGCAGGCACCAACACAAATGCTGGCAGGCCTACCTAAACCTTACAATCATCCCCTGGTCAGTGAGAAAAGTGATATTTTGCAATTCTAACAAAATTGAATGGGTCAACAGGCAATTCTGTTTGTTGTGTAGGGTATAGAGATAAGCAATATAGCTGTGAAATCTATTAAATCATTACATCAACAGGTGTAATGTTTTGTGTTTTCCTAATTGCTGAACACAGGGGCTTTGCTAACTAGACCTTCTAATGTCCCTCCAGCACTTTCTAAAAGCTTACAATCAATCTAATAAATCTCTAAAAGTTTTTAGCTGCAATTTCCCTGTGCAAAGACTGACAATACCGCCATTAAAGTCAAACAGGTTCTGTCAGTCATCGTCATGGCATTCTGGTGGGACAGGGTAACATTGTGTCTGCCAGAGGCTCAGAAGCACAACCTCCTTATAGATTATGTTTTCATTATTCCTCTAGAAAGAGATCTCAAGAGGAAAGGATAAATCCACCCCTTAAGGTAACCGTTAAGAAGTTCTATTAATACAATATATATTTATATATAGATTTATATAATTAATTGCTTACACATGCTGTTTCTAAACACTGTAAAAAAGAGGCGTTAATGTTACTTCTAAGAGGTGTTCATGTTACTAATAACGTCAAACACCACTATTTCATTTTCTACCACACTTTCCCACATCACACAATTCCATTTCACATACATTAAACAACACATACTTTAAATGCACAACATATAAATACTCGCCATACATCCACTATATACCACATACCAACACTCAACATAAAAATACTCAACATTATTCCACTCTACACATTTCCACACACTACCACATATCTATACAACACACAATTAAACTACACACAATTAAATAAAAAACAACATACATTCCACAAAACACTATTCACTACACACCACATATTTTCACAAAACACCACATAACTCCTCTACACACCACATACATTTAAACCACAGCACAAAAATAATATTTCAGCCTACAAAAACAGTACGTAATTCAACTACACTACATAACACTTTACAACACACAATACCACTCCACATAATTCTTCTATATAACACACATTCACACTACACATTCCAATACACACTCTGCACAATACACTCTATACCATAACACATAATTACACTCAATACACTTCCACTTGTTGCCACACATTTTCAAACCATGCAATTCAACTCAACACAATTCTATTCTACACCACATACATTCCACAACCCATACTTTCTCTTCACAACACATTTTTCCACTAAACACAAGTCCACTCACCACTCTTTCACTAGTTGCCAAACAATACCACATAACACTCCACATAAATTCACTTCATGCGATAACACATAATTACAATTAATATACTTTCATTCGGTGCCATGCATTTTCACACCACACAATTCAACTCAGCACAATTCTATTCTACACCACATACATTCCACAACACATACTTTCACTTCAAAACACAGTTATCCACTAAACACAACATAATTCCACTACATATATCTCCAATGACCACTTTTTCACTCACTTTAACTACCTCTAGTTCCCTTGTCCTGTGCTTGCAAGCACTCTTTACCACCCTTTCCAGCAACACCACCTTCGTCTTTCCCCAGATCATTGTTATTTTGACAGCCTTACAATATCTGTACAAGGCAAAAGGGTTTGGTACCGATTATTTGATATATGCACAGAGAGGACTTTGACTTCAAACTGTGTAAACTGTGCACAAAAGTACACTCGCAGGTCCTTTGTTCATAATAACCCACACACAGGATGCATTTTGCACGCTGTATCATTAGGCCCTTGTTTACATAACAATACAGACAAGGTACATTTAACTCACCAGTATATCACAATCACCTTTGTACGAAATATACCACAATCCAGGTGCATTGTGCTCACTAGTGCATCGCAGTACCCTTATTTTATACCCCAATTTGGGTGAATTGTGTTTACTGGTACATCACAATGCCTTTTGTTTATATTGCGACACAACCAGGCTACATTGTGCACACTAGTACACCACAATGTACTTTTTACACCAGCCACTGTTGGTGGCACAAGGTCTCTCTCTCTCTCTAAATCTCTCTCTCCTCTCTCTCTCTCTCTAACTCTCTCTCTCTCTCTCTCTCTCTAAATCCCTCTCTCTAAATCTCTCTCTCAAATCTCTCTCTCTCTTTCTCTCTCTCTCTCTCTCTAAATCTCTCTTTTTCTCTTTCTCGCTCTATAAATCTCTCTCTAATTCTCTCTCTCTCTACATCTCTCTAAATCTCTCTAAATCTCTCTAAATCTCTCTCTCTCTCTAAATCTCTCTCTCTAAATCTCTCTCTCTCTCTCAATCTTTCTCTCTAAATCTCTCTAAATCTCTGAATCTCTCTCTGAATCTCTGAATCTCTCTCTGAATCTCTCTCTCTCTCTAAATCTCTCTCTCTAAATCTCTCTAAATCTCTCTCTCTAAATCTCTCTCTAAATCTCACTCTTTAAATCTCTCTCTCTCTCTCTAAATCTCACTCTTTAAATCTCTCTCTCTCTCTAAATCTCACTCTTTAAATCTATCTCTCTAAATATCTCTCTTTCTCTAAATCTCTCTCTCTAAATCTCTCTAAATCTCTCTCTAAATCTCTCTAAACCTCTCTCTAAATCTCTCTCTATAAATCTCTCTCTCTAAATCTCTCTCTCTCTCTCTAAATCTCTCTCTCTCTAAATCTCTCTCTCTCTCTCTCTCTCTCTCTGGTCGGTTGGCATGCTAGCTGTCTATTTGGGAGTAGGACGTAGCTGATACTCAACAGTTACTATGTAAACAAGCATTGGCATAGCCAATAGGTCTCGCTTTTGGGACCTTATAAGTGTTTAGCCATGCAACAGTTGATGTTGTTGCACCAAGGATATTGTGCTGCATAACTAAATACTTATAAGGTCCCAAAAGCGAGACCTATTGGCTATGCCAATGCTTGCTTAAATTGTTTATGTGCAGGAGGGTTCACCTTCCTGCACATAAACAATCAATGGCCTTTTGCTATTTCTATGTGTGCTGCGTACATGGAAGCAGCAAAAACGAGGAGAAATTAAACATTTCAACTCGTTGCGCCTGTTTAAGACCAGGTTTTCCCTGGTCTTAATTTAGGTGCGGCCCCATATTTACGCCACCCTTGTAAATATGGAGCAGCATCAAAACCAATGGGTGTTGCGGTGAAACGCCCACCGTAACACCCATTGCCCACCCCTTTCACGCTAAGTGTAGCGTGAAATGAATCCTTATTTACAAGGCAGTGTTAAGCCACATTAAATGGCTTAATGCTGTTTTGTAAATAAGGTATATATCGCCACAGGAACGTCACTAAAAGTGACGTTCCTGTGGCGATAGGGGCTTGTAAATATGCCCCTATGTGTCTTATCCATGAAAAGTCGGGCACCTGAGTCAAGGCATTCTGTGGCCCATGCTGGACATCTCACCTTAATAGAGATGCTCATCTGACCGTAGCTGGATTCCACCAGCAGTTAACCTTCGGTTCAGCTGAGTAGCTCTTTCGGATGTCAGTCGTAGCGTTTGATGGCTGTCTGCAACTCCCATGTTCCCATGCTTTGAGGAGGTGGAATGTGCGTTTGGACACACCAAGCGTGGCACCATGGGGCATATTTATCATAGTGTTGCATTGCCCTTGCACCACGCAAAGGGGCACAAGGGTGAAGCAACACTAAAGTCAGATTTATCAAGGCACACAAAGGCCACCTTGCGTGGCTTGATAAATTTGGAGTAACAAAAAGCAGCGCAAATCGCTGCCTTGGGTTACTCTGCCCCAGGAAGGCTTTCCATGGGTGGAGCGTGGGTTACTATTAGTGGTAAACCTCGGAATGCGTCAAAATGCTAAGGGGAGGCGTAACGAGGAGAAATATCTGTATTCCTCCTTGTTGTTTCCTCTTTCTACGTGTGCTGCATTCTTTAGTACACATAGAAAGAGGAAAATGCCTCTGAGGGTTGTTTTTGTGCAGGAAGGTCTGCCTTCCTGCACAAAAACAATCCTGCCTGCATTGGTGCTAGGCAGCCAAAAGTGAGCCAGCACAATAAAAGGACAGGAATATGGCTGCCCTTTCAGGCAGCGCAGCAAGGTAGTTTGCTGCGTGAAAGTATGATAACTCTGGGTCCAGGTGTGGGTTTACATCCAGTGCAACTCAAAATCGAGTGGTAAGGTGTTCACTCGCACCCCGAGATACTGGTTCGTCCAACTCATTATCATGGCAACAGCATATAAAATACACTATTCCAGCCTTACCCAATTATGCTCTTTCAATGCTCTAAAGTGAGGATCTACACACAATCTGCTGTGTGGCACCAACTTATACACACATTTGTTAATCATCATGACATAACCCTTTAAGTGGGGCGGGTCCTGCCGATGTCCAGCACTGGGAGTAGCCTTCTGAGATTAGTATTCATGCCTTAACTTTATAAATAAAACAAACTCTTTTTCAATAATGTGTGCCAGAATATTTCAGGTTGCCCATTCAGTGATGCATTCCTAGTTTAATGTCACACATTTTACTTCATATATTGCTCTAATTTCTAGGAGCATATAATTTTCCCTGACGTGTTTCAATAGTTTTGTTTTTCATGCAGCATACATGCGTTTTATATGGTTGCATACTGTTAGACTTGGCACCATTGGCATGGGTCTCCCTTCCATTTTGTTGCTGTTGCCTCTTATGTTTTTGCTGGTTTTAGATGCTTTTGGGCACTGTGCCACTGCTGTTCAGTGCCACAGTGCAAGTGCTCCCTACTGTAAATTGATGTGTTGATTAGTGACTCCATGATTGGGTTATTTGATTTACTTGTCAGACCCTAGTACAATGCACCATGGGTGCCCAGGGCTGTAAATCAAATGCTGCTGGTGGGCTTGCAGCACTGGTTGTGCCACCCACAGAAGCAGCTTGTAAAGTGTGTCTCAGGCCTGCCATTGCAGAGCCTGTGTGCAGTCTGTGACTGCCATGCCGACTCTGGCAAGTGCACCCACTTGCCAGTCCCTAAACCTTCCCTTATCTTCATATCAGACACCCCTAAGGTAGGCCCAAGGGCAGGGTGCATTGTAAGTATAAGGTAGGACATGCCCTGGTGTGTGTGGCATGTCCTAATAGTGAATTACAGCCATTTTCGTTTTTCACTATTGCAAGGCTACCTGTTCCCTATAGGCCAGAATGGGCAGTTTGATTATTACACCTTATAATCCTAACTGACCCAGGGAACATGGTAGAAAAACGAATTTAGTATGCCTGAACTCAGAATGATAAAATACGTCTTTTAGTGAAGTTGGTTTTAACATTCTGTGTTTGAAAATACCACTTTTAGAAAGTAGGTATTTTCTTGCCTAACCATCCAGCTGCCTCTGCTCAGGTTGTGTATTGTATGTCTGGGTTTGTGAGTGACAGGGGCTGGGGGATTCCAGGAGGCAGGGTGAGTCAGCACTAGGCTGAATAGGTCTGCCTGAAGGAGGATGGGTGGGAGGAGTTGCACCTGGGTCTGAATAGGGCTGTGCCTGCCTTCCACAATGCTGGCTCCACCTCCTGCCTGGCGCCTGATGGCTCTGCCCCTCACTCTCAAAGGAAAGAAGGAGTCATGTACACAAAGTGCGCCAGGACTGACCAGAACTGGTTTGGACTAGGCAAAGGCCTCTCTGCCTTCAGAGAACAAAGGATTTCTGTGTATAAATACTGGGGCCCAGACCCCATGAAATTAGATCACTTCTGGGAAATCAAGAAACCTGTTGCCAAGGAGAAGAACCGGAGAAGCTGAAGGAGGAGTACTGCCCCTGTGCTGTTTTGCTTATTGGGGTTGGCCTGCAGTGGTTGCTTTCTGCCAAGGACAGGAGAAAAGACTTTGCTGTGCTTTATCATCTTGAGGAAGAGAATCTCCAAGGGCTTGAACTGAGCTTGCCTCCTGCCTGAAGTCACAGGGACACAAAGACTTCACCCCTTCTGTTTGCCTGCATCTAGAGCTGCTGTTTTAGCTGCTAACAGAAGGAAATTGCAACACCGACGGCGGCGAGCGATGCCGTAACCTGCACCGAAGCCGTGGGCACCGCTCGTGAAGAGCACGACGCACCACCCCGACTTGCACCGTAGGCCCGACGCCTGCTGACGCCATGCAACATCAACTCCGAAGCCGTCATCGAGGCCGCTGCCTGCACCGGAGCCGAGGAAACCGCTCGTGACGTTCACGACGCACCGTCCCGACTCGCACCGCAGTCCCGACTTCACCGACGGCAGGGCTTCATCACCGCCGAGCCAATCCTCGATGTGGGTGACCTCCGAATTCATCGATACCGCACCATCGTAAGGAACCGCCGCCTCGCCGCCATCCGTGACGTCACCTCCCCGACACAGTAAGGAACCGACGCCTCACCTCCCCTGCGCTGCAGTAAGGAACCGAGACATCACCTCCCCTGGGGTCGTAAGGACCCGACGCCGCCGGCGCCAACGAAGCCTCACCTCCCCGACGCCGTGCACCGTCTTTGTTTTCATCGAATTCCAGGTACTGTTCTTTGTGGGTCTGCTCGACTCCGGGCCCGACGCCGCGCACCTCGCGGTCGGCGCCGTACTTTGGGATTTCCACCGGTCACGACGTCGTGATAACTCCAAGTGGAGTTATTTGTTGCTACAAGCTTTATTTGATTGACTATCCTATTTTTGAAGATAACGTGAACTGTCTATCATTTTAAGTCTATTTTAGATTACAGTATTGTGGAATTTTGCTATTGGGTCTTGTGTTAAGTCTATATAAAGATTACTTATTTTTACATACAACCTGTGTGGTGTCCATCTGTAGTGTTTTCACTGTATTACTGTAAGTGTTCACAAATGCTTTACACACTGCCTCTGAGATAAGCCTGTCTGCTCGTGCCAAGCTACCAGGGGGTGAGCAGGGGTTATTTTAGGAGTGTATCCCCCTTATCCTGACTAGAAGCAAGGGTCCCTATTTGGACAAAGGTGCAAACCATTGCCAACTAGAGACCCCCAGTTCTAACATTGGTGGTCAGCGGTGAGGATTTGGACTTGCATTTGTGATTCATATACAGTGATTGGTGTACACTACTAGTGAGTGCAGACCAATACGCGACCACATACATTTTGATAGGACTTTTTTCCTTGGAACCTTTATTTTTGTTGAGAACTGCCAATTTTCACAATGAGCAAAAGAGGATCCATTGCACTTGCAGATATTGAATTTGAAGAAGATAGGGTTGATACCTACACTGTGCCAGAGCTCAAAGCCGTTTGTAAAAAGTTTAAAATCTCTATGAGAGGCCTCACCAGGAAGGAGGAGCTTCAAAAGGCGCTGAGGGCCTGGTCGGAAGCATGGAATGCCGGTGGGCAGCCCGAGGAGCCTGTGGAGGAGGCAGAGAATTTAGATGAGCAGCTTGAGGGGCCATTGGGCTTACCTGGGAGGAGAGTGCCTTCCAGGGAGGGCAGCAGGGTTTCTCAAAAGGGCCTGTCTCCAGAGGAGCTGGAGGACAGGGAGAAAAGCAGGATGCATGAAATGGAGATGGCCAAACTGAAACAGGGAAGCCATGATAGCCTTGAGCACAAGAAATGGGAGTTAGAAAGTAAGAGGTTGGCCATGGAAGAAAAGAAGATGCTTTTAGAGCATGAGAGAGTGGTGAGGGAGCTAGAGCTAAAGGCTAGGAACCTAGAAATCACTCCCTCTGGTGGCAGCACACCTCCAGTGCCTGTAGAAGGAAGAGTGTACATCCCCAAGGAGGTTATTAAAGATTTCATGAAGGGGGAGGACATTGGGCAATGGTTTAAAGCATATGAGATCGCCATGACATCACACCGGGTCCCTGAAAAGGATTGGGGAGCGGGGTTGTGGGGCCGCTTTACAGGTGAGGGAAGGGAAACCTTGCTAGCCTTGCCCACAGAGGATCAGATGTCCTATGCCCACCTGAAGGAAGCTTTAGTGGCAAGGTATGGGTTAACTCCAGAGCTTTATAGGCAGAAGTTTAGGAACTGCAAAAAGCTGGAGTCTAGTACCTGGGTGGAGTATGTGTCTTATTTTTGCAGAGCACTGGATGGATGGGTGAAGGATAGCAAAGTAAATGACTTGCAGGGGTTCTATGATTTAATTGCATGGGAGCACTTGTCCAGTAGTTGTTTTCCAGAGCTACGCCAGCACCTTGTTGACAGTAAGCCAACTAATCCTAGAAAGCTTGCTGAGGAGGCGGACCGCTGGGTCAGTACCCGGGTCCACAAGGGTCTTGTGGGAGACTCCGCCAAAGGTGGGCAGGGTCCCCAGCAGAAGAGTGGGGGACAAGGGTAAACAGAAGGAGTTCCAAAAGGGCCCCAAAGTAAACCCCAAGGGAACCAAGGTAAGGGTTCCCAGCCTCCCACTGAGAAAAGACCATGGGTCCCAACAGATCTGTTCAGAAGGGGCCCAAGGCATGTTTTAGTTGTGGTCAGGTGGGTCACTTTGTAGGAAGTCCCAAGTGCCCCAATACCATGACCACTGCACCCACTGGTGCACCACCCCGGCAGATGACTAGTGTAGCCCTGGGAGAGGAGTTGGGTGCCCAAGGTGGGTGGGGTCCCGCAGAGATGTCCCTGGTCTCTTTAGGAGACAGTGAGATGGTCCCTAGGACCCAGCTGCCTGATAACACTAAGAAATACAGGCAGTGGGTGACCATCAATGGCCATAGGGTGGAGGCTCTGAGAGACACCGGGGCCAGTGTGACAGCTGTCAGTTGTTGGCTGGTGTCTGAGGAACAGGTGGTCCCCAACGTATTCTACCCCGTAGTTGCCACTGACAACTCAGAGAGCCACTGTAAGGTGGCCCAGGTTCCCTTTGAGTGGGGGGGTCTCAGGTATCCTTCAAGTAGCTGTGAGGCCAGCCATGCCTGTTGACTGTCTGCTAGGCAATGATTTGGAGAGCTCCCCTTGGGCGAAGGTGGAGCGGAGGTCTCATTTGGAGATGTTGGGTCTGCCAGAGTGGGCGTGTGTGACCACTCGGTCAATGGCAGCCGGTAAGGGTATTCAAGAGGACCTGGAGCCTGGAAGAAGGGCCCAGGTGCCTGCCTTAAAGAGAGGAGGCAGGGGGCACAGGAAACCGGCTCCCGAAGTTCCCACGGTCCAGGAGGAGGCAGACCTTGAGGGGGATGCCCTGGAACCTACAGGGGAACAAGTGGCTGAACTGGGGGACCTGCCTGAGCTGACCCATTGGCAGCAGGAAGGAGGCCCCTCCAGGGAAGAGTTCTGCGAGGAGCAGAAGAAGTGCCCTTCTCTTGAGGGCTTGCGGCAACAGGCTGCAAGCCAGGCAGCAGGTGATCAGTCTGGATCACACTGGATCTACTGGGAGAATGGTCTCCTGTATAGTGAGCCTAAGGTTGCTGAGCCTGGGTCAGCCCGTGTGCTGGTGGTACCCCAGCGCTTCAGAGCCTTCCTACTGGGTCTGGCTCATGATGTGCCTTTAGCAGGACATTTGGGGCAAGACAAGACCTTTCAAAGGCTTGTCACCCACTTTCATTGCCCCAAATGCGCAAGAGTTCAGATACTCATTGCAGGACCTGTCAGACTTGCCAGGCAAGTGGTAAGAGTGGGAGGAAGCGCAAGGCTCCTCTCCAACCTTTCCCTGTTGTCAGCACCCCCTTTGAGAGGGTGGGTATTGACATTGTGGGGCCTCTGGATCCTAAGACAGCCATGGGCAACAGGTTCATCCTGGTCTTGGTGGATCATGCCACCCGGTACCCGGAAGCCATCCCTCTTCGGACAGTGACGGCCCCCATGGTGGGACGTGCACTGATGCGGATTTTCTCCCACGTGGGGTTCCCCAAGGAGGTGGTGTCTGACCGTGGCACCACTCCTTACCACCCCCAAGGTAATGGGCTGGTTGAGAGATTCAACCGGACCCTTAAAGGCATGATTATGGGTCTTGAAGAACCCATGAGGCTTAAGTGGGACGTCCTCTTGCCATGCCTGCTCTTTGCTTACAGATAGGTGCCCCAGAAGTCCTTAGGGTTCAGACCCTTTGAACTGCTGTACGGCCATCCTGTAAGAGGACCTCTGAGTCTGGTCAAGGAAGGCCGGGAGAAAGCTCCCAGGAAAACTCCCCAGGATGTATTTAGTTACATGCTGGCCTTCAGGAACCAGACTCGGCGTTTCAGACAACTCGCTGAGGCGAATCTGGAAGCCAGCCAGGAAGAGATGAAACGTTGGCATGATCAGAATGCCACTCTGATCGAGTTTCAGCCTGGACAAGAGGTTTGGGTCATGGCCCCAGTGGAGCCCTGTGCGCTCCAAGATAAGTAGACCGGACCATTTGAGGTGGTGGAGCGCAAGAGTGATGTCACCTACTTGGTGGACTTGCAGTCTCCCAGGAACCCCTTGCGGGTCCTGCATGTGAACTGCCTGAAGCCCCACATTGAGAGGTCTGAAGTGGGCATGCTCTTAGTAACAGATGCCGGGATGGAAGAAGAGACTGAACCTCTTCCTGACCTCCTGTATACAAAAGAGCAAGATGGGTCAGTGGATGGTGTGAACCTCTCTCCCACCCTGACCCCTGAGCAGCAGAATGACTGTCGCCAACTGTTGGGACAGTTTTCTGATCTGTTCTCCCTGACTCCCAGTATCACTGAATGGTGCGTCCATGATGTGGACACTGGGGTCAGTCCTCCTGTGAAGCACAAAACTTACAGAGTGACTGACAGGGTGAGAGCTTGCATCAAGGAGGAGGTCACCAAGATGTTTGCCTTAGGGGTGATTGAGTCCTCTAACAGCCCTTGGGCCAGCCCAGTGGTCTTGGTCCCAAAGGCTGCCGCACCTGGTGCCACACCCGAACTCCGGTTCTGTGTGGACTACCGAGGACTCAATTCAGTCACCAGGACTGATGCGCACCCCATCCCCAGAGCTGATGAGCTCATTGATCGGTTGGGGGCTGCCCGGTACCTCAGCACGTTTGATCTAACGTCTGGATACTGGCAGATCGCCTTAACTGATGGGGCCAAAGAGAGGTCAGCATTCTCTACACCAGATGGGCACTACCAATTCCGGGTGATGCCCTTTGGGATGAAGAATGCCCCTGCCACCTTTCAGAGGTTGGTCAACCAGGTGTTGGCTGGGCTGGAGGATTTCAGTGCCGCCTACCTGGATGACATTGCAGTGTTCAGTGCCACTTGGGAGGAACATCTGCACCACCTCTGGGAAGTGTTAAAGGCGCTGCGGAGGGCAGGCCTCACGATCAAGGCGAGTAAGTGCCAGATCGGGCAGGGTTCTGTGGTGTACTTGGGACACCAGGTTGGGAGCGGCCAGGTGGCGCCCCTACAGCCCAAGATAGATACCATCCTGGCTTGGGAACCCCCCAAAACCCAGACAGAGGTGAGAGCCTTCTTAGGACTCACCGGGTATTACAGGAGGTTTGTCAAGGGGTATGGCAACATTGTTGCACCCTTGACTGAGCTGACTTCCAGGAAGCAGCCCAGGAAAGTGAACTGGACTGATGCCTGCCAGAAGGCTTTTGATGCCCTGAAATCTGCCATGTGTACGGCGCCCGTGCTTCAGGCGCCCAACTTCTCAAGGAATTCATTGTGCAGACAGATGCTTCAGAGCATGGTGTTGGGGCTGTGCTTTCACAGATGAATGAGGAGGGCCTAGACCAACCTGTAGCCTTTATTAGTAGGAGGTTACTCCCACGGGAACAGAGGTAGAGTGCGATTGAGCGTGAGCCATTTGCTGTGGTCTGGGCACTGAAGAAGTTGAGACCATACTTGTTTGGGACTCACTTCCGGGTTCAGACAGACCACAGGCCCCTCAGATGGTTAATGCAGAGGAGGGGTGAAAATCCAAATCTGTTGAGGTGGTCCATTTCCCTACAGGGGATGGACTTCACAGTGGAACACCGCCCTGGTACAGAACACGCCAATGCTGATGGTCTGTCCAGATTTTTCCGCCTTAGTGATGAGAACTCCCAGGAGGGAGGGTAGTTCTCCCCACATTTCAGCTGGAGGGGACACGTGTTAGACTTGGCACCATTGGTGTGGGTCTCCCTTCCATTTTTTTGCTGTTGCCTCTTATGTTTTTGCTGGTTTTAGATGCTTTTGGGCACTGTGCCACTGCTGTTCAGTGCCACAGTGCAAGTGCTCCCTACTGTAAATTGATGTGTTGATTAGTGACTCCATGATTGGGTTATTTGATTTACTTGTCAGACCCTAGTACAGTGCACCATGGGTACCCAGGGCTGTAAATCAAATGCTGCTGGTGGGCTTGCAGCACTGGTTGTGCCACCCACAGAAGCAGCTTGTAAAGTGTGTCTCAGGCCTGCCATTGCAGAGCCTGTGTGCAGTCTGTGACTGCCATGTCGACTTGGCAAGTGGGCCCACTTGCCAGTCCCTAAACCTTCCCTTATCTTCATATCAGACACCCCTAAGGTAGGCCCAAGGGCAGGGTGCATTGTAAGTATAAGGTAGGACATGCCCTGGTGTGTTTGGCCTGTCCTAATAGTGAATTACAGCCATTTTCGTTTTTCACTATTGCAAGGCTACCTGTTCCCCATAGGCCAGAATGGGCAGTTTGATTATTACACCTTATAATCCTAACTGACCCAGGGAACATGGTAGAAAAACTAATTTAGTATGCCTGAACTCAGAATGATAAAATACATCTTTTAGTGAAGTTGGTTTTAACATTCTGTGTTTGAAAATACCACTTTTAGAAAGTAGGTATTTTCTTACCTAACCATCCAGCTGCCTCTGCTCAGGTTGTGTATTGTATGTCTGGGTTTGTGAGTGACAGGGGCTGGGGGATTCCAGGAGGCAGGGTGAGTCAGCACTAGGCTGAATAGGTCTGCCTGAAGGAGGATGGGTGGGAGGAGTTGCACCTGGGTCTGAATAGGGCTGTGCCTGCCTTCCACAATGCTGGCTCCACCTCCTGCCGGGCGTCTAATGGCTCTGCCCCTCACTCTCAAAGGAAAGAAGGAGTCATGTACACAAAGTGCTCCAGGACTGACCAGAACTGGTTTGGACTAGGCAAAGGCCTCTCTGCCTTCAGAGAACAAAGGATTTCTGTGTATAAATACTGGGGCCCAGACCGCATGAAATTAGATCACTTCTGGGAAATCAAGAAACCTGTTGCCAAGGAGAAGAACCGGAGAAGCTGAAGGAGGAGTACTGCCCCTGTGCTGTTTTGCTTATTGGGGTTGGCCTGCAGTGGTTGCTTTCTGCCAAGGACAGGAGAAAAGACTTTGCTGTGCTTTATCATCTTGAGGAAGAGAATCTCCAAGGGCTTGAACTGAGCTTGCCTCCTGCCTGAAGTCATAGGGACACAAAGACTTCACCCCTTCTGTTTGCCTGCATCTAGAGCTGCTGTTTTAGCTGCTAACAGAAGGAAATTGCAACACCGACGCCGGCGAGCGACGCCGTAACCTGCACCGAAGCCGTGGGCACCGCTTGTGAGGAGCACGACGCACCACCCCGACTTGCACCGTAGACCCGACGCCTGCTGACATCGTGCGACATCGACTCCGAAGCAGTCATCGAGGCCGCTGCCTGCACCGGAGCCGAGGACACCGCTCGTGACGTTCACGACGCACCGTCCCGACTCGCACCGCAGTCCCGACTTCACCGACGCCAGGGCTTCATCACCGCGGAGCCGATCCTCGACGTGGGTGACCTCCGAATTCATCGACACCGCACCATCGTAAGAAAGCGACGCCTCGCCGCCATCCGTGACGTCACCTCCCCGACACAGTAAGGAACCGACGCCTCACCTCCCCTGCGCTGCAGTAAGGAACCGAGACATCACCTCCCCTGGGGTCGTAAGGAACCGCCGGCGCCGGCGCCAACGAAGCCTCACTTCCCCGACGCCGTGCACCGTCTTTGTTTTCATCGAATTCCAGGTACTGTTCTTTGTGGGTCTGCTCGACTCCGGGCCCGACGCCGCGCACCTCGCGGTCGGCGCCGTACTTTGGGATTTCCACCGGTCACGACGTCGTGATAACTCCAAGTGGAGTTATTTGTTGCTACAAGCTTTATTTGATTGACTATCCTATTTTTGAAGATAACGTGAACTGTCTCTATCATTTTAAGTCTATTTTAGATTACAGTATTGTGGAATTTTGCTATTGGGTCTTGTGTTAAGTCTATATAAAGATTACTTATTTTTACATACAACCTGTGTGGTGTCCATCTGTAGTGTTTTCACTGTATTACTGTATGTGTTCACAAATGCTTTATATACTGCCTCTGAGATAAGCCTGTCTGCTCGTGCTAAGCTACCAGGGGGTGAGCAGGGGTTATTTTAGGAGTGTATCCCCCTTATCCTGACTAGAAGCAAGGGTCCCTATTTGGACAAAGGTGCAAACCATTGCCAACTAGAGACCCCCAGTTCTAACACATACCTCTAAGGGGCATATTTACAATGAAGTGACAGAGCGCGGCGTTAGGCTTCTTGGCTTAATGCCGTGCTCTGCCACTTCTGAAACGCAGGGCTGCATCGTATTTACAACATTACGGTGAAGCCCTGAGTTTCACCCTGCGCTGGTACTAAATTTAGCTGCCTAGCGCCAATCCAGGCCCTCTTGCACCATTGTGCAAGGGTGCCTGCATTGCAGGGAAAGATTGTTTATGTGCAGGAAGGTGTCCCTTCCTGCACATAAACAATCTTCAATGGCGTTTTGTAACTTCTATGTGTGCTGCTGAATGCAGCACACATAGAAGTTGCAAAGCGTCATTGTTTTTTAAAGATTGTTTATGTGCAGGAAGGGACACCTTCCTGCACATAAACAATCAATGGCGTTGTGCTGTTTCTATGTGTGCTGCACAATGCAGCACACATAGAAACAGCAAAAACGAGGAGAAATAAAGCAGTTCTCCTCGTTTCGGCAGGGTAAGAGCAGGTTTTTTTTTTGGTCTTAATTTTGGTGCTGCCGCATATTTCACGCCCCCCTTGTAAATATGGGGCAGCATCAAAATCAATGGATATTGCAGTGGAATGCCCACCACAACACCCATTGCCCCCCCCCTTTCACGCATAGTATAGCATGAAAGGGGGCCTTATTTACAAGGCAGCGTTAAGCCATGTTAAGTGGCTTAATGCTGCCTTGTAAATAGGTGAAGCCCATATCACCCCCAGAACTCACTAACAGTGACGTTCTGGTGGCGATAGGGGCTTGTAAATATGCCCCTAAGTGTTTGGTTGAGGCCAGGACGTGGATGGCTGTGCATGACTGGGCACAATGGAGAGGTCTGAAATTGAGATTGTAAGCAGTGTGCGTTTCGCGTAGTGCTTGTCACTGTGACAGAAAGGTGTTCCAACTTCAGGTCCAGTGAATCCCTGGCCTCTCTGCAGAGCATACTAAGTGATAGTCATATATGAACCAACTGTAATTACTATTCTGTGGGAACGTTTGTGAGGGAGCTGACAAAGTTAAAGGAAACCAAAATGCAATGTATGTGTAGGTAAAACAGAATGGTGAAGTAGAAGAGATTAAAATAAGTACATGCAGAATGAAACAGTGAAATGACAGCAATGAAGAGAAAGTAGATGAAGTTTGAGATATACTGATAAAGAGACGTCAGAAAAAGAGGTGAGAGAGATTGCCACACAAAGTGATGTGAAGAGGCGAATGGAGATGTTACATATTTATCTGAAAGCAAATAAAAATCACTGCTGGCACGCATCAGTAAAGCCAACAGGACTGACGTATCGGGGTATATGTTTGTTACTGTGATGTACTAACAGAAAATGGAGGTTGAAGCACCTAAATACTATTAAGGTGGCAAGTTGTGCCAAGAGCAGCATTCTGGTTCAAATGTTTTAGACCACTTCTATATTAACACCGGCCACACCTCTTGTAGAGGATTCTTAGTTACACTTCTTTGTTGATGCCACTTTTAGAGCCACCCTCAGGACTTTTTCATCTCGCACTGTCATGGCATATATTTAGTACCCACCAAACAGGCTAGAGACAGAGAAGAGAGAGCGCGTCCATTTCAATGCATTGACAGGAATTGCCATGATGGTGGTTCCAATCCTGCCAGTGTAAAAGATGTCCGCTGGAGTAGCAGGCATCACTAAATTTGGAGTGCGGTTATTCCGTCAGGGCAATGCACTAAAAGTCTATGTCGCCCTGACGGAGTAACTACACTCTAAATCAAACCCAAAATGTGTTAAGTCCTTTGATGCCCATTAAGGTCTGCTCCTCGCAGTGATTAATTTGTCAAAAGTGCATAGTTCAAAGTTTTTCTTAGGAGCCCTCTGGCAGTGGCAGCGCAGCCAAATTGTAGCGTTGCCTAACACAAGGGCTGCTTGGTCTAGTCCACCTCATGCACTTTCTTCCCCCACCCAACACCTTCTTTCTCTCCGTCTTACTCTTACAGGTTCTTTTTTAATCCTACTTTCTCCCTTTGTCACTGTTTCCATATCATTCTCTTCCTCCTTGTTTATTCTTATTCTGCCTTTCTCTGTCTTGCTTTGGAATAAAGTGTGGTAATGATAAAGAAGTCCTGTCCCCAAAAATTCGTGCAAGTGCCCGCCACATCCAACCACCTGCATAAATTAAGCACTGGTTTCACAGCACACAAAACTTTAAAATTGCAGCCTGATAAGAACCCAAAAGAAATAGCAGCAAAGAAAATTCCTGAAAAGACACAGCATCCATAATGAGAGGCAGCCTGGAGAGAGATATTTCCACGGACATCAATTCACCAAAATTCCAGGAGTAGCTGAAGTGCCATCACATGCCCTTTGACCTCCACTTTCACTCAAACATACATGCTTACACATACATCCACATTCAGACATATACACACTCTCTCACATAAATCCACTCGTACTCACAGGCATGCACACAACATACATTTAAAATCATGGGCCTCATTTATAGGTTTTTTGCCATGGGGCAGCGCAGCAGGCCTTGCTGCTGGGCTGCCCTATGGCAAAAGAAAAGGGCAGGAATGCGCCATATATATTAGATACGGCGCATTCCTGTCCTATTCCCCTGCACCGGCGCACAATGGGCTGCCTTGCGCCAACGCAGGCACCTTTGCACCATGGTGCAAGGGTGCCTGCGTTGCGGGGATGATTATTTTTGTGCAGGAAGGGAAACCTTCCTACACAAAAACAATCACAAGAGGTTTTTCCTCTTTCTATGTGTGCTGCAGAATGCAGCACACATAGAAAGAGGAAAAACGAGGAGAAATAAAGATATTTCTCCCCATTGTGCCTCCGTTACGCCTCCCCTGGGGAGGCGTAAGTTTTTGGCGCTGCCTCAGACTTGCGATTTCTCATAAATCTGGAGCAGTGTCAAAAAGCCATGGATGTTGCTGGGAATGCCCCCAGCAACACCCATGAAATGCCCCTTTCACCAGTTTTCTGTGTGAAAACGGTACATATTTTTAAGGCCATGAAAAGCCACGTAACGTGGCTTTACGTGGCCTTATAAATATGCAAGTGGCACATTGCTAACCGGAATATCTTTCTTTCTTTCTTTATTTCTTTATTTCGGTATTGTACACCATAAAAGAACAAACACATATAAGTGCGAACAATGCTAAAAACAGTTAAGAAAAGCTAAGAATCATGATAAAAACAATTTTGAATTAAAAATACATTTGGGATATAAAACAGTGAGAAGGTTAATCACATAGCTTGGTCCATAGTTAAACTTTAAGAAAATTCGTCATAGCCCACCACATGGAACTTAAAAAACGCGATACCGAATAGACAATAAAAAGTTCAGTATTATATTTTAGGAGCCTAAATGCTTCTTTACAGTGTGATGTGCCAAGGTTCCTACACAACTGGATCAACCATCTGTGTCTGATTTTGTGGTAACCCTGGCAAAAGAAAAATACATGGAGTTCAGACTCCTCTCCAGCGCTACATGCAGGACACCCCAATGTGATACCACTGGACCATTTGTTGGTGAAGGAACGCAGAGGAAGGCAGCCATGCCGAAACTGCATATACAATTTTCTGGCTAGTGCCGGTCTGTAGGAGAGTAGGATCTGCCTCTTATGTTGCCCCCACTTTTTTTCTGATGTTTACACTGGTTTCTGGCTATAGTCTGGCTGGGTCCCTGCCAATCAGGGCCCCAGCCTCTCTGTTCTCTCTAAATGACTTGGAGTGCACTCTAGGTGCACTAGTGATTGGATACTGGGGTACCTTATGAGTCCCTAGTATATGGTACCTTAGGTACCAAGGGCATAGGTACTTCACAGGCCTACCAGGGGCTGCAGCATGTATTATGCCACCCCTGGGAAGCAGACTAAATCTGACACCACAGGCCTGCTACTGCAGCCTGGGTGAGGTGGTGCTAGCACTCCTCACAGATATGGGTTCCCTATATCTCTCCTGCACACACATGTAAACCTATCAGTCACCCCTAAGGCAGGCCCTATCAATCCTGAGGGCAGGGTGCTTGGTTCCTATGTGAGAGGGTGCCTCTGCCTGAGCAGGGCCCCTCTGCAGCTCTCAGAGTCCATTCTCTGGTGCTGTTTGTGGATGCGGTTAAACCATATACTCTTAAGTGCATTATATCCTCGCGGTAAAATGCTAACTTTGGAATGGCTGCACCAAAACATGTTGTGTTTGGTGTCAAACATCTTGGAATACTACCCCCCCACCAGTTCTGCCGGCGGGGGTAGCATTCCACCCTTCTAGAGGGATAGACATGTACCTACTGTGGAAACGCGGTAGAATCCTGAAGAGCCCTGGCATCACAAAATGGATGCCACCAGTCACAGACACTGGGCTGCCCTCCTGCTGATGACCGAAACTCGCAGTGGAGGAAGCCCAACAATAGGCATCCTGTCACAGGGAGGTGTAACCACCTCCCAGACAGGGTTTAGTGTATTGGGGCTGGGTGGGTGCACTCTTAGAGTGCTTTGAAGTCGTGCACTGAGGGAGCAGAAGGCTCCTCTGTGCATATGCCAGTTCAAACCAGCTCAGGGGCTACCTGCCCCTGCTCTGGCGCGAAACTGGACAAAGGGAAGTGGGTGTAGCCACCCACTCCCCTGACCCTCCCATAGGTGGGGTCATAGAGCTAGTCCCTCCCTTCTTTTTAGTATAAGATAGGGAACCCTTGCCATTGAAAACTAGATATCCCTGGACGATGCTCTGAAGAAGAATCCTGGACCTTCGACGTTCCATTACCTCTGGAAGACTGAAGAATCTCCCTTGGAGTCAAGGAGTGACTCCCCTGCTTGGCAGGCACCAAAACTTACAAACGACGGTTGCAAACTACGCCGCTCCCGCCGGAGTCCGGAGTCCCTGCAGCCCAGAAAGAGGATTTCCTGATTTCTCTAAGGCCATCGTGAGTCCCCAGCAAAGCTGAGGCCAGTGGACCCCATGAGTGATGAGGAACCGCGACCCCTGGGTACTGTGCACTATTGTCGAGTGCAACCCCTTCACGATGTTCTACGAACTTGTGCTTTAGACCACGTGTGTTCCCAGCCTCCAGCAGGAATCCCTCTGAAGATCAGAGGCCTACCCCATCCCGAGTGACCGTGGGCCCCTGTTGAGCGAATCCTCCCAAGGTGTCTTCGCGATCCCTTGCCAGCCGGCTTGTGGGTCCCCTGAAGACTTTTCTACAGAACCAAAGGGCTCCCCTGGTTGCTCCAGGCCTGCCCTGACTTACCCTCGCTGGGTGAGTCCGTCAGACCTTGCTGGTCTGCACCATTGCCTTTTTACTCTTTCCCCAAGACTTGCTGTTACCAAGGCTTGTTGGCTCCAATCGAGTCGCTGACACCGCAGTAAGCTGCAGACATTATGGCTCACGCTGAATTCAGCTCCTAGTTGTCGTTGACGCCCCCTGGACCTCGTGGCTGAAGAGTCAAGACACCAGTGACCGACCTGAACCTTGCAACGACGGTGGGCCTACATCTTCCTGGCCCCGAGTCACTGCCAAGTGACTTTGAACACTGTCCCCTCTGCTTTCAGGTCTTCTATCTTCTGAATCCAGGCTTGGATTCCATCGGACACTTCTTCGGACTTCACAAGCAGCAAGTCTTCATTGGCTCCCATTGAAAACGACGCCGCGACCCGACACCAAAGGACACCTATGCACCCGGCTTCCCTGGGTGAGGTAACTCCAGCACTACAGTGCTCCTGTGGGTGTTGGCCCTAGAAATACTTACCCTGTAAGTGACTTGCTTGTAGGTTCTCCCGAAGTACCCTAAAACTCTTAATTTCCAACTGCGACTTGCCCCATTGAAGTCTACGGCGATCCGCGCCTGTGTTCACGCACTGCACGCGTCCCCCGTGGGTCCTTTACTTACCTGCCTTGGGTGGTTTCGTGAGGCCCCAGCTCTTCTGAAGGCCCTAGGCCTTGTCCCTCTGCAAGTCGTTGTTTCTAAGTCTCTTTTTTAGTATATGGTCTGGTACTCCCCTAGGGCCCCAGCCATATTTGTGCTTAATTTATTGTGAAACGTTGATTTGTGCATATGTTCCTGACTTCTAATCTCATAAAGAGATTAGTAGAGAGTTGTTTAGTAATAAATACATATATATTTGATATATATACCTGTGTGGTGTCTTTTCATTTGGTGATTCAAGAGATTGTGTGGTAAAACAAGCTGCTTTACATTCCTTCAAGACTTAGCCTGAAGGCTGCTCTCCACAGCTACCACTAGGATAGCTTTCTATAAAGGTTGTCTTAAACCTATCTACCATAAGAGTCGAATTGTACTGGTGCAAGGTGTCCACTTTAATTAGTGAACAGCATATACCAGGCCAACTTCTCACACGGTCGAATTTCATCTAGGCATGGCTCAATGTTATACGTAACCTTCACGTCCAAAAATTTTGATGTAAGAGATCCAGTGGTAGAATCTTCTTGGAGTTTATCGAGTTTGCGCGCCCTGTAGCTGGTAACTAGTTATTTGCGCGGGGTTCTCAAACAAGCTGTAACTGGATTTTCCCATAAATCATCTCTGCCAATAGAACGGAGGCTTTCTCTGATAAAGGAGAACCATAACAGCTTACCTATGCCGGGGAGTCTCAAGATTTCTAGGAGCTTATAAAGTGACGTTCTGGCTGCGCAAAAGTGCCGGTAGGGCCTCATAAATGAGGCCCCATGTTTTTACTTAAGTCAGCTGCCAGGGAAGGTAATGTTCCAGCTAACTGTACTCCATTTTCTTACACTAATAGCGAATGATCTAAAATTCTTCATGATTAGTGTAATGAGAAAATGGCAGAAAGCAAGGAGCATGGAGTCCCCAACCAACATCCATAAAGCTATTGCTGTGTTCGAGGTACTGAATTTGCAACCTCTGAGGCCAGGGGTCGCAGAGGCATTACCAGGGGCCACAAGTAGAAAGCCAGTGCTCACAGTTGCAACTCCTGACGACCCCAAAATGGCATCCATGTATATTTCCCATGCATCCTTTATTCATTGCTTAACAGAAACTGTCATATAAAGCTCGTGACATCTACGGGAAATAAAACAAGCATCAGGAGGGGCTAAGCTCAATTTGCATCAAAAACAGATTAGCCCTTGCTTGCAACCAGCTGCACATTAGCCAAAAAGGAATTTGAGTCTGTAACTGTTATTCAATGCCTCTTATTTCCTCGTCTAAAATAAAGTTTTAGGTGGTGTAGAGATTGCTGCCACAGTATTTAATTCACCTAATCTAATTTTATTAATTTTAAAATCATACTTGGCTACTGAAAGAGAACACAGAACACTTCAAAGTCAAAGAGAAAGCATTTTTTTTTTAAACAAACAGAAAAATGAAATCCCTATTTAGGGAAAGAACAAACAGCCTAGTAGTGCTATAAGAAACAGATGTCACTATTGTCCAACTGACTGTAACTCATTTTATCGACATTCAGAATATGAAATCCTGAGTCACCTAGTTTCGGATTTGAACCTTTTAGCTGTAGTATACATTCACATTTCCACAACTCTTGCATGAACCCCCTGAGTTATTTAAACCCACACACTTTCCGAATTGATCAGGATTACCTGGATCAACCACTCATTTCACTTGGGCTAGCAAAAAATATAACATTTTTAACATTTGTTTTTTTTTTATCACTGCTGTTTGGATAGGGGTATCAGACGATGCTCAGTCATCGAGGATGCCATGCTTCCTATCTTCAACTCTCTCTTCAGAAGCCTTTGCAGTGCTCTAGTGTATCCTAGATCCAGTCGTGAGCAGTTTACCCAGTCCGGGTTTTCTTTGCAGTCTATGACTTTTAGTCTTGATTTTTTTAAATCATCAGCTGGACTAGAAACTTCAGGATGCCCAAAAAAAAAAAGAACCTGGACTTGATGAGCTGCGCATCACGGAAATAGAGGGATAGTTGTCCTAGATGTGGAATAATATGACAAAGGGGTTCTACATTCTGCAACACACAGAGGAAAATGCCTCCGACCATTGTTTTTGTGCAGGAAGGCACCTTCCTGCACAAAATCCCTTGTACCATGGCGCAAGGGTGCCTGCGGTGGCGCTAGGCAGCACATTGTGCACCAGCACAAGGAAAGGACAGGAATGTACTATATAATGTTAAATATAGCGCGTTCCGGCCCTTTCCCTTTTGTGCAGCGCAACAAGGCAGCTTGCTGTGTTGCGCTGAATGAAAGCTTGATAAATGTGCCCCTAAATACATGTCACTCGTCAGTTTAGTCATTACTGCTTTCAGCACCCATTATGAGCACATGTAACACCTACAGTTTTTCCTTAGGTGGCAGCAGATGGCCATCTATGAACATGGTCTCTTTCTTTCGCCAAGAACGTTTTTGGCATGGCAGTGCGACCTGCAGTGCAAACGGGAAACTTTGAAATATATAACAAAAAATCATATCCGTCTCAACAGTAATGGTCTTCTCTGTGTCTAGGACTCTTCAAAATCCATGTCTGATGCAGCCTGTCAATTACAGTGATATGCACAGACAAACCTGGTTGCCCTCTCTGCTGTTTCCCAAGGGTCTCCTAGGATGTACACAGTTTTCTTCTGTAGCATTAATGGTGCACTCCATGGGTGTTTGCTGACAGGATTTTCGCTAGGTGGCGCAACTCAAATCGTGATGTCAAATGCCGTGCATTCTGAAGCGCATTTGTACGCTTCAGAACAGAGTAACATGTGGTATGACCAGATGTATCAGGTCAGGTCAAAGATACTTTATTCAGCCACTAAAAGCCATAAAAGCAGACATTTAAAACATTTAAAAAAAATACAATAGCTTAAAAAGATTCCACATGTATATTTAAAAAACTAAATCGCCAGGTGAATATAGGTAGGACTAGTTATACAGACAAATAGAAATAAAAACTCATTATTAAGAACCAACGCCGAGTGCCATGATAGAAGTAACATTCAACAGGTAAAGTGCAAAAGTGATGAGTCCTTAGCTTGGTAAACGGGCTGGATAATTACAGTGACGGGCACGGAGTGGGACATATGATCCCCAGAACACATTGGACAGATACAGCCTAACTACTGCCTAGACAACCTCTTCCTAAGCCAAGCTTGCAAACCCAAAACAGACCATGGGAGAGGAACGCATTTGTAAGTATAGTAATGCGGGCCTTACTTGAACAAATTGCCCAGTTCTGAGCAGCGGGAGTATTAACTTTTTGCGCAGGGGGTCATAAAAAAGATAAAATGTACAGTATCCTGTTCAGAGAAGTTGTCACAAGGACATGGCTTTAAAGCACCAGGTTTGGTGTAGCTTTTAGGAAAGGCAAATAACCAGGGTACCAGATTCAATCGGAATCTGGTTAGCACGAAGCAATGGTGCACATTAGTAACGAGTGACAAGTAAGGCTGAACCTGTGGGCTCAGACTCAGTGTGGCATACCTTCTCACAGTAGGCTTGGCTAATTCCTTGCCCTCCCTGAGCCCCTGCTGCTTGGCCAAAAACTGATGTCTGATATCCCTGATAGCTGCTGGGCCGAAAGGCCAGGGATTGGAGTACAGGTCGGGGCAGCCTAGCCATTTCATTTGCTCCATAATATACTTTAACCAGGGGATACATAGGGCCCGCTCGTATGCAGGACAGTCCGCTACGACAAGTTGGTTTAGGGTAGGGGTGGGACTGGACCAAATTCTCAGCCAATGCAGCAGGGGTGCAACACCAATAAGGTCAGAAATAATCCCCAAACCAAGCTCCTCATGCAGAATAAAAGCCGAAGTGGTGGGGGGACGGCAAGAAGTCTACACATTAATTTGTTTGCTGCCCCCTGAATATCCATCACATCTATGTATCTCTCATACATCACACCCGTATTTGGCCATAAGGATACATTTTTCTCTATACACCTTAAGCAGGGCGGGAACGGGCTTTGACCCCAGCCTTTTTGCAAAGTCCATAGTAGGCCCTGCTGCTCTTGCCAAGACGTTACTTTTTATGTAATCTTTGCACAGCCCAGGTCCAGCGGTTGTCGAACAACACCCCCAGATAAGGGAAGGTTGACACTTTTGTTAATTCTGCCGCCCCTGCAAAGGAACTTGCACCTAGCAGCCTTCTGGGTACCTATCGTCATGGTGTGGGGTTTCGAAAAGTTAGTGGCTAGATCGAGTGAGTCCATAAAATCTATAAAAACATGTAAAAGTTTTTGGAGGGCTACAGCAGTTCTGGCAAACAACACGGCGTCGTCTGCTTACAGGAGTGCAGGGATCATTTTAGAACCAGCTCTCGGAATGTCTTTACAGCTAGATATGAGGTGGTCCCCTAGCTTATTTATGTAAAGCGTGAACAGCAGGGGAGCCAAAATGCACCCCTGCCGGACCACTCTCCTGACCTCCCAAGAGTCCGTCACGCCGCCATCCTCGTTAAATCTCACCGCCGCAGAAGTGTTATTATGGGTGGCGTGTAGGAAGGCCACCAGGTCTGTGTCCAGACCCAGATCTCGGAAAGTCAACCACAGTTTGTATCTATTTACATGGTCGAACGCCATAGTTAGGTCCATAAAAGCCATATGCAAGGTACCCTTCTTAGCAATTGTGTATTTCCCGACCACCAGGTGCAGGTTAATACATTGATCGAGCATCCCTTTGCCTTGCCTAAAACCATACTGTAGGTCAGAAATGACATTAAAATTATCTAGCCACAGTGATAGTCGATCCAAAATCACTTTCCCCATGATTTTGGCAGCCGAATCTAAAAGCGAAATAGGTCGATAACATGCAGGATCATCACTTGAGTCCTTTTTAAAAATAAGAATAATACTAGCATTGGCCCAGGAACGAGGAAAACCACACATACAAGCCGCATTAAAAACCTGTGCCAATATCCTCGCTCAGACCACAGGGTCGGCCTTATACAGGTCCGAAGGGACCCCATCCGGGCCCAGCGCTTTCCCCCCAGATGTGGCCTAGATAGCTTTGTGAACCTCGGTTGTGCTGAAGTGAAGTGGTACGCTAGCTGAGGCGGGATCCCATTGTACCTCAGCCCCTTCTAAGTCATCACCACTGTACATTCCTTCAAAATGCTGAACCCATCGCTCTGCAGCTATGGTGCAGTCTGTACTAAAATTAGCTGTATCAGAAAAAAAGGGGCTATTAACCACGACCCAAAATGTTGTGCTATTGGACAGTATGCTTGCTTGTCCAAGAACCTCCCAGGCCTGTTCCCTAATGAGCTACTTCCTCTCTTGGGTAGCGGACCTGTAGGCCCACCTACAAGTTCTGACCCCAGCCTCATTCCCTCGGGACTTGTTGGAGTGCCAACAATAACTTTCTATAGGCCTTTGAACAGGTACACTCAAAACACCTTTTACCCTTGGGACCTTTGGCCCTGCTCGTGGTAGTTAAACAAGTGGCTAATCTGGTTAGCTTGTCAAAAGCATCTAAGACAGCTCTGTCCTGCATGCTAGTGTCAATCAATCAATCAATCAATCACGGCATTTATAGAGCGCGCTACTCACCCGGGAGGGTCTCAAGGCGCTGGGGGAGGGGGTAAGTTACTGCTCGAACAGCCAGGTCTTGAGCTGCTTCCTGAAGGAGAGATGGTCCTGGGTTCGCCGAAGGTGAGTGGGGAGGGAGTTCCAGGTCTTGGCTGCCAGGTAGGAGAAGGATCTTCCTCCGGCGGTGGCTCTGCGGATGCGTGGTACGGTGGCGAGGGCGTGGCTGGTTGATCGTAGCTGGCGGGTGGGCGTGTAGAAGGTCATGCGGTCGTTGAGGTACTTTGGGCCCAGGTCGTGGAGGGCCTTGTGTGCGTGGGTGAGGAGTCTGAACGTGATTCTCTTGCTGACGGGGAGCCAGTGCAGGTCTTTCAGGTGTCCGGTGATGTGGCTGTGTCGGGGGATGTCCAGGATGAGTCGTGCGGAGGCGTTCTGGATGCGCTGGAGTCTTTTTGAAGTTTGGCTGTGGTTCCGGCGTAGAGGGTGTTCCCATAGTCCAGTCGGCTGGTGACGAGTGCCTGGGTGACGGTCTTCCTGGTTTCAGTGGGGATCCATCTGAAGATCTTGCGGAGCATGCGCAGGGTGTTGAAGCACGAAGATGAGACGGCGTTGACTTGTCTGGTCATCGACAGGGAGGAGTCCAGGATGAAGCCCAGGTTGCGTGCGTGGTCCGTTGGCTTGGGCGCGGTGCCCAGGGCCGGGGGCCACCAAGAGTCGTCCCAGGCGGAGGGTGATGAGCCCAGGATGAGGACTTCCGTCTTGTCTGAGTTCAGTTTAAGGCGGCTGTTCCTCATCCAGTCGGCGACGTCTCTCATCCCGTCGTGTAGGTTGGCTCTGGCGGTGGTGGGGTCGTTGGTGAGGGAGAGGATCAGCTGGGTGTCGTCGGCGTAGGAGATGATGTTGAGGTTGTGTTGGCGTGCGATGGCTGCGAGGGGGCTCATGTAGACGTTGAAGAGGGTTGGACTGAGTGAAGATCCTTGTGGAACGCCGCAGATGACTTCGGTGGCCTTGGATCTGAACGGGGGAGGCGGACTCTCTGGGTTCTTCCGGCGAGGAACGAGATGATCCATTCCAGTGCTTTCTCTCGGATTCCGATGTTGCTGAGGCGCTTCACTAGGGTGCGGTGGCAGACGGTGTGGAACGCCGCGGAGAGGTCCAAGAGGATGAGGGCTGCTGTTTCCCCGTTGTCGGTTAGGGTTCTGATGTCGTCGGTGGCTGCGATAAGGGCGGTCTCGGTGCTGTGGTTGGCCCGAAACCCGGACTGCGAGGGGTCGAGGGATCCATTCGTCTCGAGGAAGGCGGCAAGCTGTCTGTTGACGGTCTTCTCGATGACTTTGGCCGGAAACGGAAGGAGCGAGATGGGACGGTAGTTCTTGAGGTCGGTGGGGTCCGCCGTTGGTTTCTTCAGGAGGGCGGTAAGCTCGGCGTGCTTCCAGCTCTCCGGGAAGGTGGCGGTGTGGAAGGAGGAGTTGATGATGTCCCGGAGATGGGGTACGATGGTGGCGTCGGCTTTGTTGAAGACGTGGTGTGGGCAGGGGTCGGTTGGTGATCCGGAGTGGATGGAGTTCATCGTGCGGGTGGTGTCTTCGGTGCTGATCAGGGTCCAGTTGCAGAGGGTGGTGGTGGCGGGCGTTGGTTCGGCGGTAGGGTGCGTGGTTTGTGCGTCGAAGCTGTTATGTATGTCGGTGATCTTGCGGTGGAAGAACGCGGCGAGTGAGTTGCAGAGGTCTTGCGAGGGGGTGATGTCGTTGTTTCCGGCGCTGGGGTTGGAGAACTCTTTGACGATGCTGAAAAGTTCCTTGCTGTCGTGGGCGTTGTTGTCCAGTCGTTCTTTGAGTGCCGACTTCTTGGTGGCACGGATCAGCTGGTGGTGTTTGCGGGTGGCGTGCTTGAGGGCGGTCCTGTTGTCTGTGGTCTGGTCGAGTCGCCAGGTTTTCTCGAGAGTGCGGCAGTTCTTCTTGGATTCCTTGAGTTCGTTGGTGAACCAAGGGGTTTTCTTGCTTCCGGGTCTGCTGGGAGGGTTTTTAGTGGTGCGAGGTCGTCGGCGCAGGCGGTCAGCCACTTGGCGAGGTTGCTGGCTGCTTCGTTTGGGTCCGTTGTGTTGGTGGGTGTGTTCTGGCTGAGGGAGGCGGTGAGCTGCTCGGCGGTGATCTTGCTCCAGCTCCGGCGGGGAGCCTGTTGCGGGTGGTGGTGGGTCGCAGTCTTTCTGAAGCTGAAGTGGACGCAGCTGTGGTCGGTCCAGTGGAGTCCGGTGGCGTGGCTGAAGGAGATGTGCTTGCTGGAAGAGAAGACGGGGTCAAGCGTGTGGCCGGCGTAGTGGGTGGGCGTGTTCACCAGTTGCTTGAGTCCGAGGTTGGCGAGGTTGTCCAGCAGGGCGGTGGTGTTTCTGTCGTTGTTGTTCTCCAGGTGGAAGTTGAGGTCCCCTAGGAGGATGTAGTCGGCGGAGGGCATGGCGTGCGGGCTGATGAAGTCTGCGATGTCTTCGCTGAATAGTGTGCGTGGTCCCGGGGGTCTGTAGATGAGGGTGCCTCGGAGGGTGGTCTTGGGGTCAGTGTGTATCTGGAAGTGTAGGTGTTCGGCGGCGGTGAAGGTCTCGTCGGAGTTAGTCGAGATGCGGATGGTGTTCTTGTGTACGATGGCGATGCCTCCTCCCGTCTGGTTGACGCGGTCCCTCCGGGTGATCTTGTATCCGTCCGGGATGGCTATGGCGATGTCGGGCGCTGAGGAGGCGTTCATCCAGGTTTCGGTGAGGAAGGCGACGTCCGGTGCTGTTGCGTCGAGCAGGTCCCAGAGTTCCACGGCGTGCCTGTGGACGGAGCGGGTGTTCAACAGGATGCATTTCAGGTGGTTGCTGCTGGTGCACGTCTTGGCGGAGGTGGTGCACGTCCGGGGGCAGGTGAATCGGCAGGCTTGGCAGGTGAAGGGTCCGTGGGTGCGTCTCGGTGAGGCTCGGTAGCAGGCAGGGTTCCGGCCGGCATTGAGTGCGGTGAGGGTGGCGGCGTCGTAGGTCCGTCGAGTAGTGTTGCATCGGTGGGATCCAGGGGTTCTGGCGCTGGGCGCGGTCCAGTCGCGGACGGGCGCAGACGGGCTTGCCTTAGGCGCGCCTTCGGCGCGCCAGCGGCGCGGCCGCACAGCGGCCGCCATTTATGGGGAGGTGGGAGGGAGGAGCAGCTGGGAGGCGGGAGGCAGGGGCAGCGAATGGGCAGTCAGGGGGGCGGGGCCGCAGGGGACGCAGCAGCGGGAATGGCTAGAGGCAGCGGGGGCACAAAAGTAAAAGGGGAGAGAAAACAGACAAAAATACGGGCACAACGCAGATGGGGCAGCGAGGGGCACAGAAAGGAAAATGGGGGAGAAACAGACAGAAATACAGGCACAACGCAAATGGGGCAGCGAGGGGCACAGAAAGGAAAATGGGGGAGAAACAGACAGAAATATAGGCACAACGCAAATGGGGCAGCGAGGGGCACAGAAAGGAAAATGGGGGAGAAAACAGACAGAAATACGGGCACAACGCAAATGGGGCAGCGAGGGGCACAGAAAGGAAAATGGGGGAGAAAACAGACAGAAATACGGGCACAACGCAAATGGGGCAGCGAGGGGCACAGAAAGGAAAATGGGGGAGAAACAGACAGAAATACAGGCACAACGCAAATGGGGCAGCGAGGGGCACAGAAAGGAAAATGGGGGAGAAAACAGACAGAAATACGGGCACAACGCAAATGGGGCAGCGAGGGGCACAGAAAGGAAAATGGGGGAGAAACAGACAGAAATACAGGCACAACGCAAATGGGGCAGCGAGGGGCACAGAAAGGAAAATGGGGGAGAAAACAGACAGAAATACGGGCACAACGCAAATGGGGCAGCGAGGGGCACAGAAAGGAAAATGGGGGAGAAACAGACAGAAATACAGGCACAACGCAAATGGGGCAGCGAGGGGCACAGAAAGGAAAATGGGGGGAGAAACAGACAGAAATACAGGCACAACGCAAATGGGGCAGCGAGGGGCACAGAAAGGAAAATGGGGGAGAAAACAGACAGAAATACGGGCACAACGCAAATGGGGCAGCGAGGGCACAGAAAGGAAAATGGGGGAGAAACAGACAGAAATACAGGCACAACGCAAATGGGGCAGCGAGGGGCACAGAAAGGAAAATGGGGGAGAAACAGACAGAAATACAGGCACAGCGCAAATGGGGCAGCGAGGGGCACAGAAAGGAAAATGGGGGAGAAAACAGACAGAAATACGGGCACAACGCAAATGGGGCAGCGAGGGGCACAGAAAGGAAAATGGGGAGAAACAGACAGAAATACAGGCACAACGCAAATGGGGCAGCGAGGGGCACAGAAAGGAAAATGGGGGAGAAAACAGACAGAAATACGGGCACAACGCAAATGGGGCAGCGAGGGGCACAGAAAGGAAAATGGGGGAGAAACAGACAGAAATACAGGCACAACGCAAATGGGGCAGCGAGGGGCACAGAAAGGAAAATGGGGGGAGAAAACAGACAGAAATACGGGCACAACGCAAATGGGGCAGCGAGGGGCACAGAAAGGAAAATGGGGGGAGAAACAGACAGAAATACAGGCACAACGCAAATGGGGCAGCGAGGGGCACAGAAAGGAAAATGGGGGAGAAACAGACAGAAATACAGGCACAACGCAAATGGGGCAGCGAGGGGCACAGAAAGGAAAATGGGGGAGAAAACAGACAGAAATACGGGCACAACGCAAATGGGGCAGCGAGGGGCACAGAAAGGAAAATGGGTCCAAACATACTGAGCTCTCTGTGGCACACTCAACATACAAACTACCCAGGAAACTTTCCTGTATCACCTTCTCCCACTTCAGCCTACGTGCTTTATCTTTAGTGCCAATGTCCGTGTTTGGGATGCTCCTGCCCTCTTCTCCATATAAGGCGGACAAATAGACAAGTTCAAGCATGAGGGGGTTATGATCACTGTTGGTATTCCAAAACACGCTAATTTTATGGACTGCTGGGGCTAATGGTGCAGAGAGCATTATAAAATCAATAATACTGGAACAGCCCCTGCCTATGAATGTAGAGACAGGGGTGTTTGCTTCCGTTTGCTCTAAACAGCACAGGTTGTTAGCTGAGAGGAGCCCTTCTTTGTGAAAGCCTGATTCTGAGTGCTCAAAGTGTGTGGCCAGTGATAAGAAGTCCCCATGGTCCTTTGTGACAGTGCAGTTGTGGTGGCATTGATGGATGTTAAAATCGCCCAGAATTATAATCTCATAATAAGAGTGTTTCCTCTCCCCATAATGTTCAAGAAACCCCTCTAGGGCTACTAAGTGTTCTGTCTCAAAACTTCTAGTGAAGGAATTGTAAACATTAAATACTAGCGGGAGGTGATTCTTATATAGCAGATGGGGTGACTGACACTCTACTAATCTAGTTTTGCATGCTAGTTCAAGTGAGACCAATAGGAGACACCCCCCCCCCAGCTCTACCCACAGTTGAAGAGATTGCACACTTAAAAAACGGAATAAAACCATCCCAAAAAAATCTCTCAGTGGTATCCCAAGTTTCCTGTAAGGCAATTAAATGGCAGCATAAAAGGGACCTCTGCCATAGCACATCATCTCTTTTCGACCTTAAGCATGCAATATTTCAGGACAGTATCTTCATACAGGGGGTGCCTTGGATGATAGGTGCTAGCTTAGGTGAGGGAGCGGGTGCTAACTTGGGGGGTGAACCGGCTATATTAATAACAGGGTCCAAGGGCCTTATGCTCTGCTGCTCGGCCTGAACTGATGTTAGTCAGTCATTCCCGTCTAGCCCCTATGGGCTTAACAAAGGTTCGAATATGTTAGCCAGGGGGAGAACAAATCTAGTATTGCTGCCCTGGGCAGACTCAGCTGGTCTAGGCACAGACTGCCAGGGATAATTTGAGAAGAACAGGTTGGAGGGGTAAAAATACTAAAGGGGGGGCAATCCTAATCGATGATTTCGAACTGCTCCTAAGCTAACATTCAATGAGCGCTTTGGTTTGTGCTGGATGTCTCACATTAACTATGACGCAGTCCCCCTCCATATTTTTCCGTATCCTACGACCTACCCATCCCACTCTTCTAGCCATATTGATGTCAGGGGATGGATGTTGACCATAAACAACATTTGTATTATACCAATGAGTGACCTTATGCACAAGGTCCAATGTCAATTTCTTCGAGCCTTGTGAGATTGGTGGGACTCCCAATAAGATTACGGCTAAGGGTGCTGAATCTGTGGCCGGTCTAGGATACTCTGGCTTCCAGGTTGTGTCATAGCAAGTCTATTTCAAGTGGGTGTGTCAGTTGAGCTCCCCTTGGGTACTCGTACCCCTTGTGTTTGCGCGGCCTGCGCTACAGGGACCAAATTACTAAATTTGCGGGTATTCCTGGGCCCATAAATCACCCCCTGGTTCGGTGGCATAGAATTTTGTGTCTCCTGTGTCGCCTGGTTCAGGCTACCGATTGCAGCAGGAGATGCGCCGGTGCCAGACAGCCGTGCAGTAATGGGCCTAGCAGTACGAATAATTCCCCGCAGGCTCCGTCCCAATAGAATGACAAGGTACTATTAAAGAAAGAGTGTCAAGCCCCGCCTCTATACCCTCCAACTTTTGCCGTATAGGCGCTATGAGTGTGTTAAACATGGTCTCTAGCCTGGGTAGGAGAATATCTAAAAGTGGTTCAAAGTCAGTACTAGCTGGTGGCTTTGTCTTTTTCAATGATGTGATCCGAGGGACTCTTTTACAGCCAGTCCTCTTCCTCTTAATAGGGGGCTATCCGGGACGGAGTCATCTTGCTCCATAATCAGGGCCGCCTCAGCATTAGAAACCACAGTAGTTGGAAAGGCAGGTGGCACTAAAACCAGGACGGGAGTTACCCCTACAGCTCCATAGTTCTCAACTGCGGTTAAATCCTGGGCGATTTTCCCAGTCTCCAATGAGAGCCTCCTTTCAGTCAGGGCTATCTCCTTCGATATGATATTAGCTGCCCTAGTTAGAAAGGAGTCAATGGTCGCTACAGCATTGCCCCCAGTGTTGCCCCCTAATGCCCCAGCAGCCGCTTTCCTTTTAACCATAGTTATTGAATCTATCTTGGATCCCAGGTCCCAATAACAGAATATACAAGCTCCTTGGATGGTCCTGGATGGTCCAGAGAGGGCAGGGCACTCGCTCACTCAGCTGTGATGAACTGCCGAAAAAGTGCCTAAAAAGTCATTAAAAAGCGAAGCAGATCAAAGGGAATGACCAGATGCATCATTGCACGGCCCAAAGCTCTGAATGGTGTGATAATCATGCACTTGGGGGCATATTTATGAGCCCCTTGCACTGATGGAGTGTCACTTTTTGTGACGCTCCGGTGGTGCAAATCACAGACTCATATCTATCAGTACATGTGGCTTCGCATGCCTCATAGATATGGAGTAAGGTAAGGCAGCACAAATCGCTGAGTTGCCTTACTCTCTGCTCAGGATGCGTTCCTTGGGCGTTGTGGTGGGTTTTCCCATGGATTTTGATGCTGCCACAAATTTACAAGACTATGTAAACCTGGAGAAGCGCCAAACCCTTACGCCTCTGGAGGTGAGACATAATGAGGAGAAATGTCTTTATTTCTCCTCGTTATTTCCTCTTGCTATGTGTGCTGCATTCTGCAGCACACATAGAAAGAGGAAAATGCCTCTTAGGATTGTTTCTGCGCAGGAAGGTGCCCCTTCCTGCACAAAAACAATCCTATCAACAACACAGGCACCCTTGCACCATGATGCAAGGGTGCCTTTGTTGGCGCTAGGCAGCCGAAATGGGGCTAGTGCAGGGGGAAAGGACAGGAATGCACTGTGTTGATAAATATGGTGCATTCCTGCCCTTTCACTTTGGCATAAAGCAGGGGAGCAAGGTGACTCCCTGTGCTGCCCTACGCCAATTCCCCATGTATGAGGGCCTTGCTATCCGAATATACTAAACTTTCAAACGACACCTCCCTTTACCTCTACCCACCCCATTACCCTAACATCTCCTTTTTCTCCCTTTACCTCTACTCACCGCTGAACCCTAAATTCACCCATGTATCCTTTTACCTCTACCCATCCCTAAACCCTGAAATCACCCTTACCTCCCTTTATCTCCACCCACCACTGAACCCTAAATTCACCCTTGCATCCTTTTACCTCTTCCCATTCCTAAACCTTCAAATCTCCCTTACCTCCCTTTGCCTCTACCCACCCCTACACCCTGAAATCACCCTTACCTCCCTTTACTCCCACCCCTGAACTCTAAAATCACCATTACAGTCCTTTACCTCTACTCATACCTGAACCCAAAAATAACCCTTAGCTCTCTTTACCTCTAACCATGCCTGAAACCTAAAATCACTTTTTTTAAATAACATAATAAGTATGATATTTAAGAGAAACAATACTTACCTGTGTGTTAAAGTACTGTGTGGTAAAGGTACAAGTACTTACCTACATAGTACTTAACTGTATGGTAATAGTCCTGAGTGGTTAAGTCTGTATGTAATGGCTGTTTTCCCATGAGGCAGGACACATTGCCACCACCTCCTTAAACACTGTCCTTCTTTTACCCTAGTGCCTCTAAATGTTTTGGGGGTGCTTTCATTTGTTTTATACCATTGGGTATGTTTGGCGGGCACCTTCACCTCTTTGACCGTTTGCCCCCTAACTCCATCCCCGACTCTCTATACTTTAAGTCTCGCCTGAGGCAGCGCATGCTTGTTGTTAACTTACAAGGGCCTAGATCCCACCCATTGTTTATGTTTGGTTGGCTTCATCGTCACCATCATTTCCTTGCTTCTCTTTGGTCAGCGAGTGCCTTCTTCACTTCCTCTTCATGTGTTAGCCTGCTCTCTGGAGCATGACCCAAGTACTGCTTACCTTGCCCAGTGTCCTTCCACTGCGTCCCACTTTCAGAGTCACTTTTTGATTTGTTTTGCTTGTAACTCTCCCTCCATCATTGTTGCTTACTTTGCCCCTGCATCCATCTTCTTCATTGTTGCTTGTCCGGTCCACCTCTGCCCTCTTGCCTATTGTTGCATGCCTTGTCCGCCCCCCTCCCCTTCATTGCTTGCCTCCTTCCTTTTCACCAGAAGACAAATGCCCAAAATTCACGCCGTCACATTTCAAGATGTTACAAAAAGGCTCTGCATGGCCATTTTGGTTCTCTGCTGTGCCAACATGGCAAACATGAGCTTGAAGGTAAGATAATTAAATAAGTGAGTTTTTTTTCTTGAAGGCCTTTGATGGATTTGTGAGTTTCATGCATCGCAGCCACGTCATGATCCTTTTCACTTTTGACAACCTCAGACCGCTTTAAGTAGATTGCACCCACTCATCAATGGCGGTTATAATTTATTTTGTTATTTTGGGCTCCAGAGTAGTGTGCTACTCGTCGAAAGGTGCTTCGACGCCTTGTCACTGGTAGTAAGGGCTATATAAATACAATTACAATATAATACAATTATTGCTTAACTTGTGTTTTGTCCAGCCCCCTCAGCCCTTGGATCACATTTACGGTCCCTATTCAAAAAGATTGATGGATAAATGTATACTTTAAATTTCTGTTAGTTTAAATTTACTGACAAGGTGCTATTGTCATTTGCTCCTGAAAACATTTTTTTGTGAAGGCAGAGAATAATTCCATACTAAGAAATGGAGCATTGCCCCTCTAGGTCAGCGCTTGCGGCGTCATTGAGGTTTTTTTCCCAACTTTCAGTCATGCTGCTCAACAGCAGTGTTACTGTACAGCATGGCTAAAAGACATTGACAAAGCCAATATACCCTTGCATAGACGAGACCCATTGGTTTTGTTAATGCTTATTTCTTCTAGCTTTTTCTTCCTGTAATGTAGCCTCTGTGAACGTACCATCCCTCTCTTCTCATAATCATATCTCCCTTCAGCCGCGGCCGCTGCAGGTAAGAGCGGTGGGGCCAGGTGAGGGGGGTTTCGAGAGACGACCATGAGGGAAAATTAAATAAATAATTAATTTTCCCTCGTGGTCGTCTCTCGAAATCCCCCCTCACCTGGTCCCACCGCTCTTACCTGCAGCGGCCGCGGTTGTCTCCCTTTCATCCTCACCAACACAGAATCCGCGGGTCTCTTAAAAGAGTACAGACAAAGACACAGGCAATCCAACAGAAAGATGTGAATCAGGGGAGTCCTATTTAAGAGGACGGAATCCCATCACCCACCGAAGTGGCATGCTTCATCATTTGGGATCTCCTCTTGGCTGCAACCTAGTGCCGCCAAGGAGCTGCAACTCCCAGCGAGTGTTTAGGAGGAGCTCGCGGATGTTTTAATATGATCCGGTGATTAGATCTCCTAAGATCGATGGAGCATGGAACAGTGTAGTGAAGAGTGCGTAATGCAGTGTATAAGGTGAGTAATTAAAATTGACTACCAGGAGAGAAATAGATTTATTAGGTATCCCGTGGTGTCAAGGATTAAAAACAGTGTAAGCGCGGTCTGAAATAATGTGCGAACGCGCTGGTCAAAGCAATAAGAGGGTCTACATGTTTCATCCAATCAAGATCACAACTCGATCATGGCCTTCCTCAGGACTTGGCTGTTACTACTACTGCATAAATAAGTGATTAAGAATACACAAAAAATATTTACCAAATTAATTGGAACGATACCACCAACTTATACCTGTGTAATACTTTTTGTAGGCACTACAGGGATAAGTGGTAAACACCTATTGAGAAGGAGAAAAAAGAGAGCAAATGTAGACTCAGAATTTCATGCACGTGTGCTGTCTGTATTTATAAGAACACTTTAATCAATAAAATATTCGACACATATCATACTATCATGTGGAATCATATCAAAACCCTTACCCGTGTGTAATCGGGAGAACTACCCACCACTCCTGGTAACAACTCAGGGCGTGAGGCAACGCTCTGTAAACAAAAAAATGATAAAAAATGGAAATAATACCAAAAACTAGAAACTTTTACTTATTTCTAAAAATGGTGGACCCTCATGGAACCACCACTCTTGCAAAATAGCATCAAGAGGGTTTACTCAGATCACCACCGGGCGTGGAATATGCTAAATGGCAAAACTACTGAGATCATACAAAGCCAGAAGTATGCTTGTCAAGTGTGTAAAGTGCCAAGCTCATACCAAATGTTTATTTAGACAAGTGCATTGGGGTTTAGAAAAAACTCAGGATGTTCGAAACGAGAACAATTGACTGTTGTTCTCTACTGTCTCCCAACAAGACATCAAAACACCATGAAGTGCTAAAGTCACAGACTACTTAAAAGCCAAGATCATGTATAAGAGTTATGACAGGGCTCTGATTGGTGTAATATAGCCCTGGGACGCCATGAAGTGATAAAGACCAACCAGGGCTCCAATAAATGTTGCAGTACCCAGAGCCAAAAATAATAATAAATAACGAAAGCGAGGAAAGTAAAGAAACCGAAGAAACCAACCCCCACAGACCCGCTGCGCTTACCTGTCCGTCGCTACCTCGGACCCAAATCTGGTTGTCACGAGCAGTAGCAGACGGTGGCGTCAGCGGCATTAAGTAGGGTGTTCAGATGATCGTTGAAATCGAACACCTGTGGCTAGCTGTTGCTGTCGCGCTTGAAAACGCGTAAACAGTATTTGAATGGAGCTACGCCAATGCGGTGCACGCCAGGGCGTTCGCGTCAGAGAACTACAAAAAAAACCTAGGGTGTATGGGTAATGCAGTTTAAGCGCACCGGGCGGCATGCGGCAATGAGCTGCGTCAATGTTTTTGCGTGCCTAACGAGTGCTCGTCATAAAATCTAGAGTGTGCCACCCCCGCTAAGACCACTGGACAGCACGGCGCGACACACAGAAACCCAGCCCCCATGCGTCATGCAAAAAACCAAACTATGTTAAATGCCGTAGCCTGAAATTATGTCTATGAGAAGGTGAAGGGGGTACACATAGATTATGCTGGGCCTCTCAGGCCACTGAAGAATGTGGTGCTGGTGGTAAGCGCACACTCTTATTGAATATCAGCTGAATCACCATCGTGTGGTGCATCCGAGTAGAGTGTCCCAATTCGAGTTCTCTGTCAATCACAGTCGCGTAGTGTGAACTCTCCACAGGCATTTAGTGCTTTAGTGATGACTCAAAATGGACCATCAGTTTTCCTCAGGCAGTGTACAATATAAACATGTGAAAGGTACCCACATTAAAGAATAGTGATGAAAAGTGCACATCGAAGCCACATGCCATCCTATTTACTTGTCTGGTATATGCTGTCAGGAATGTGAACATGTGAATATGCTGCATAATTATGACAGAAATAGTCCCATGGGGCCTACTAAACTGCGGTGTATAAACTAAGACAGCCGGTGGCTGCACCCCCGGTGTGGAGCTATCACTGGTACAAATCCTGATTCAGACTAAGGTCCAGGGGATCTTGTCATTCAGCCCCTCGGTATCACTACGTAACTTAAAGACCCAGCGCTGTTCTTTTTTTAAAAGAAAACTAGAGACATCAGTAATAAGTGCTGGTATATATGGCTGCTCAAGAATAGTCCAAACCATCTCCTCTGGCTTATGTTTAAGCTCGAGGAAGTGGTTGGTCAATCTCGTTTATTGTTTTTTGCCATGGGTTTCGTGTATAGCTCGCTTTCAAGACCCCTCACAGTGTTGTTCGAATAAGTGTACATACTATTCGAACAACACTGTGTACTCGCCGAAAACAATCCATTCCTGGGACACATCAGGGAGTGGAAATGCTACATAGACGATATCTTCGTCATATGGAGAGGAGATGCGGATACACTAACGGCATTCCATATTTGGTTGAACACACAGAACAACTTTTTGAACTTTACGATGGATTCAAGTAAAACAAGCCTGCCGTTTCTTGACTTACGTATTTTTCCATCTGCGAGGGGTCTTGAAAGCGAGCTATACACGAAACCCATGGCAAGGAACTCACTATTAACATTTGATAGTTTCCATCCGAAATCCTTGCATGAAGGGCTGCCATTTGGCCAGTTCCTTCGGCTCAGAAGGAACTGTTCGACTACTGAAGACTTCAACAAACATGCCACCGTGCTGTCCCGGAATCTGCGGGCTAGAAAATACCCCAAGAAACTGATACGCCCGGCTTACAAAAGAGCGTCCAACAACAATCGTGAAGCTCTATAGAATCCGCGACTTCCAAACCTCCACTCACGAGACTTACTTGTGTGAACACATTTAGCACACAGTCTAATCAGATCCAAAAGATTGTGCGCAAACACTGGCGCATCTTAAATGTAGGACAAGATAAAATACCCCCTCCCCTTTTTTCTTTCAAAAGAGGTACCAATCTGCGGGATTGTCTTGTCCATACGCGACCTAGAGGTGGTACTGCCCCAAGTCAGGGTACTCTCTGGAACATGCCAGCGGTCCAGGGACATTATCCATGTGGTACATGCGTGGTTTGTCCACAAACTAAACACACCACTGAGTTAGACATCGGCACCAATAGACCTTGGAGACAAACCAAGCACACGAATTGAAACAGCGAGAGAGTCATCTATTTAATAACATGCCCTGTCTTAAAAAATATGTGGGCATGACTACCAGAAAAGTTAAGCAGAGGATCATGGAGCACAAGAGCACGATCCGGTGTAAAAAACAATCAACGAGATTGACCAACCACTTCCTCGAGCTTAAACATAAGCCAGAGGAGATGGTTTGGACTATTCTTGAGCAGCCATATATACCAGCACATATTACTGACGTCTCTAGTTTTCTTTTCAATAAAGAACAGCGCTGGGTCTTTAAGTTACGTAGTGATACCGAGGGGCTGAATGACGAGATCCGCTGGACCTTAGTCTGAATCAGGATTTGTACCAGTGATAGCTCCACACCGGGGGTGCAGCCACCGGCTGTCTTAGTTTATACACCACAGTTTAGTAGGCCCCATGGGACTATTTCTGTCAAAATTATAGAGCATGTTCACATGTTCACATTCCTGACAGCATATACCAGACAAGTAAATAGGATGGCATGTGGCTTCGATGTGCACTTTTCATCACTATTCTTTAATGTGGGTACCTTTTACATGTTAATATTGTACACTGCATGAGGAAAACTGACGGTCCATTTTGAGTCATCACTAAAGCACTAAATGCCTGTGGAGAGTTCACACTACGCGACTGTGATTGACAGAGAACTCAAATTGGGACACTCTACTCGGATGCACCACACGATGGTGATCCAGCTGATATTCAATAAGAGTGTGCGCATAATCTATGTGTAATCCCTTCACCTTCTCATAGACATAAATTCAGGCTACGGCATTTAACATAGTTTGTTTTTTTGCATGACGCATGGGGGCTGGGTTTCTGTGTGTCGCGCCGTGCTGTCCAGTGGTCTTAGCGGGGTGGCACACTCTAGATTTTATGACGAGCACTCGTTAGGCACGCAAAAACATTGATGCGGCTCATTGCCACACGCCGCCCGGTGCGCTTAAACTGCATTACCCATACACCCCAGGGTTTTTTTGTAGTTCTCGGACGCGAACGCCTTGGCGTGCACCGCATTGGCGTAGCTCCATTCACATACCGTTTACGCGTTTTCAAGTGCGACAGCAACGGCTAGCCACAGGTGTTCGATTTCAACGATCATCTGAACACCCTACTTAATGCCGCTGACGCCACCGTCTGCTCTGCTCGTGACAACCAGATTTGGGTCCGAGGTAGCGACGGACAGGTAAGCGCAGCGGGTCTGTGGGGGTTGGTTTCTTCAGTTTCTTTACTTTCCTCGCTTTCGTTATTTATTATTATTTTTGGGCTCTGGGTACTGCAACATTTATTGGAGCCCTGGTTGGTCTTTATCACTTCATGGCGTCCCGGGGCTATATTACACCAATCAGAGCCCTGTCATAACTCTTATACATGATCTTGGCTTTTAAGTAGTCTGTGACTTTAGCACTTCATGGTGTTTTGATGTCTTGTTGGGACACAGTAGAGAACAACAGTCATTTTTTCTCGTTTCGAACATCCTGAGTTTTTTCTAAACCCCAATGCACTTGTCTAAATAAACATTTGGTATGAGCTTGGCACTTTACACACTTGACAAGCATACTTCTGGCTTTGTATGATCTCAGTAGTTTTGCCATTTAGCATATTCCACGCCCCGGTGGTGATCTGAGTAAACCCTCTTGATGCTATTTTGCAAGAGTGGTGGTTCCATGAGGGTCCACCATTTTGAGAAATAAGTAAAAAGTTTCTAGTTTTTGGTATTATTTCCATTTTTTATAATTTGTTTGTTTACAGAGCGTTTATTTATTTTATTTATTTTTTTATTTTTATTTATTTGAGTTTTATATAGCTCTGGCTAGACCCGGAGGTATCAGAGCGCTTTACATAGGGTTCCACAAAGTTACAAAATTACATCAGTTACCAGTTACATCACTTACTAGAAAAACATTTCAAGAGCGTAAAGACGAGATAAATGGAGCTTAGAAGGGAGAGGGGGTAAGGTAAAGGGGTAGGAGGAAATAGGGTGGAGAGACGAGGGAGAGTCTGTCCAAAGTCCGGCTGGGTAGGTGACGGCCGAGGGGGAAGGCCACAGCCCCTCTCCTCTATAGCTATCAGGTAGCTCCACCGGGCATCGGCCAAATATCTAGGTCTCAACGGAAAAACATTTAAAAAGCATAGGGGACGAAAAAATGGAGCACAGAGGGGGAACGGGGGTAGGGTAAAGGGGTGGGAAGGAGAATGCGAAGGCGAGACGTTGCCTCACGCCCTGAGTTGTTACCAGGAGCGGTGGGTAGTTCTCCCGATTACATACGGGTAAGGGTTTTGATATAGTGATTCCACATGATAGTATGATATGTGTCGAATATTTTATTGATTAAAGTGTTCTTATAAATACAGACAGCACACGTGCATGAAATTCTGAGTCTACATTTGCTCTCTTTTTTCTCCTTCTCAATAGGTGTTTACCACATATCCCTGTAGTGCCTACAAAAAGTATTACACAGGTATAAGTTGGTGGTATCGTTCCAATTAATTTGGTATAAAATATTTTTTGTGTATTCTTAATCACTTATTTATGCAGCAGTAGTAACAACCAGGTCCTGAGGAAGGTCATGATCGAGTTGTGATCTTGATTAGCTGAAACATGTAGACCCTCTTATTGCTTTGACCAGCGCGTTCGCACATTATTTCAGACCGCGCTTACACAGTTTTTAATCTTTGACACCACGGGATACCTAATAAATCTATTTCTCTCCTGGTAGTCAATTTTAATTACTCACTTTATACACTGCATTACGCACTCTTCACTACACTGTTCCATGCTCCATCGATCTTAGGAGATCTAGTCACCGGATCATATTAAAACATCCGCGAGCTCCTCCTAAACACTCGCTAGGAGTTGCAGCTCCTTGGCGGCACTAGGTTGCAGCCAAGAGGAGATCCCAAATGATGAAGCATGCCACTTCAGTGGGTGATGGGATTCCGTCCTCTTAAATAGGACTCCCCTGATTCACATATTTCTGTTGGATTGCCTGTGTCTTTGTCTGTACTCTTTTAAGAGACCCGCGGATTCTGTGTTGTTGGTATATATGGTGTGGGGATTGATCCGCGCAGGTCTTTAAACTTCCCTTAGACCCCTTTTTCTATCTGGTATTGTATTCCCTTTCATCCTCACCACGGTCCAGGTAGTGTTACTAGATTCACTAAAGGCTGTACCTCCAGTGGGTGCCTCAGTGGTGGACTTGAGCATTATTAATCCGTAATGCCACTACTTTGAGTCACAAGCTTCACCGTGAAACTTATGATCGATCTCACTGATGAGGGTATTAACAGCATCTGTTCTTTACACTTCCAACAAGGCCCTATCAGAGCCAGCTGCTGACTGCTGGAGTTTACGAATAAAAAGGCAGTTTAGTTTTGAAGCCATCTTATGCCTCTTTCTTCCACCACTCTACAATTCTTGTTTCTTTATTTCACCCCTAGTTTCTCCATTTGTTACTGTCTTTCTATGTTCCTCGTTCCTTCTCATTTTCTGTGACAAAATACTCCCTGGTCCCAAAGAATAAGTGTTGGTTCCCTCCACCTGCAACTAAATGCACAAATTTGCGTTGGGTGCGCTGCAATGGGAAGCAAATAGTCACATTTGCACCATTGTGTTGTCTCAAATGTAATGTCCTCTGAAGGGGGCTGTTTTGAAGTACCCCTCCGCTCAGATCAGTATGGGCAAAAAACCATTGCAAGATGTCTGCCACCGCAGTTCTGCTCCAGTTACCACAGCTTTTGACAGGACAGTCTGAGCTTGACGTAGAACAACTTGTTTTTTTTCTATTCCCTCTGACATCAGAAAAGACCTCGTGCGGCCGTGCCTCTAAATTGGGTCACGAGCTCAGCTGTCACTTCCCCACCCAGCTTCTTTACCACAGCTGCTTCCCATTCAAAGGCCACTTGTGAAACGATTTTTATTTCTTTGTTTTTCGCAGACCTGAAAGCAGACTTCTTGGCCTGCAGGTTACTGGCTCTCCGCTCACTTAGACCAGTACTTGGCTGCCATCTCCTAAAACCCTCTTTGGCCGCTAGGGGGAGACCACGCTCCTATATTTCTTGTCACTGCCGTGTTCTTTGGACGGGATGTGTGGGTATCCCTTGGTTTTCTTGTCGCTGTGTCACAGAGGAAGAGCCCAAGAACTGGGGCGGGTGCTCTTACTAACGCGCTCACTTGGAAGCTCTGGCAGCTCCGGACTTACTGAGACGCCAATCTAATGATGAGTTTGTGTTTCAGCATCAGATAGTGGAGGGAGTTCAGGGCACTCTTCTTGAAATGGAACGTGAAGTTTACGATTCAGTTGTGGATATTAAGCAGCGGAGGAAACATCTCAGGGTATTCTGTGCATCCATGATATAGGTAGGTTCAGTATTAACTTAAAACTGTAGGTATAAGATCTCTGTGACAGTTCTCCGGCTCTGCAGATTCTTTCTTATCTTTGATATTACTGGTGGGTAAACGTCCTATTCTTTCTTGAAGGTGTAAAAAGCCTCAAGGACTATTTCTTGAAGTGTTTTTATTGTCACTTTAAGATGTATGGATGCGCTGTTTTGCCCCTACCGGTGTATTCTATGATGTGCCTGGATCGCCACATAATTATTTTAGATGTTTTTCTGTTCTTAGATTTTTTTTTCTAGGAGACCTTACATGTGTTTGTTTTTTTAAGTTACCTTCATGGCCTAAGTTTTGTACTACTTTTCCACAAGGGTTTTTGGAGTGTTGGATCCCTCGGTTTTTGTGTACTAAGATATATAGGCCATCTACAGGGACTTTATTTCAGAGCAATTTAGCATGAAAATGAGGTCTTAGATTCCCCTAGATCTGGCTAATCATTAATATAAAGTTTGAGCGAGGTTGGGTTGTTTTTGCACCCTGGTCTAGCTCTCTTTTCCTGTTTGAAAGCCCTACTTTGCATGTTGTTTACCTTCGCCTTTGTGCTGGTCACGGCACACTTCGGTATTAGAATGTCATTGGTTCTCCCCCTCATTCTAGCCAGCAGTAATATGATGTTGGGTCCTGGTTGCCAGATAGAATCACATGATTTGTTTGTGATTTTGTTTTTTAATTTTACATATTTGCTAACTCTACATATAGTGTGTCACGAACAGGGTCGGACTGGCCATAGCGGGCACCAGGCGTTTCCCCGGTGGGCCGCCAGGGTGGGGGCCGATTTTGGGCCCCTGGGGGGCCATTTTTGTTACCGGGGCCAGCAATATCGGCCCCCTGTAACAAAATCGGCTGAAACCGGCCCTCGCAAACAGCTCGGCCGCATCCCCCCTACCCCCCAGGGGGAGGCGGCCGAGCAGTTTGCCAGGGCCGATTTCGGTTCCCAGTCCAGCCCTGGTCACGAAACATATGTAACATGAACCGGAAGATATTAAATTAAACCGTTTTAACAGACTTGATACTCCCGAATGGCATATGGTTTAGCACTGAATTCAGTGCTTAATTTGAGCCGGTGGTTGCAGGTGGGGCCCACCAACTCTTATTTTTGGCGATCACCGCTTATTTTTCAACAGACTTTCCACCAAGAGCAAGACAGGGAAAAACACAAAAAAGGGGAAAGCAGGAGAAAAAAAAAGACGGGAAAACAGTGACAAAGGGAGAAAGTAAGGATGAAAAAGAACCAACAAGAGTGAAATGAAAGGGCAAGGAGTGTTCAAGGGTGGAATAAAGAGGCATGAGGTGAAATCAAGAATTCACCGCCTTGCTATTTGTCAACCCGAACTTTGGTAGTGCAGGTAGCGGGCTTCTGCACAAAAGTTTGAGCCCCGACACTTATTCTTTTACAAATGAAGCATTGGCACTAATTAATGAATATAATGTAGATTTTCCTAGTACATTATGACGGAAAGTCTTAATTTTATTAAAGACACGGAGGCGAGTATTATGCTTATTTTCTTGCTTTATAACAAATAGCAGCCAAGATAAGCAAACTACATTTCCCAGAGGGCCAAGCGACCACTGGCCAATGGGAATGTAGAAAAAACGTAATACACAACCAATGAGCAGTCAGTAACAACATTACATCACAATCTGACTGTGAACAGTCCTCTTTTCGCTGACGAGCAGCTCAGGTAGAGTCCAAAAACAGAGGAACAATAGAAAAAAACAATAGAAACAGCTAAAGTTCAAGTAAAAAAGTCTCGACCAAAATCCATCCAGGATACACGAAGATCAGGAAACCTTGAGATAGCATCGGAAGAAGCAGAAGGATCATCATCCGGAATGGAAGAAAACCGTTGAACAACTTGCAAGTCCTCAAGATGATGCGGGAGGCAATGCTGGAGTTGCTGTAGGGAGGGAGAACATACATATTAGAAATGTTGCGGCGGGATAATACTCGCCTCAGTGTCTTTAATAAAATTAAGACTTTCCGTCATAATGTACTAGGAAAATCTACATTTTATGGCAAGACCGGAGGCTCCTATTATGCTTTTTCAAAGCATATCAACAACTAAAGAGACAGCAGTAACAATAGGCTTGCAATAAAACATTCGAAACACATTATCATTTGACCAGTCCGCGGACCTCAGAATGTCCTCTAAACGGGAACCTGCCCAAAAAGCTTTGGATGCCATGGCTGCCCTGGTGGAGTGGGCTCCGAAAATGGAGACATCAATGCCCGCAAGGGACATAACCCAACGCACCCAGCGGGCCAAAGTAGCAGAGGTAACAGGGAGGAAAGGTTTACGGAAGGAAATGAGCAGTTGAGGATGAGAGGACTTTGAGGTCCGAGGTTCTTTGTTCATAAACCTTGAGACATTGTCCTACGCATAGCTTGGGATGGGAAGGAAAGTAAGGGTAAAAAAACTGTGTTCAAATTAGTTTTAGTACGTTTGTTTACCTGAAACAAAACCCCGGTTGGGGAAAACTGACGAGAGGAAATGTCCAAAGCTCTAACATCCGAGACACGTTTAATAGAAATCAGACACAATAACATGGTAAGCTTAGCAGAGAGCATTTTGAGAGAAAGAGCAGGGTTATCTGGCCAATCAGAAAATAGTTTAAGCACCAAATTAACGTCCCATAAATTGGAATACTTAGCCAACGGAGGTTTGGAAAATCTTACTCCACGAAGGAGTCAGCAGACGAGGGGATGGGCGCCAACAGGTTTGCCATCAATAGGGCAATGATTGAGGGAAATGGCAGATCTATATAAGTTTATAGTTCTGTAGGACTTACCTGCACTGGCTTCGGAAGCCAGAAAATTAACCACAAAGTTTAGAGGGGCTGAAAAGGGATCGATGTGTTTTTCCAGACACCAGCTTGACCATAAAGACCAGGCGGACTTGTAGACCTTGGAGGTACCTGGAGCCCAGGCCTTGCTGATAAAGAGAGAAGCCTCTTTTGAAACGAGGAGGTCTGAAGAGATAGACTGAAGACCTTCCATGCAGACAGAACCAGGGAGTTGTCGAGGATGAGAGAATGAGGGAGACCCAATGGGCTGAGCAGGAGGTTGTTGCAGGAGGGCAGAAGAACTGGGAAGTCCACCGCCATCTCCAGAAGGGATGGAAACCAAACCTGTGATTGCCAGAAGGGGACTACTATGACCAGAGAAGTTGTCTGACGTCGCACCTGAGAAAGGACTCTGTTGATTAAGAGAAAAGGGGGAAAGGCATAGTTGAGGTGCCGAGACAAGTCTTGTAGAAAAGCATCCGTTGCCAGAGCCTGGGGATCCGGGCGCCAACTGAAAAAACGAGGCAACTGGGCGTTGAGGCGAGAAGCAAAAAGATCTATGGAGAAGGGGCCCCATCTTTGAGAAAGGGATAGGAAAACGGATGGAAGAAGCTTCCAGTCGCTGGAGTCGCGAAGGTAACGGGAGTGCCAATCTGCCACAGAGTTGAGATCTCCCGGGAGATATTCCGCTGTTAGTGACAGTTTGTTTGAAAGACAATACTCCCAAAGACTCTTTGCCAATTCCGCTAGAGGTTTGGACTTTGTGCCACCGAGATGGTTGATGTAGCGGACCGCAGAAACATTGTCCATGCGGAGAAGAATAGAACAACGGACTCTGTGCTTTGTAAGGCTTTGGATCGCAAAGGAGCCTGCCAGCATCTCTAAACAGTTGATGTGCAATTTCAACACCTCTCGAGACCATGTACCGCCAGTCGATATTGGACCACAACGGGCGCCCCAACCCGACAGGCTTGCATCGGATTCTAATACAAGATCTGGGGCCAAAGCGAAGATAGCTCGCCCGTTCCAGGCCTCTAAATGGTCGATCCACCACTGAAGCTCGATTCGAGATTCTTGATCAAGATCGATAAGATCTGAATAGGCCAGCCCTTGACGGAGATGCCGAATCTTTAGGCGCTGAAGGGCGCGATAATGAAGAGGCCCTGGAAAGATGGCTTGAATGGAAGCATAGAGGAGACCTACAATCCGAGCTAGAGATCTGAGAGATATGAGAGAAGAGTGAAGGACTTGGGAAATTTCTGACTTTATGGTGGCGATCTTTGCTTGTGGGAGCAGAAGAGAAGCGGTGGACGAGTCCACGAGAAAGCCGAGAAACTCGATGCGCTGAGAGGGAATGAGCGTAGATTTGTCTAGATTGAGAAGGAAACCGAGATCCAGAAGTAGTGAGCGAGTGGTGTTTAGTTCCGAGAGGAGGCAAAGCTTGTCCGAATTCATGAGAAGAATGTCGTCCAAGTAGATGATGAGACGGATCCCTAGGGATCGGAGAAAAGACACCACCGGTTTCATGATCTTTGTGAAGCACCAAGGTGCTGACGAAAGGCCGAAAGGGAGAGAGCAAAAGCGATAAGTTACGCTTAACCACTGGAACTGAAGAAACTTGGAGTGAGAATCGTGAATGGGGATGGTGAGATAGGCGTCTTGCAGATCTATACGCACCATCCAATCGTTTGGGCGCAGGGTATCCCGGAGGTGAATGATAGTCTCCATTTTGAAGTGGCGATAAACCACGAATTGGTTGAAGTGTTTCAAGTTGATGACTGGGCACATCTTTTTGTTCTTTTTCCGTACCAGGAAAATGGTACTGAGGAACCCGGAAGGATCTAGAGGAGCTATACGAATAGCTTGTTTTGAGAGAAGATTTTGAATCTCTATGGACAATAGTGGAGACATGTCTGCTGAAAACACGAGAGGAGGAGGAAACCTTGTTTGAAAAGGCGGAGCGTAAAACTCTATAAGATAACCTTGGACTGAGTTGAGAACCCATGGGTCTGCGGTGAGTGTGCTCCATTTTTGAAAGAAAAACTTTAGACGACCCCCAAGTGGGGGAGGTAAGGCAAGACCTACCTTGTTGGTTGTTGTTGTTGCGGAAATTCTTCTGCCCTCGGCCTCTGAACCCTCGACCTCTTTGGGGGTAGAACTGAGGTTTGTATTCCTGGTAACCTGCAGTGAAGGATCCTCTGGAGCCTTGATTGGAGTATGAACGGCCGGAAGAGCGGCCCCTGCCTCTGCCGGCCCGTCCAAAAACCCGAGGGGAAAAAACCTTTTTTATGGATTCCTGGGCTTTATCCAGGGAAGCAAAAGTAGTGACAAACCTGCTTAGGTCCTTAACCAGAGAGTCACCAAATAAAAGCCCATCCGCTTTGATACTTGGATCTAGAGGAGCTAAGTTAGCCAATTTGGGGTCAAGTTTAATGAGCAGCCCTTTACGGCGCTCGTGGGTAATAGCCGCATTGACATTGCCTAGAAGACAGAAGGCTCGCTGAACCCACAAGGAAACGTCCTCCGCATCTAGATCTTGTCCCTCCAAACGAGCGGACTCCGCAAGATCAAAAATGCGGGCCAACGGACCCACCACATCCAACAGCTTGTCTTGACAAGTGGACCAAGCCTTATCCACACCTTTGCGGGGGTCCTTGCCGAACTTGGAAAAGAAGGTAAGGAGAGGTTGGTCTATAGTAGGGACCACAGTGATGTTGGACGCTAAGGAAGGCTTAGGGCACTCAGATTTTAGTTTAGCTCTGGCAGATTTGTCAAGGGGAAGACGGAGACGAGCTGAAATATAGTCCCCGACATGAAGTGCAGGGAACCACTCCGTAGAATTGGGGTGGCGAATGGTAGAAGGGTCAAACATGGGGACGCCCTCAGAATCAAGGACGGGAGAAAAGGAAAAGGAGTCAGATTTACTGTTTTTGGGGGGAGGGGACGGGGGGTCTGCGACATCAAACACGTCAAACAAGGAATCATCCGCGTCACCCATGTCATCGTCTGTGTCCAAGATATTGGAAATCACTAGTTTTTTGGGTAGCTCTACATGTTTGGATTTGGATTTTTGTTTACCATCAGGATTAGTTAACCCCTCCTTGGTAGGAGGCCTGGGAGGAACAGAGTCCTCATTCTGGAGCGAGGAAGACTCGCCAATCAAGCGTGACGCATTTTTAGAAGTAGTAGAGGGTACCAATTTCCGTTTTCTGCTATCCCCCGCAGAATGGGCCATCACTTTGGACAACAGACTGCGCATGGTATTCTCCATGCCCTTTGAAAAGCGTTTCATTGATGCTTCCACAGCATTCTCCACAGAATTGTTGATAAACATGTTTAAATCAGCTTTGAAGGCCTCGCCTTCCTCATTATTTATGTCAGACCCTTGAGAACTATGAAGTTCCATGAAGAAATCGATTGAAACAGGCCAACAGGGAAGGAAAGGGTTAAACCAAATGAGAAAAGCAGCTGGAGGCAGTGGGCGGGCAAACCAAGTTAACCACTCCCCCCCAGGGCGTGCACCAGAAACTAGTGAGAAGCGACGCTGAGCGGAGCTCAGAAGGGAAGAGTTCAGCGCGCTGTGAGGAGCGGAGAAAGCGAGAGGAAACCGCCGGTGCGCGCGAAGGTGAGAACGGTCCACACGGGCGTGTGGGGAGGGGGGAACCAACTCAAAAGAGAGCGGGTGAGCGAGCGCAGCACAGAGCGGCGAGCAAAGCAAATGTAGAAACCTCTAGTGAACAATAGCCCTAAGGCGCAAAAAAAAAAAAATACAGTAATTTATAAATATGAAACAACGGAGCACCAAGAAAGGGCACTTATCTGACTGCGAGCAGCAAGAAAAGAGGACTGTTCGCAGTCAGATTGTGATGTAATGTTGTTACTGACTGCTCATTGGTTGTGTATTACGTTTTTTCTCCATTCCCATTGGCCAGTGGTCGCTTGGCCCTCTGGGAAATGTAGTTTGCTTATCTTGGCTGCTATTTGTTATAAAGCAAGAAAATAAGCATAATAGGAGCCTCCGGTCTTGCCATAAAATTAATGACTATGGTAGCTTCCTGCTGCCCCGTACTCCTGGGCCATTAGTTTGTCGTAATGTGCCACTCCCAAAACATCTACTTTAACCTATTTGTATATTTTATAGCTAACATGCTCTCCCTGTCGAATGTTTGATTGTTATAATATGACACTCTTAACTCTCATCCATCCCCTAGTCTTTTACCTTTTTCCTTTTGTCTTCTGTTAGTCCCAAACCACTGTGTTTTGTAAAGCGCCACAAGTCTGTAAAGAGCTGCTAAATAAATTTTTAAAAATGACTAAAGTCAGAGTCAGAAAGATGATGTGATGGCCTAATGTTTAATGTTTTGGTAGTAAAACTATCTGGCTCATATATAACATATTACTGCCACTTATGAACTTTCATATTACTTTGTTCAAATGGATACCAAAAAGTTTGTTTATGGTACTGCTTACATAGTTTCCACTGTGTAAGACCTAGCATCTTTAGTGGGGTTTTCCTCCTAGCTTTTTGCCTTCAGACCCCCAGTTTTGCTGATTTCGTTATTGCTGACCTTAGCACTTTGCGCACTTTACCACTGCTAACTAGTGCTAAAGTGCTTGTGCTCGCTCCTTAAAACATGGTATAGTTGGCTTCTACCTAATTGGCATATTTGATTTAGCTGTAAGTCCCTAGTAAAGTGGCACTACCTGTGCCCATGGCCTGTAAATTAAATGCTACCACTGGGCCTGCAGCATAGATTGTGCCACCCACTTAAGTAGCACTTTTTACATGTCTCAAGACTGACATTGCTGCCTGTATGCAGTTTTAAACTGCCATTTTGGGCTGGGGAAATAAACCTTTTGCCAGGTTCAACTCTTCCTTTTTAATACATGCAAGTCACCCTTAGGGTATGCCCGGACAACCCAGAGGGTAGGATGCAATGTACTTAAAAGGTGGCACATGTACTTTTTAGTTTTACATGTCCTAGTAGTGAAAAACTCTTAACTTCATTTTTGCACTACTGCAAGGCCTATGTCGCTCATAAGATAACATTAGAATTACCTTATTACATTTAATGAGCTGTCATTTCCAAATGGGAAACAGGTGATCAGTTCATGGTTGGTGTCTTTGGAATTGTAATGAAATATCCCAATGTATGGTGAAGTCATATTTTAAATTACAATTTTGAAAATGCCACTTTTAGAAAGTTAATGAAAAGGCAAACGAGTGCACTCCTTCCCTTGATAAGCAGTTACATTTTTTGCTTTGACTGCCAAGTGTGCGTGCAAAACAGCGCAGTGATTATCCCAACACTGCATATCGAAGATACTGCCATAAAGGGGCGACACTGGCGCTCCCAGCTGCTGCACTGCTAAAGTGAGGAACTTTCCCTCGAAGTAAACCATATTTTTACTATTAACCAAAGTAATCCGTAGTAATCCACAAGTTTATAACTAGCAAATAATCCATCTGTTTCATATTTATTAGATCTCTCCAGAGACAGTTGGGTTGAAATAGAATTCTTTATTGCGCATTTTCAAATGCCATATGCTGCTAATCCTGGCTTAAACATAGGCATGTGCTGTCAACCTGCCTTCGAGCCAACACAATCAAATAACCCAATGCATTTCGAACTTTTTCAGTTCTTCGTCAGGGGTACTGCAATGAATCAGAAAAAGTACATGTAAAACACATCTAATGCCTATGACAAATAATACCAACAGAAACCATTATAATGTGTCCCCATAATCTCCCTCTTTTACCCACCTTGTGAATGTTCACAATCACTACTATTACACAAAACCATTCAGAGACCACAAAGTGCTTAAAACCTATATAACCTAATATCAAAGACATTTGCCCTTCCAAAATTCTCACATATCCCCCATCCTTCTCAATACCCACTTGTGCTCGAAAATGAATAAATACACTGCTCAGTGCCACAAAATCTGTACTCCAACCCATTTACCTAACGTTTACAGAAAACATATTCCTTTACCTAATAAAGCTGCAACCGGCAAATTAAAACATGCGTGCCTTCCTCCGTGTTTGGAAAAAACCGTTACCTTCCCTCCCGTGCAAATCCTCTGCTTAAAACCTATATAACCTAATATCAAAAACAGTTGCCCTTCCAAAATTCTCACATATCCCCCTCCTTCTCAATCCCCACTTGTGCTCGTTTTTGATATTAGGTTATATAGGTTTTAAGCAGAGGATTTGCACGGGAGGGAAGGTAACGGTTTTTTCCAGTACAGATTTTGTGGCACTGAGCAGTGTATTTATTTATTTTTCGAGCACAAGTGGGTATTGAGAAGGAGGGGGATATGTGAGAATTTTGGAAGGGCAAATGTCTTTGATATTAGGTTATATAGGTTTTAAGCACTTTGTGGTCTCTGAATGGTTTTGTGTAATAGTAGTGATTGTGAACATTCACAAGGTGGGTAAAAGAGGGAGATTATGGGGACACATTATAATGGTTTCTGTTGGTATTATTTGTCATAGGCATTAGATGTGTTTTACATGTACTTTTTCTGATTCATTGCAGTACCCCTGACGAAGAACTGAAAAAGTTCGAAATGCATTGGGTTATTTGATTGTGTTGGCTCGAAGGCAGGTTGACAGCACATGCCTATGTTTAAGCCAGGATTAGCAGCATATGGCATTTGAAAATGCGCAATAAAGAATTCTATTTCAACCCAACTGTCTCTGGAGAGATCTAATAAATATGAAACAGATGGATTATTTGCTAGTTATAAACTTGTGGATTACTACGGATTACTTTGGTTAATAGTAAAAAGTATGGTTTACTTCGAGGGAAAGTTCCTCACTTTAGCAGTGCAGCAGCTGGGAGCGCCAGTGTCGCACTTTTAGAAAGTTGGCATTTTCCTGCCTTACCAATTTGGTGCCTTAAGCCTCTTTGGGTCACATGACTGGGTGTAGTTGACAGTTGGGCTTGTGTATTTCTCCTAGACAGCCACACAGATTAGGGAGCTTAGGTGTGCCATTAATTACAGAAAGGGAGGGAGGAGCTGGGTGTAGCCCCATTTACACTTAAATAGGCTGTTGCTGCCTTCACACAAAGAGCTGGATACCCCCTCTTGTTAGTCTGGAGTCAGGGTCAGGAAGGCAGGGCACCTGTGCACTTCAAAGGCCTGCCTCTAGAAGCTTCTCTCCACTTAAAAGTCACAACTGGGTATAATACTGGACCTGACACCAACTCTTCAGTACACTTCTGGACCTGTGGATAGTCTGCCTGGTAGAAAGACTGCTGTGCTGCTGAAAGGACTGCTACATTGCCGGACTGCTGCTCTTAAGAACTGCTGTATTTCTGTCCTGTCCTGATGCCTACCATCCTCTTCCTTGGGCCAGCAGGACAAGACCTGCATCTGTTGAACTTAGCATCCCAAAGTGACTCCAAGGGCTAGTTGGTTGGCCTCCTGACTTGAGTCTCTGGGGCAGAAGGCTCCAACAACCTTGAACCCAGCTTCATGCAGGCATGCAATTCAATTTGCACACATTTTTCCCAGGTACAACATTCTTTTGTGAATTTGCACATATGCAGAATGCCCACTCTCCCAAACTGTTCATGAACAGATTGGTAATACAAGTTTTGCAAATCTGTAACGCTACCCTTTTGTGAATCAATTACCACCTCAACTCGATGGTCTGTAACTCGTCAATCATTTTAAGACTGCAATTGCATCTGTAAACCATTGATACATTCATTCCTTTTCTAATAAGAAATAGGAGGTGGACCCACCCTTTCATGACCATTCCGTTTGTAATTTGGAAATAAGCAGAAATCATTTACAGGTCGAAAAATATTTTCCTAGGCTTTTGTCCATAAAAAAAAGCTCTTTTGCTGTCACAAACCCTGTGAATTTGTGAATTGCATGATTTGCGAGCGCATAAGGTCTTTGTATAGTAGGCTTCTAGTCCTGTATCATTTGTGTTTCTTGTGCTGCCCTAATGAGGATTGTATTCATATGTCGGACAGCTCACTTGGTGTAGGATGGGGTCTGACAGTATGCTTTATACTGGAAGGTGTAGGTCATGCTACTTAGGTCATTGGTGCAGAGTTCGGACACAGTTTGGTCTTTCTACTGCCTTCTCTAGATACATGTAGGCAGACATATGTTAGAATTCTGTGGCTGGGCTGTTTTTGTTTGACTCTTTTGGGTCACTTTAATGTATATGGCTTTTTGGCAATATTCTGTGAGTTGGGATTTCTCTTTGACAATGAAACCATTAATCCCAAAGGGGGCTAGGCCAATGACAGCACTCTTAGCATTCTGTTGCCCTGAGTTGAATGTATTACTTTTCACTTTTCCATTAATATTATGCAGATCTGGACATTTGCATGGATTCCATTTTTGTGTGTGGTGTTGGGATGTTTTGGTAGGGTGCATATTCTCTGTGGCATACTTTAGAATGCCTTGTTTAGAATGAAATCAAGATCTGGTCTGGTATATGCATTAATATCCTCAGGCAAGAAGAATTTCCAATGTTTGAAAAGTGACTATTTCTGACTATCTTCTTAATATGGTCTGGATGAAAATTCATTCAATGAACAGGGGTGTTTTTAGTGCATATTGTTGTGCATCAGACAGCATCTGCAAAAATGTCTCAATACCTGGACCCGGAGAGGAGTGTGGACAACTCTGCTACCTCTTATTTGTAAACCACCGAGAACCCCTCTCTCCCTAGTGCCTGCCTCCTTTGGTTTCATTCGAGAAGTGCCCCTATGGGAGACCCTGAGGAGTTTCTTTGGAAATTCAGATTTCCAGGAGGATAATGGTGCAATTGCCCTCATTTCTGCAGGACTTCCATGATGGTGCACGTCTACTCAAATCGAGATTTACGTGCACACTGTGTATCGCGTTAAATGATGGTTGGACACTTCATGACTGGGGTCCATACCCTAAGCAAGGACATGAAATAAAACACTAGTTATCGGCAGCAGTGCTAGCAAGAGGCTGACTTCTGACTAGCGATCTCAGCCACAATCCTCATGTAAAGTTCTCTCATTTCTATGCCTGCTAAGAGTCTGTGTCATATTTCTAATTTTAGCACTATCGAGGCCTTGTTACAATAACCAAAACAAACCACAACAGAGCGTTTTGTCATTTTCAGCAGCTCATTATTTATTTCCCGTGAGATCCTGTATATTCTTTGGATACAAGTTTTATTATTGTTGGTACAATATTTGGGTCACACCCCTCTGTTTCACCCCATGGACGCCTGGAAGAGCTTTAACAACCACTTGTTATTATTTCACTTGCCTCATCTCATTGTTCCTGTTTGCTATTTCTGTAGTCCTGCTTTCTTGGCTCATTTAGTTGGGTCCCCTGCTGCTCCGTTGCTTGCTCTGGGAGTCTCTTTGCTGCTTTTGGTGTGGTTTGGGAATGCTGAAGTTCTCTTGGCCCAGTTGAGTCTGTGTTGGTATTCTGTTTTTTACAACAAGGATGACTCCACATGGCTTGCGATTTAGGTTCACTGTTCTAGGGTTTGTCACCACCGCATGTTCCTGTTCTGTGGTGTGATGCGGCGGGCACCATGTCTTCTAGACCGCCACCACCCCCCCCAAGCCACCCTACTCCTGCATAACAGATACTGCATAATGCCTGAAGTGTGACAGATGGTGGATCTTCAAATTAATGGGCATCACTTAATTATGGTTGAAGGGATCTGCCCTCTGCCCACCCAAAACATATGAAAAGCCAACAGGCAATTAATCTCTATTGAACAGACACTGCAAATTCAATGGCCTCCCAACCATTTACACTGCCACTAAACAAACTGAACTGTACTTTGGCACTTAAGTAAACAGTTTACTGTAATTTTCATTTTGGGGATAAATATTCAATAAACTCTGCTAGGATTCAAACCTGTGGACCTACAGACCTCTATAGCAGCACCGACATCACTTATCCCTCAGAGGTCTGAGTACTGTTGGATACATGAGTTGCTGTCTGGTCTGGGCATGGCTACAGTTATGTATTATTTTTTGTACATTTTTCAGTCAACCTAAAATAAAAATGAACACACATTCTTCCTTGGCGTGGCAGGGGTATGGAGGATCCGCTGCCACAAAGCATTTTAATCATAACACCAGACTCGTAGGGTTCTGTGTGACACATGGGCCATAGGGACCGTTTTGATGTGGGTGGTAATGGGAAATCTGCAAAAAAAACTGCTATTGTCCTCACTCTCCACCTCTGCGTTAACTCAGCTCATTTAGGCCCATATTTATCATAGTGTTGCGTTGTCCTTGCACCATGCAAGGGGGCGCAAGGACAACATAACACTAAAATCAGATTTATCAAGCCACGCAAGGCGACCTTGCGTGGCCCTGCATGGCTTGATAAGTCTGGAGTACTCGTTTTTTCCTCTTTCTATGTGTGCTGCATTCTGCATGGTGCACGGCTACCTGCGTTGATGCTAGGCAGCCAATAGTGCACCAGCGCAAGGTAAGTACAGCAATGCGCCATATGATGTTAAATATGGCACATTCCTGCCCTTTGCCTTTCATGCAGTACAGTGCAGCAGGGTGGCTTGCTGCATTGCACTGTGTAAAAGTATGATAAATATGCACTTTAGTGTGCAGGAAAAGGCAGTATTCCCAAAGGCAATGTTTTCACAGCTCCACCAAATGGAACACACTGCTAGCACACCTGCCGCTTACGTGAACAGCCTCAGAGATGCCACCTATGAGCAGCCACTCATACACCATTGCTGTAGGCATCCCTTCCATCTCTGACCGCCATTATACCCATGGCAATCCTAGACAGATACTTGATGTATCGGCCTGGAAGCATCTTAAACAGGACGGCCACTGGAAAATGGGTGAGCCTGGGTGATATTGGTTGCTATGCTTGGTGTCCAGGCAAAGTGAAAGGAAGCACAGCAGCCAGGAAAAGGTGTAACTTTTCTTTATTTTACAATTAGGTTGAAGCACACCAGCATGTGTGTGTATGACCTCTCCTCGTCTCCCCTCCTACTTCTCTTTCAGTCTTTCCAGCCCTTTCCCTGTGACCCCCCCATTGGATCCACCCCTTTTTGCCACTTGTCCTGGGTGCGTTTCCTGCCCTGGGTGCTGCATCTGGGGGTCAAATGGAGTGCTGACCTTTATGCCATTGTCTCTCTCTCTCTCTGCACCATTACATCCCCCCCCCCTTTGTTGATAAGATGATTGGTTAGTAGGGCTGCTTTGTCAGCAGGTTACATTTCTTCAGTGAGTCTCATGGGTCCTTCTTATTCTTTCTGGTTGGCTCGATTCCTCGTCTGTGCAGCCGCTCTTGGCCCAGTGTTCATGTTCCTCTGGATATTCACTTTTGGATTCTGTCGCTTCTTGGGGAGGGACCTGGTGGTGTGTCTTGAAGTGTGAGAAGCTGTGACAGCTCTGAGTCATTAGTTCTTGCTGTTATCATTGACCCTTTTCGAGATGTCTGTTGCATTTGTTCTACCTTGTATTTTGTGTTAGCTTTTGTTGCTTGTTTCTGCTTAACAAGCACCCAATCTCACTCGCGAGGTCAGAAGAGCGGGCATGTCTCCTTTTGTCAGAGCATTGCCTAATCTTTTCTTTTGCTTTCTGATCTCTTTGACACACCATCTCATCAGTGACTGCTGGTGTGGTGGTTTTCGGCATCCAGCTGGAAATGTGGGTGTGAACCTCTCATTCCAGCATCACTGTTGCGGGGCATTGTCTGGTGGAGCTGTGAAGGGTGTTGCGATATGCTCTTAGGATCGTATTGAGAGCTTGTTAGGTGGGTGTGTGGCTTGGCTCTGCTTGCTGGAGTGCCTTTTTGATGGTCAACATGAACCGCTCAATCATCCAGTTTGCTTGTGGCCACAGGGGCGTGATCCAGAGGTGTTTGATGTTAAGGTGCACAGCGTACTGGGTAAACTCTTGGCTGTTGAATGGGGGCCGTTGTAAGTCTTAACCACTTTAGGGATTCTCGGGTTGCAAACATTTCATCAAGCGCGGCAATGACTGTTCTTGCGCTGGTTGACGTTAGTGATTTGGCTAGCGAGACTCTCGAGTATTCGTCTATGATGATGAGTATGTATTTGTCTGATTTTATTGGGCCAAAGAAATCTGCTGTCGTGTTTTGCCACACTCACTGAGGAAGAGGTGACATCTACAGGGGAAGAGGGTGTGGGTCCTCATTGACTGCTTGACACGGCGTGCATATGCGCAGTGTTTCTTCCACTAAACTGTCTAGGCTGGGGAACCATACTCAAATCACATAAGGCTCTTTTGGTGGCAACGATAGGGACGTCCGGACGAGTTCCCTTGTCCGATCAAATGGTTTTCCAACGAGGACGCGGAAGCAACACGCATCTTAAAAACACACGTCTGGTAGATCACGTGCGCGTTCCAGAAATGTGTCTGCCATATTTGACTCACGTTACTCAGCCTCCACAATCCGTATTCCAAGTACTCTATATGTGGAATATTAGAGTATGGAGCTTATCTTATCCCACATACAGGCATCTAAATATCACAAACAGATACGGGCAGACAGTTTTAATATACAAAAGGAGAAACATGCATCTCATAAACTGCATGTATCTAGGGAAATCCGACATCCATCTTAGACTGACATGTAAAACAACTTATTCAGACCACCCGATATACGGTATTATGAATCATGTCACCCTAAATATGACAAATTACATAAATATACTCAAAGGAAGTTATCAAATAAGAAAATCAGAAAAATCAATCATGAAGTTTAAAGATAATGTCAGGTATCAGTCAAAGTCTACAAGAAAAACTCGCATTTCAGGGTATCATCTATCACAATGACTCATCATTGTGTCTACCCAGCCGGGCGACCTATTTATGATCAAGAAAGCCTTAGATATCCCAAAACACAGAAGCCCATCCTCAATCAAGAGGCATTTAAGTCAGATCTCATTACATAGATAGAGCACACAGTGGTCTCATCATACTTCATCAAGAGACATCAAAGTCAAATGTCATTGCACACAAAAAGTCAAACAGTCCATAATGCATTAAAGTGTGGCTAATGTATCCCACTCTTGGTTTTGGCCAAAACACAGAGGTTCGGACAGGACGTGCATCTCATAAGTGAAATTAGAACATTTGTCAAATTAACACATTTAAATGAAACTGTTTTTCAAGAATTCATTTGTATTATGATTACTTCATCTGCATTAAACAATTGGGTGTACAAATATCTAGGTACAGCTCACTACGAGCAAAACAATGTACATAAATAAAACATATAAAAAAACTCTAGTGGGGTAAACGTTGTGCCCAATGCATTTCGGGAAATGGAGGTCCCTTCTTCAGTGGCAAAATCTGAAAAGAAAAAAAGAAAGAAAAAAACAATGTACAAAGCGGCTCAAAAACATTTGCACATTCAACATGTGCTCACCACATTGATCAAATGTAGAACTTCGATACATAATTCTGTATATGGCATGTCATTATCCGTATGTATTCACCAATTATCGTGGATACCCCACTTCAATAAATAATATTTCATCAGTTAGAATAAAAACCAATATTGCTATCGGTTCAAAACACCTCTGGTCATAAGTCTCAGTGCTGCGTCTCTGTGAAAAATGTGACCAACCATTGGAGGATGGGTAAGTGTGTTGTGTAGTTCACCAAAAGAAAGGAGCCATGCAAGGAGGAGGCGACATGCTGGTGCATATGTGAAGCTTCAGTGATACTCAGGCGGTAGGCATCACTCGGTCTGTTTTCATGGACAACCAACTAGAAACAAACTACATTGATGTCCAAGTTACTACCACGAGTAATGTTGAACTGCAATTAACAAACCCAACGTAATCTAGAATGTAAGGAAATCCTATCTGAGAACAACGTCCTTTACGTGACTGTTGTGTCGTCCTAATGGCGGCTGCTGTTTGCGTGCAAGCTCGGTTTTCGGCTGCGTGAAGCCGCCTGGCTGCAAAAAATACCAACATTTAAAACCACTAGTCGGGTCTCAAGTTCCAAATCTCTTGTAAAATCCCAAACGTGCGCTACACCAACTTACCCTGATTGTGCCGGGCGACTAACCTCCGAACGTGATAATCGGTTGCCGGAAGTAACAATTTACTCAACATGTTGATTTAACCCTTTGTCCACTGTTTTAGCCATCCAAATCCACTTATTTTCCTTCATTGTAAGCAGGCGATCCACATCCTGTCTGCATCTAGAGCCCCTGACCACCTCTAAGACAAACCATTTAATTTAATTTGGAGCATGTGCCAAGTTAACATAGTGATCGACTAGTGGTGCATTCACATACACACAACATGGCGCCCTGATCCGGCCATTATTTGAGCATACCGTGACGCCCGCTGTTTTCTTTGGCAATTGAGTTCACCACACCTGAGGCCACTGACGAATCATGCTTTGGTATATAACGGCGTACCCCTGTCATCCGCTCACCTCCGAGGTGGCAGAGATGGGGGTAGGTTGTTGCGCCAATCACACTGGTGAAAATGTGAGTATTGAGCTTATGCTTTCGCCCTCTTGCAGGTCAGGGATTACTTTCACCTTTACTTTGTAGCTGACTTAATCTGATTTTCGTTGCTTAGATTTCCATCCCTCTAATTAGCACGCCCTCTGCCATTAACCAATGGGGTCCACACCTTACCACAATTGGGTAAGTTTCCCCATTTGCCAGGCAGTTTTATTTATTTATTTTTTACCCTGATCCCTATTTTGTGTAATGTGGGCCTCACACTAGTGTGTCACATACCTGTTTGTCTGTCTTGCCTGTTTGTTCATGAATTTAGAGAGCTGTTGTTGCGTGTCAGTGAATTGAGATTACTAGCCCACATCACCTTCCCAGGATAGGTCTTCACTACCTTGTGAGAATCATGGGGTACTTGGAGCCAGATATATGTATATTTTGCTTACCGATTGCCAAATAGCGATTCCATCCGAACTGCTGTTAGGAAATCACTAATGAAAATGTATAAAAGTACACCTTTCACAATTAGTCATTCAGTAAGAGTCGCATTTGCTATTTTGCAATTTCCTAATAGGTATTTGCAAAATCTGCTAATCGGTATTAGGAAATCGCAAATAGGAAAAATTGCTTTTTAGGAACAGAAAGATGACATCACTATGAGAAAGTGTTCAAATTCATGCCCCTCCCAGTGTTCCGGAACACAGAGGAAAGGGGTGCTGTTGCAGGAGTACATCTGTGGCCCGTTGTGGTAACCTTTAGCTGAAAACAATTCCAAATATGTCCAGGGAAGAGGCAGACAAAGATCTTGCAGCTAGAAAGCGCAAGCTTAAATTCTCAGAGAAGGAGCTGGAGGTCTTCACCGAGGAGTGTGTTGGCCATAATGAGGAGTTGATTGGGAAGAGCTCATTCACTTTGCCAGAAGCACAAAACATAAAATCTGGAACGCCATCTTGGAGAAAAGCAATTCCCTTGGAGTGATGCAACGTACCATCCCAAAAATCAGGGAAAGATTGTACGACTTAAGATCACATACAAAAGAGAAAGTAGCGAGTCGCTTGGCGGAGGCACGTGAGACGGCAGAGGACCATCACAGAAGCCACCACCAACACCCATGCGAACCATGATTGAGGCAGCAATTCACCCGGAGAGTGTTGTTGGGTTGTCCAACATAGATACCTCCAATCCACCATCTACATTGGAAGGTAAAATGTCATTAGATTTTCATTATATCATGATAGTATTAGAAATCAGACATTTCATCAGTGCATGTCAAAAAGACTCTCCATTTTAATGATTGTTTTAACTTTTGAAAGCATTATGAGAGTTGTAGTAACAATTATCATCAGTTATCATATGTAGAGAAACACATGTAAAATAGTTTGCCCACAAAAACATTGTCATTAAACGTGACCAATAATGAGAGAAGCGAACGTAAAGTTAAAAAAATTCTTCAATTTTCATGTAAAAAAAAACAGTATACTAAAGTACAACTATATATTTTCTCAGATGTATCACTTCAGATAGAGAATGACATGGAGCAAGATGGCACTGATGAAAATCTTTGTAAAACTGAGCAATCCACAGACAGACCTGCCACACAGACAGAGCAAGTAACAATCCGAAGAAGAGCCACAGTTTCACCCCTCCCTGTAGGAGTTGAACCAACCCCAGCCAGGAAAAGCACTGAAATACCTTTCAGAGACAGGCAGATGTGTCGCAGTTCTTTCTAGAGGCGTCGTCATGCCACAGCTTCTCGTAATGCTGGTCACCTTGTTGCGGAAAATGCTTCTGAGTCATCTCAATTGTTTGGAGGGTTAGAGGCCTCAATGCTCTCTGTGCAGGAGCTGCAGATCAAAAATATTAAAAATGTAAATCGGCAACTTATGTGTATCAATCACACAATGTCACAATTGCTAGATGAGCAAGAGCGTCTTAAGAAAACAGTTGAGGATGGTCAGATCATGATGAATAACAACTTTGCAAGACTCACTAATTCAATAGATAGACTTGTTACAGCAATGCAAGAGGACCACTCAACACAAGTCGTAAGTATCACCAGCATATGATGAGGTTTGATGCGTTAAGGTGATCCATCAACCGTCTACCACAGGCTACTAGCAGTTTATCTAGATGCACTGTCAACATTCAAGCACAGATAGGTCCCTGCTGTAGTGATGTAGCTCGTGGCTTAGTGCAGATTACATCGGCCTTCGAAAACTTACAAACCAGTGTAATATCAAGAAATGCAGAAGTAGGGTTAGGGGATAGTGAAGAGTTCTCAAGCTTAAGTAGCCTCTCTGTGCCTGATGTGTTGAATATTAGGCGCACACGCCAACATACATCTAGAGGCCTATTTATGAAGTTGTCATGCAGTGCAGCAAGTCACCTTGCTGCGCTGTGTGACAGGGAAAGGGCAGGAATGCGTCGTATTTAAGACAATACAGTGCATTCCTGACTTTTCCCTGGTGCAGACGCCCTTTTGGCAGCCTAGAGCAAACATGGTGCAAGAGTGCCGGTGTTGCATGCAGGATTGTTTTTGTACAGGAAGGGACACCTTCCTGCACAAAAACAATCCTGAGAGGCATTTTCCTCTTTCTATGTGTGCTGGAGAATGCAGCACACGTAGAAAGAGGAAGTAACGAGGAGAAATAAAGATATTTCTTCTTGTTGACACCTATCCTGGGAAGGCGTATCTTTTTCGTCCATTCCTAGGTCTACCAGTTCTGATAAATCTGGGACTGTGACAAAAACCATGGAAGCAGCGTGGGAACACCCATGCAACGCCCATCGAACACCTTCACAGAGCAGAGTGAGGCAATGCAGCGATTTCTGCTGTGTTGCCTTACTCGAGATTTGTGGAGCCACTCAGGTCCGCTTAAAGTGGACTTGCATGGCTTCATAAATCTTATTTAAGGGCTGTGGCGCTCTTGCACCATGTTTTGTGGTGCAAGAGCAATGCACACCAGCTCATAAATAGGCCCCTTAGTACAGATGTTGATGATACTACATAGGCAGGCACTGCTGAGAAAAGCAGTGCACAGCTGAGGAAGAAGAAAACACTAATCTGTTTGTTGTCTATTCATATGCATTTCACTTTTTATCATTTTTGCTTAATGAAAAAGCATGATGTACATTTTTGATCTTTCAACACAAAATGAGCATAAATCCTGAATAAAAGAAACATTTTGATTTAAAACCATCATCAAACATGTGGTATTCTTTTCATTTCCAATATTCCTGTACTACTTACCTTAAAAATAAATAATAGGGATCTCAGCACAACGTGCTCTACCCTCCGCAGCACGAGAGGCATCTTATTGATGTTGTATTTGTGGTATTCCATCCTCAGGATCAGAATCTGCTTCAACCTCCACACTGTGTAGACTCCTCATAATAACAAAACTGTGCAACATTGCAGATGTAGCTATGAATTTGCAACATGTTTGGGGACGGTACTGGAAGGCTCCACCACTCGTGTGCAGTCACCCGAAGCATCCTTTTAGGAAGCCAAATGTCCTTTCTGACAGAACGGGTAGTTTGTGAGCACAGTTGTATCTCTGCTCACTCCTTATACTTGAATTTTAATAAGGTGTCAAGCTCCAAGGCCATAATGCCTATGCACTGTCTCCTAAAAGGGTACGAATACAGAAATTAGTGTGACTTTTTTGTTTGCATGCTAAACTGGGGGTAAAAAAATGTATATGGCCTTACCAAGTAGAAAACTGTCGCCAAAATCAGCTCGAGACAGCCTATTGTATATCCCACTGTGACATAACATCTATGACTCATGAGTGCTGCCTGGAAATCTGGCTACAAGGTCTGTTATTATACAGGATGCATCACATACAACCTGTATATTGAGGGAGTGACTATTTTTGCAGCTTTGAAAAATGAATTCATTAGCAGATGGGGGACAGATCGCAATATGTGGGCCATCAACAAAGCCTACGACCTTGGGAAAATGTGCAGACGATAGAATGATATTCTTGCATGCTTTAAGTCCTGTTGAGATGCAGGAAAATAAATGTACTCATTCATTTTAGACAACATAACATCAAGAAACCTATGAGGAAAATGTGGCAATGCACTTTGGGGCACTACCCCTTGCTTCCGCTTTTACTCCCTGGTAACTTCCAGATGCTAAAAGGTGTAGGCAACACAGTACCTGCACATGCAGTGGAATAGCATTGCTTCTATCTGTGGGGTTCTGTAGGCGATGATGTAAATAGGCAATCAATTCAAATTTGGCCTGACTTCTGAGCCTGTATTTATCAAATATCTCCTCCTCACTTTGATTGAACAGGGTTACCCTAACCCTAAAAATCCTTTCCTGTCTCATCCTCTGCATACCAGTCAAAAGTCTCAGCCTGCTGACCAGAACATACAATGCTGCCATTGTGAAAGGGTCTGATGCATTGTGGGCAGTTTATATAGGTTGCACCTGATAAGCACCAGATTGAAACTGGTGGTAATTTCATTTCCAAAAACTGCATTTTGCACTAGTCGCACTTAGGAAATGCTTTATACATGCAAATTGCAATTAGCAATTTGAAAATCCCTATTTGCGATTCCTTATTTGGAATCGCAAAAATAGTGATTTCCACAAGGAAGGAATCACAATTTGGACTGGACAAATTGCTTTCCGCACATTTAGAAAGGGGCTTTTGCATTCGCAAATAGCGATTTGGACCATTTCTGAATGCAAAAACCTTTCGTACATCTAGCCCTTGGTTCCTAATAATAAGTCAATTGTGGACCTATTACTTGTGAAGGACTGACATACATCCTAAACAATAACCCAATTTCTTACAAGACGTCACCTCTGTAAGATGAGATATTGCGAAAAATAAATCATGTTTTCTGTCAGACAAAAGCCGGACAGCCTAGCTTCAATAAAGCTTTGGTCACTAACCCAGGCCCCAGCTCCCACTTACCTGGACTGGTCCTCTGACCAGTCTAATGCCCTTTGGGACCCGGCCGTGCTGCCTCGAGGCCCCACCGCGTTCTTATGCTCCTTCTTCTCTCCCGCTCTCTGCTCCTTGTTCTCGCTCTCACTCCTGTGTCCTTTTCCTTGTCCTTTTCACAATCTCTCTCACTCCCTTGCCTTCATCCTTGTGCAAGTGTTTTTACTCTCTCTCTTTGTGCCTCTTTGAGCTCATTTTTCACTCTCCACTCTCTCTTTGTGCCTGTTTTTCACTCTCCACTCGCTCTCTCTGTCTCTTTGTGCCATTCTCTATCCTCCATTCTCTTTCTTTGTGCCTCTTCTGCCCGTTTTCCTTGTGCCCGCTTTTCCTTTGCGTTCGTTCTCCTCTGGTTCCTCCTGCACTACTCTGCTCCTGTGCTTTCCCACCTGGCATTCTTTCCTGCCAAGTGCCTTCCCCACTCCTTACCTGCATCGCCCTCACATGTCTTCTCCTGCCTTCTGCGCCCCGACCTTCCCTAGCCCAGCCCTCCGCTTCCCCTGCCTCCCCCATCCCAGGACCAACTTAATGGCAGCTGGTGCGCGGCCCCATTGAGCAGATCCCACTTAACTGGACTGGTCCCCTGAACAGTCTAAGGCCCTTTCGGACTAGGCCTCACTGCCTCGAGGCCCTGCCTCATTCTTGTGCTCTTACTTCTCTCTCTCTCGCTCCTTGTTTTTTCCTCTCACCATCACTCCTGCACCCTTCTCCTTGTCCTTTCCACTCTCTCTCTCACTTACCTTCGTTATTGTGCCCATTCTTTCACTCTCCACTCTCTCTCTTTGTGTCCCTTTTTCACCCTCCACTCTTTTTCTTTGTGCCTGTTTTTCACTCTCCACTCTCTCTATGAACCTCTTTTTGCCTGTTTTCCACTCTCCACTCTCTTCGTGTCCTGTGCCCATTTTCACTATCCACTCTCTCTCTGTGTGCCTGTGTGCCCATTATTTCACTCTCCACTCTCTATTTGTGCCTGTTTTCCACTTCCCACTCTCTTTGTGCCTCTGTATACCCTTTTTACACTCTCCATTCGCTCTCTATGTGCCTCAGCATGCCCATTTTTCACTCTTCACTCGCTCTTTGTGCCCGTTTTTCACACTCTCGCTTTGCGCCTCTTTGTGCCCATTCTCAATTCTCCACTCTCTCTCATTGTGCTTCTTTAGCCCGTTTTCCTTGTGCCTGCTTTTCCTTCGCTCCTGTTTTCCTCTGGCTCCTCCTGCACTTTCCCACCTCCTGCCTCCCATGCTTTCCCGCCTTCCCCGCTCCTTAACTGCCCCCTTCTCCTTGTCCTTTCCACTCTCTCTCTCACTTACCTTCGTTCTTGTGCCCATTCTTTCACTCTCCACTCTCTCTCTGTGTCCCTTTTTCACCCTCCACTCTTTTTCTTTGTGCCTGTTTTTCACTCTCCACTCTCTCTATGAACCTCTTTTTGCCTGTTTTCCACTCTCCACTCTCTTCATGTCCTGTGCCAATTTTCACTATCTACTCTCTCTCTGCGTGCCTCTGTGTGCCCATTATTTCACTCTCCACTCTCTCTATTTGTGCCTGTTTTCCACTTACCACTCTTTGTGCCTCTGTATACCCTTTTTACACTCTCCACTCGCTCTTTGTGCCTCAGCATGCCCATTTTTCACTCTTCACTCGCTCTCTTTGTGCCTGTTTTTCACTCTCTCGCTTTGCGCCTCTTTGTGCCCATTCTCAATTCTCCACTCTCTCTCATTGTGCTTCTTTAGCCCGTTTTCCTTGTGCCTGCTTTTCCTTCGCTCCTGTTTTCCTCTGGCTCCTCCTGCACTTTCCCACCTCCTGCCTCCCATGCTTTCCCGCCTTCCCCGCTCCTTACCTGCATCTCCCTCATGCCTTTTCCCGCCTCCTTAGCCCTACCCTTCCCTAGCCCCACCCATGTGCACCCACTCCCAGGATCTACTTAGTGGCAGCTGCTACATGACTGCGTAGTGGACGTGTGCAGCAGAGTGCAGCTGGCATGCCAAAAGCCTGCCAAAGGCAAGCCCATCTGCGCCTGGACCACGCCCAGTCCCATGGACCCTGGTTCAACTGAATGGCACTGGTACACAGCCTCCCTCCTACATGCAGTCAACACCGGACGCTGACACAACAGCTGCTTCCACGCCTCACCTTGTTTCTCAGTAGGACCATTCTCATGCACTCACTGCCATTTCACCTACACCAACCTCACATGCTACACATTCCTCGCCCAGTCTGGCGTGCATGCTCCTCACACTAAATTTCTCAGCAACCCCACACCACTGAGATCTGGGACACCATCGGCACTCATGCCCCAGACATCCTCTTCCTGACAGAGACCTGGCTAAACCCCACATCGGCACCCACCATCGCCACTGCTATTCTACCAGGCTACAAGATCTTCTGACAGGACAGATCGAACAAGCTAGGATGAGGACTCGCTGTCATTTACAAGGACTCCATTACCTGCACCACCTCCACCGACGAGAACACAACCTTCATAAAACATTTGCATTTCTGATTACAGACCAGCAACCATACCACCATCGAAGGCACCCTAGCCTACCAACCCTCCAGACCAGTGGCCACCTTCACCAATCTCCTCATGAACTTCATTGCCCCCATTGCCAGCAGCTCGAACCACTTCATCTTCCTCTGCAATCTCAATTTTCATCTCGATGACCAAAAACATCCCACATCCACTGCCCTACTCGCAAGCCTCGAGATTCTGGGACTCACCCAAATCGTTCAAGGTCCTACCCACAATGTAGGACACACCCACAACCCCATCTTCACAGCCAGCAACAAGGTCAGGTCCAGCCACCTCACTCCGCTCACCTGGGCAGACCTTTACATCGTCTACTTCTTCCCACAGCCACGACAACTAACATCCTCAGACATAGCTGAAACAAGATAAAGGAAACTGACTGGACCAACACCCTCAATGCCCAATAACCAAACCTCATCGGCGACCTGCATGCCATCATTAAAGACTTCAACAACTGGATCACTACTGGTGCAAACACCCTAGGCCCCTGAAGAACGACAGACACTCAAGGACCAACACACAAGCCAGCTGGCACACCAAAGACCTTAGACACTCCAAACGCCCTGCAAACAGCTGGAGAGAAAATCAGAAGCACCCATGACACCACTGCAAGAAGAACTTACAAGTCAACCCTCAAGAAACACCACGTACAACTGTATGAGGCAAGAAAAACAGCTGTAGCTCTCAGCCTGGAAAACAGCTCCAATAACTGCAAAGAGTTCTTCAACATCGTCAAAGAATTCTCCAACACCCCCGGCCACCACCAACTCCATCCTCCCTTTGCAAGACCTCTGCAACAACCTCTCTGATTTCTTTCATAACAAAATTGTCAAGTTCTACAGCAACTTCGACACCCAACCCAAGACACAACAACTCTTCAACCAGCTACCCACATCACCAAATCGGACCACCACATCACAAACTGGCAACCCTTCACCCCAGAAGGCACCACCAAAATTGTGAGAACAATCCACTACGGGGCCCCCACCAACCCCTGCCCCCACCATATCTACAACCTAGGAGGAACTCTGATCAGCTCCCACTTCATCACCATCATCCACACCTCCATCCAAAGTGGAACCTTCCCAAACAACTGGAACCATGCAAAAATCACCGCTCTCCTGAAAAAACTCATAGCAGACCCAAAAGAGCTCAGCAACTACAGACCCATCTCACTCCTGCCCCTCCCATCCAAAGTTGTGGGGAAAGCTATCAACAAACAACTCTCCAACCATCTTGAAGAACACCACCTACTAAACATCTCGCAGTCTGGATTCCGCAGCAACCACAGCACGGAAACTGCTCTCATCGCAGTAACGGATGTCATCCGGACCATTATGGACAAAGGGGAAACAGCAGCACTCATGATACTCAACCTCTCTGCAGCTTTTGAAACCGACTCCCACCACACACTCATCACAAGACTCCACAACTCAGGAGTGCATGGGACCCAGCAATGCAGGCTCATGCCCTACAATTCTGACCCCAAGAACCTCATATGAGGAGTCCCTCAAGGATCATCACTGAGCCATACACTCTTCAACATCTACTTGCCCATGTCATAAGATTCCACTGAATCAACATTGTCTCATACATAGACGACACCCAGCTCATCCTCTCCCTCACAGACAATAACCACACAACCATAACCAACTTCACCACCTGCATGTCAAACGTAGCAAACTGGATGAAACAGAACTGCCGCAACTCAATGCAGATAAAACAGAGGTCCTGATCTTTGGGAACAAGAGCGCTCAATGGCTCTCCTCCCGGTGGCCAACAGACCTGGGATCCACACTCACCTCTACTGACCACGGCAAAAACCTTGGCATCATCTTCGATGACCGACTCAGGATGACCAAACAAGTAAATGCAGTCACCTCCTCCTGCTTCTTCATCCTATGTATGGTCCGCAAAACGTTCTCATGGTTCTCCACTGACACCAAATGCACAATCACCCAGGCCTCATCACCAGTAGACTGGATTACGGCAATGCACTCTATGCTGGCATTACGAATCAACTCATACAAAGGCTCCAAAACACCCAAAACGTCGCTGCCAGACTCAACCTCAACATCCCTCACAATGCATCATTGTACCCCATCTCAGAGATCTACACAGGCTACCAATCCAGAAGCAATGCCAATTCAAACTGCTCACCCATGCATACAAACCCTCTAGAACATCAGACCTGCCTACCTCAACCATTGCCTCAACTTCCACCAAACCAACCAGGCAACTGCACTCAAATCAAATCATGGGGCATTTGTAGAGCGCTCATCTCACCCGAAAGTCTCATGGCGCTTACAGGCAACTCCTACTTAAAACAGCTGATAGAGGAAACGGGGGTCAGTTGTCAAAAGACCATGTTTTTAGATCCCTACGAAAACGATGGTGGTCGGCCATAGTGCGGAGGTGTAATGGCAATTTGTTCCAGAGAGTGGGCCGCACTCAGCCACACTCCACCATGTGGAAATATCGCACATCCAGAGGAGCAAATAACGAGGTTGCTCCTTCTCCTACATTGCCCCCACACCCTGGAACGACCTTACACACCACATCAGGACCTCCCCACCCCTACTTGAGTTCCGCAAAAAGCTGAAAACCTGGCTATTCAACTAGGAGTCCGACCAGTCTACTCATCTGCTCCAGTGCCTGGATACCTACATACATAACACAACACAACATATACCAAAACACATAACCGTGTCCCACAGTTTGTGCATAGCATGCAAAAAGCTAACAATACTTTGCTGTAATCCGTAGGCTGCAGGTTATATAGTGGTGAGATAATTCTAAGGAAGGAAGTAATTAATTTGCTAATCAACCTTTTTCAAAAGCATAAATGGACACAGGCTGGATTTCATGATGCATTCTGAGTGCAGAGGTAAACCTGGAACTTGGATGAGCAGTGTAAGAGTAATGCAATGCCTGGCATTTTCCCTGCACAAACTCTTCCAGGTGTACGAACTGGAGAAATTGTTTGGGTGAAAAAAGGTCAATAACATCGGGAGAATGAGCCAGGTTCTTCCCACTCAAAACTGTGCTGCATTTACCAACACAAATTCCACTAGGTATAACCTGGAGGAATGTAGTCATCAGAAAGAGGTCAGTAATGGTGAAAATGTGCAGATTTAAGGTGCTGTAAAACAATATCTGCAATTGGTTCCCCATTTCAAACTCCAAGAACTCAGAATTGGATGGTAAAATCACCTTCCAGGTAAAACGACAAGGTGTGTGAAAGAATTTACCCTGAGGCCATTTTACTGAATAGTAAATCTATGGCTAGATTGTGGACATCATTAGATCTGTTTCCAATGAAAACATCTATCTGACAGTATCACCAGAACCCTAACCCTTTTACAGTTGGTAATTAGATGCCTTCGAAGTATTGTCTCCATATCACAGGTTGCATTTGAAGTCAAAGACTAAGGGCCTGATTTAAAGTTTAGTAGAGGGGTACTTCCTTACAAAAGTGATAAATTTCCCATCCACCTTATTACTAGAACATAAGGATACAATGCGCTTGTAATAAGCCGGACGATACATCTCTCATGTTTGTGATGGAGCTCTTGTTCGCCAAACTCTTAATCAAGCACTAAGATGCCAGATATTTCTCAATTTGATTCATGGACATTAAAGTCACAGTGCTCTTTTTGAGGAATTCATTCACATAAAAGGTCTAAAGAGCAACATTTTCAAAGAAGGATGCCAGCATTAGGATACAATTGGGCCCCTTTTTTTCCAACATTTCCATATATTTGTGGATGAACTTCCATCGATGAGTCACTGGATTTTTTCAACGTGCCTCCTTCCATTGATTTGATACTTTGTTATTCACTTCTTGGCTCAGCTCAGTGGAGCATACGTCATTGACCTAATATCAATGGCTGCTTGAGAGTATCCTTCCGCTTCCTCTTTTGTGCATGTGTTGAACTGCATGAGGAACTACTTTACAAATATAGCCTACTGTCCTCTTCTGCAGACACTCTCTAGTGTGTTTATTCTTTGCTAATGCTACATGAATTAGCACATTAAACTCCGATCTATTTTTTTGCCAATGCTTGTTCCTCATTACTGAGATACCTCTTCTTAACCCGGTCAGATGGCAGTCGCATAGCAACATCTTTTTTTCTGGGAAAGCTCACTACAATCCCTTACAGACATCTTCATTTTAGGATTTTCTCTCTAATTAAAGTACAAATCACCACTATTCCAAGCTCACAGATGATGTAATTGTTCATATTCACCATAAGAGAATTAAGTCTTGGAGTGAGATAAGAGTTTAGTATTGTACTATATTTTATTGTAGGATTTGTGTGGCATGTCATAATAAGCTATGACTGGAATCTGTAGCAATACTCGAGCATGACAACTGGTCCTTGGTCTCTTTGTGAAAAAAAAAAAGTGCCCTTTGGGGTGGGACCAATGGGGAGGATATTGGGGGGAGTATTGTAAAGTGAAGGCCTGGGGCCTCTTGCCTGTCACAACAGTCTGAATGCCCCAGCTACAAGGAGGTTTTTGTTCTCTGGGATCTTCTGATCCTTTAGACTTTTAATGGGTGTCAGCTGCCTATCATGGGATAACTTACGCAGTCGTCATGGGACTGTCTGGTCATGAGGATTGGGGTTAGGACTGGAGCTCTTGCACAGGACAGAAACCAGTGCAGCGCCATTTTTAGCAAGAGACACTTGTCAATTACATTATCAGCTGCCCTCACACTAGCTCTGGCTACTTGGCATGACTCTCAGCAATGCACTTTGACGCAAAGTCCAGCCCTTAATATCTAGCCTAGGATTCGTACTTAAAGTATGCCTTTTAGTACAAATTACTAAATATTGACAAACCATATAGGGGTGAGAAGTGTAAGATGTGTGCTTTACCCTAATGCAAGGGTCTTCAACCTGTGGGGGCATGCCACCCTCGCAGGGGTCCATGGCTGTGTTCCCAAGGGGTTGCAAATGCCTCCGTAAAAAAATAAATGAAAATGTCCTGGAAGCGCAGATCTGATTGTTTACTGAGTTTCCAGGCTGTTGTAATTTACAAGCAGCAGTTGAACTATGCGACGTAATACAGCACATTTTATTATAGTATCACTTCATTATTTTGTACTTTTTACACATGGTAATACTGTTTGGGCAAAGATTTGACACCATTAGTACCAGTTTAACAACCAAATTCAGGCATAAGCAAATGAAAGGCGACTAGGTCTCCTTTGCGAAGCGCCTTCCACTGTGCAGGAACCCATGTTGCCACATTTTAGTAACTTTAAATCTGTCTCAGCTAGAAACATTTTTTTTTTTTTTTTTTATTCTGCACCTTATGCACCAGATGATGGATTATGTAGCACATCCATAATTATGCAAAAAAAAGCTGCAGAATTGCATAATTCCAGTCGCTCTGGTTTGAGCGTTTAAGATAAAACAACAGCAACACAAAAAGACGATGGATGAAATGCTGAACATTGTTAAACATTCACCCCGAGTACAGAGATCTGGGCCTAAATCCACTGTTTTTTTGCTCACCATGCCATTCCAGTTTGGACCCAGCCATATTCAAAACAGCCTTGACCCTACACCCCAATCAGGGGTGGCATGGTGAGCAAGAAAACAATGGATTTAACCCAGGTCTGTTACTGGGGTTGAATGTTTGACAATGTTCACCATTCCATCCATCATCTTTTTGTGTTGCTATAGTCACCCTGTGTGGGAAGAGTATGCCCATACGCGAGTCCTGTGCTCGCTATGCCACTGGATTGAAGCTAGGCTGGCTGATGAGTGGTGGTACGTCGAAACTAGTTTCAGGATGCTTTTTTTCCAGGTAGGGCCAGGCCTGGCAGTTCTGGCTGAACTGTTCCCATGGGGAGCGCTGTCAAGACTGATTTGCATATGGCTAGGACCAAACTGGGGTGGCATGGTGAGCAAAAAACACAACAGATTTAACCAGGATCTGTGACTAGGGGTGAATGTTTGACAATGTTCAGCATACCCTCCATCATCTTTTTTGTTGCTAAGAAAAACAACTGAAAAACACTTTCCAGAACTCAACATCCTTATGTCACTTATCATCATGAAACTTCAAATGACTCCATCAATTAAGGATTATACTGGGTAACAAGCAGCCCTTACATTTGCTGATTAACAATTGCTCACTTTTACATTTCATTCAGGTAACAGGCACCTTGATGAGAAGGCCTATTTCTTCTTTACCTCTCGTCTCGCCCGTGGCTTCATAATACAATGGAGCCCAATCCCCTCCTCTTTCACCTTCACCTAGAGGCAACTCAAGGTTCACATTAACCATTCAGGGATGGTTGTTACTTTTTTTTAACAAAAAGTATGGGAGCTAATTTTGTGAAATAATAAAAAAAAAAACATAGGCACATTGGTCCCCATAGATGCTGCCCACTTCGACATGCAAATGTAATTTCAGGTAAACTGAAGGGCGGCCAGCAGGGTCACATTCAGAAGCAGAGCCATGATGATCCAGGCCCTGGGGCTTCAGAGTAATGGCCCAGAAGAAAGAGGAAAGGAGCGAGATCCATGGATAACGTCAAAGAGATGGCCCACAGTATGGGTGCTATCTGGGGGCTACTTTTTCCATCTACAAATGGACAGAGGCAGCTCTTCCTCAGAGTGATAAACTGAGTAAGGTGGAAACATATGGGGGCTGTTTTTTATGAAAGGGCCAGCACTTCCATAAGCGTAGCAGGTGCATTGGCAGTGGGACTAAGGGTGTGATGTGACCACTGCACCCCAATCAAGGCTGTCTTGATAGCAAAAAGTGGATTGAGGCCCTTTTCCCTTGCTAGTATTAGAGCCCTGGTCACGCTTGGCTTTGAGCCTCAGGCCTAGGAGTACCAGCTCAGTAGAGTGAGCAGAGTACAATCAATTTCATATGGCTGGAGGCGCAATGGCACTGAAGTCCAGGGTGTGAGGGGCCAACTAAATCCCAATTATGGCTGCTTTACTATCCTTCCTTGTGTGCATTAGAGCCCCGTGCACCCTTGCTCTGCCAGTGTTGCTTTGGCCAATGGCTCAAGGGAGGTGAGTATTGAAGCAGAGGACACAGCTTAGCTTGTGCCTCAGAGAGATGGCAGAAGGGGTAACGCACAAGATTGGGGCCCATGTTTTTACCAAAGAGCAGAGGAGACTCCCTGCTTCACAAGGTGGTAGATATCATTAGTGAAGCAGGTAAAGTGGCACTGGTCCCAGGGGGTTGGGGCCCACTGCATCAGAATCATGACTGTCTTACTTTCCAAAAGAGGCATGGGGCCTTGCTAGCATTAGAGCCGAGGAAACCCTTGCTGCAAAGTGGGGGCAACACGTAGGAGCTCTTTTTTCTGAAAGGAACAGAGAGTCAGTTTAGGGACTGGAGTGATGGCCAGGCAGGGTGGGGAAGGCAGAGAGGCAGCATGCTACCCAGGGATGAAGCTATCATTAGTGCAGCAGGTGCAGTAGTATTGGGGCCCAGAGTGAGGGGGGCTCACAGCACTCTAATAATGTGAGGTAGAGTTTTTGGATCAATATTTGGTTTTAGGTACAGTCCCGGGCACACGTAACGAGGATATAATATCAGGAGAAATGTCTCATACTGCAGAAATGTAGAGGGTCTACACCAGAATGATAATCATAGGTGTTTAATATAGTAACAGAGCATAAGCAACCAGCCAAATTTGGCTGGTTGCTTATGCTCTGTTACTATATTAAACACCTATGATTATCATTCTGGTGTAGACCCTCTACATTTCTGCAGTATGAGACATTTCTCCTGATATTATATCCTAGTTACGTGTGCCCGGGACTGTACCTACTTCATTTGTGTGGATTTCTATCCATACCATCACGGGGGTTTTAGGGCATATCCCCTGACCTGGTTTGCACCGTTCACACTCCTAGTATAACAAACTCAGCGCGAATTAGCTTGAGCGCCATTATTCCTGTCAATACTAAAAAACCCACACTGATACATACAATATTTGGTTTTGTGTGGCACATTTCCTCTTTTATAATGCTCACATTTAGTGAAGAATTTGAGCTACAGACAAGTACCCCCTACTCCCACCCCACTGTGCTCAAGCTTCCCACTCCTACTCCCTCAAGCCTTGCCATAAAGTTTTGGAGGGGAATCTGACTTTAAACATTTTCATTATGTGGTCTCAAAGCAAAGAAATGCTGAAGACTTATGCCCTAATGCATATACAGTGGGGCATATTTATCATTAAGTCACGCAGTGCAGCAAGCCACCTTGCTGTGCTGCATGACAGGGAAAGGGCAGGAATGCGCGATATTTAGCATAATACAGTGAATTCCTGCCTTCACCAATGCAGGCACCCTTAGACCATAGTGTAAGGGCGTCTGCGTTGTAAGCAGGATTGTAGGAACCTGGGCACCCAGCTTGCCAATTGCCTGTGGCCTCCAGTTCCTGCTTGTTCCAGCCTGATCCAGTGACACTTCAGCTGCAGGCGTTTTCCTGCCTGGGTTTTCTCCCTCACCGTACTTCTTGCCAACAGAAGCCCTACCCACCCCAGGATCTACTTAGTGCAAGCTGCAGCACGACTATACCGCTGGCGTGCAAAAGTCACACCAAAAAAAGCCTGTCTGAGCCTATCCACACATGAACCGCACCCAGCGTCATGACCCCTGGTCCTCCTGCCCCCCCCCCACAGATACCCCATCACTGAGCTCTACCCCCTCAACCCAGGATGCCGCAACAAACACTGCCAATGTGTCAACCCATGATCCATGGTAGGACCTTTCACCTACACCCACTGCCACTTCAACTGCCACAGCACACACACCAGCCTACTGACCAGCCCGACCCTGAACACACCATAGTCAACACTTGAACAAAAACACCAGCTCGCATGTGCCCTTCTCAACACACGCTCACTTCCTCACTGAGACCTTGCTCAACCCCACTTCTGTGCCCGACATCGCCACCACAATATATATGTAAGATCACCCACCGAAACCACATCAACAAGCCTGGCCGAGGGATCGCCATCATACACAAGGAATCCATCCAATGCACCGGCACAAATGACATCACCCCAGCCATGGATACCTGAAATTCCAACTCCAAACAGAAAGACCACCATCAGGTGCACCCTCGCCTACCGTCCTCTAGAACCATGTACAGTTTTCTGCAACTTTATTGCCGACTTTATCGCCCCCTTGCCATAGACTCCAACAACTATATTTTCCTCAACAACCTCAACTTTCATCTAGACGACCACAATGACATCAACACTACCAACCTCCTCAACAACAACACGAAAATCAGACTCATCCAATTCGTCCATGACCCCACGATCCCCGCAGGCCACAAGCTAGACCCCATCTTCCCCTCCAGCGACCGCATTAGGTACAGCCACACCGTGGAACGCACCTGGACTGACTACTCCAGTGTCCACTGCAACATCACTAGCTCATGGACCTTGCCCCAGTCTGCCCAACGCCCCCCACTGCAGCTGGAGCAAAATCTCAAAGGACACGTGGATCAATGCCCGCAAAACCACCCACCCAATCTCCTCCAACAACCTAGACCGGAATGTCAGAAACTTCAACAATTGGATCACCAACTGCGTCAACAGCGTCTCTCCCATCAGCAACAACACTCACTGAAGGTCCACCAAGCACGCTAGCTGGTACACTGAAGATCTCAGAACCTCTAAATTACACTGTAAACAACTGAAAAGGAGATGGCGCAGCAGCAAGGACAGGACTGACAAGACCGCCTTCAAGACAGCTCTCAACCTCTACCACAGTCAGTTGTGAGAATCATAGAAAAAGGCCTTAGCCTCATTCATCGAATCAAGCTCCAATAACAGCAAAGAACTCTTCAACATCATCAAAGAATTCTCCAACCCCCTCATCCGCAACAAACAACATAACCCTCTAACAGGAAATCTGCGACAACCTTTGCAACTTCTTCCATGACAAGATCGCCAACATCTACAGAAATTTCAAACCCAAACCCAAGGCCACCGACTTCTTTAAGCAACACAATGACTCCGCTACCACCACAGACATCAGACTAAATGAATAGAGCCAGCTCACCACACAGAACACCGCCTTCATCATGAACTCGGCCCACTCAGGTGCCCCAACAACCCATGCCCTCACCACATCTTCAACCTAGGCATAGCCAGAATCGGCCACGCATTCACCGCCTTGTTCAACACCTCAATTGCCACTGCCACTTTCCCTATGACTGCAACAATGCCCTACTAAAGAAACCATCTGCAGACCACAGCGAACTCAACAGCTCCTGACCGATCTCCCTGCTCCCAATCCTGGCCACAGTATTAGAAAAAGCAATCAACCAACAACTTTCCTCACATCTGGAACAGAACCTCGACTCCTCCCAATCCAGAGTCCACTGTAACCAGAGCACCAAGACAGCCCTGGCCGTGGCTAACGATAACATTCAAGGCCTGCTCGACCAAGGAGAGACTGCGGTTCTGATTCTCCTAGACCTCTCGGCCAGCCTTCGATACGGTCTCCCACTACACATTCATCACAAGGCTGCACAACATAGGTATCCAAGGAGCCGCTCTCAGATGGATAGCCTCTTTCCTCACCGGGAAAACCCAAAAAAGACTGCCTTCACCTTCGAACCCAACAAAATCTTCTGGGGAGTGCCCCAATCTTCTTCACTCAGCCCCACCATCTTCAACACTTATATGACACCTATGGCTAGCATCGCAAAAACCCATGGACTCAACATCTTATCCTACACCGATGACACAACTCATCCTCTCTCTCTCCCTCTCCGAAGACACCACCAACACCAACTTCCACCTAAACATTGCCTGCCTGCTTGGCGCACTGTAACTTGAGGAGAAAACTCTGTTGGGACTGAGACCTCTTTCTTTTCTTAATTTTTAAAAATGCGGACACTGATGTGTTGAACCTCTCTTAAAATTGGTCTGTTTGTCAAACAAGGAGAGCCAGCAGAGTAAGAGAAGTCATGAGATGCCATTTTAGGTCTTGCCTAGACAGTTCCTGAGCTATCTCTTTGACACCTTTTATTTTCCATCACTGGCTTAGAGCTTGCCCATTGCTTACCATTAGTACCAACCTCCCCATTTGTGTTGCTGCTATGCACCCACCTCGGTTGTTGTACAGGTAGTAGCTTGCCCCCACCCATCTTCTGCTGCCTGAGTGATTGTTCCCAGCCCCTCCCTCCCACCCCCTGTTGTCCATGCTGCCCCCCCGACTTACCCTCCCTTCCTCTCATGTTGCTTCCAGCAATAAACAAAAAAAAACAATATCATGCAGCCAGCATTGGCCACATCATATCGCTTTTTTCCCCACTCCATCTATTGTACATGTTGCCCCCCACAACTTTCCCCTCCCTCCCTTCATATTACACCCCGCCCTCCCTCCTGGCTGCAATGAAAAAGTGTTCTGTGATGCGGACAGTGGTGGCCATGTCATAGCACTTTTAGTTTTTAGTTTTTTACTTACAGTCACGCTGCTGTACAAGGTGATTAAAAAACATTGACAAAGCCAATAGTTCTCCTGTAGTCGTGATCCATGGGCTTTGCAAGTGCTTGTTATGCTAATGTTACTGCTGGGTCTAATGGCAAGCCTGGCTTGAGAAACAGAAAGAATTAGGAGAGCCTCGACACCTCAATTAAATAATTAGCAAAAAACAAAGAGGACTTGGAACACACTGTGTTTGCTCCTTAGGTCATAGGTCTTCAGGTCAACAATTGTGAAGTGCAGCATGAGTTCAGACATGTTCGGTAACTTTGTTTGATATTCCAAATCGATTATCACACCTTTAATTTGCTCTTGTATATATGTATAGTGTCTCTTTGATTCAAGGTGTGATAACTGTATTTGTTGAATCCCATATACTAATACTAATTGAATACCAATAATTGAAGAAATGAACACAAAACACTAACCTCTGGTGTTAAACAGGGATAAAAGGATGCAACACCACAGTCTGAGTTGCACAACGTGCTACCCGGAATTCTGGGCTCTAATCCCGTCTTCCTCACTTGACCAAATTGTGTGATCCATGGCATATCGCTTTACTTCACTATGTAGCTTTTCCCTGAACCAACCAGTTTGAGAGCACATAGAAGTAATTCAGTACAGGATCTACTCTATACAAAAACCTCACTTATATATTGTTAGGATGAAATATAATCCTCCTTCACACTTAATAACAATATAGACTATATAAATAGAGAACAAACATTCTGGGCAACTTATAGCAATGTCTTTTTAAGGATTTTTGCGGCCCTAGACAAGAAATTTTGGGGCCAAAGTCAGACGCAAGGTAAGCAGAGAGAAAGAGCGAGAATAAAGCAGAGAACTAGACAGAGGTGAGACAGAGAAAAATCACTGTCACAGGGAGGCAGGGGGCCTAGGCAATGGTCATTCCTTAAAACATCTCTGCTTTTGATGACTTGACTCTTGCTCTGACTCAGAGTCAAGCCAGACCCATCCTAACTCTTCTCTCCAAGGCTGTCCATACCCCCGCCGACCCCAAAATGTAGGGACATATTTATCAATCTTTCTTGCTGCAACGCTGCAAGACAACTTGCTGCGATGCGCAGCATGAAAAGGAGAGGGCAGGAATGCACCAGATTTGTCAATATATAGCGCATTCCTGCTCTCTGCCTGTGCTGGTGCACAATCTGCTGCCTAGCACCAATACAGGCAATCTTGTGCAATGTGCAAGGGTGCCTGCGTTGCAGGCAGAGTTGTTTTTGTGCAGGAAGGGACACCTTCCTGGAAAAAACAATCCTCGGAGGTGTTTTCCTCTTTCTAAGTGTGCTACAGAATGCAGCACACTTAGAAAGAGAAACAACGAGGTGAAATAAAGATATTTCTCCTCGTTGCACCACCCCTGGGATGGCATAGCATTTTGACACATTCCAGGTTTACCAGTCTTGGTAAACCTGGGAATGCATCAATAACAATCAGACCTGATCAATACGGGCACTTAATTCTGTCAATTTGACTGGTAGGTGTAGGAATTTAATTGATACCCCACCGACAACCCTTCATAATTCACAGGTATTGTCCCAGATCATTCTAGCCCGATCTATTTTAATTTAAAACAACCCTCTAGTTTTAAGTCACTGTGTTATAAACAAATACCCTCCACTTGTACAGGTGTATATAAACCAAAAATTTGTGAAAAAACGAGATAGCACCTCACGTGCGCTACACCATAGGAGCCTACTGGTTGGTTCTCACCAGTTGTGCCCACGTTTCTCATCATCTGTAGCTATCTCGCTCAAAAATATATTGGTGTCCAGAAAACCAGTGAAAAATAGTGTTCTGTGTAACAAAAAAAGAGACCCCCAGTGGAGATAAAATTGAGATAGGCCACACATCCACCAAGTGTCAACTTTATTCACAACTTGTTCTAGTAATTCACAACTATTCAAAGTAAAAACAAACTGCATGCTTGCAGACCATTTAATGATGGGCCGACATGTTTCATTGCCTGTATAACATAGTGGCAATTTAATCAGGGCATGAGGTCAAGATCCACCTTTCTGGACCCTTATTTTGTAAGCGCAGTGACGGGTAGTAGCCAAGGCCCCTCGTACCAGCTATCCACCTCAGCAATGGGTACTCAATTCTATTGTGAGACCTTTATTCGCAAGACACTTATGTTGTTCCAACTCGCATTTGTAGACGGACGAGCATTTTCTCGTTCCTCTGTAGACGGACGAGCATTTTCTCGTTCCTAAACCTGGGAATGCACCAAAATCCATGGGTGGATGCGTGGGAACACCCACGCTCCATCCATGGAACGCCTCCCTGGGGCAGAGTAACACAATGCAGCGACTTGCACTGTCTTGAGTTACTCCAGATGTACCAAGCAACAAAGGGCCACCTCCCTTGCGTCGCTTGGTAAATCTGACTTTAGTATTGTGTTGCCCTTGCGACCCCATGCATGGCGCATGGGCAACACAATACTATAATAAATCTGACCCTTAGTGTCTCTTACCCCTGCTTGTGATGAAGATCCAAGATGGCGTTTTTTCCTGAAGGCCCGCAATGGGTAATAAAAATGAAGGCGATCACCCAAGATCACCGTGGAAGACCCAGAATTCTGAGCTGGAATGCATGGCCTTGTCTTGGCTTCATTTGTAGCCTTTAGCGATGATGTACAAAGGCCCATTGCATAACACTCTTCTCTACATCAAATGATGGAGATCACAGCGGAGTCTGACTTTACCACAATGCACCCTGGTCCATTACTGATTCACAAAACCCCGAAAGAAGAAGTCTATCTGAAAGACAAGTAACTTACTGGGTGAGGGCACATCACTCAGGAATTCCCTCCATTTCAGACAGTTCCACAACATTTTGAGCTCAGGAACAACTTACAAATGGCGCCTACTCAAACAGCCTTTGAGAACCTACAGTCAAAACGCTCGCTGATGAAGTCCTTTGGTAGTCCTTTCGCCTCCGTTCAGCTCATTAAGGCTGAACACACGACTCGGGGCGATCAGAGGTAATAAACAATCACCCATTAGTTAGCGTCACTTCACTGGCCCTTGATTTAAGCACAGAATAGATCCAATTTCCAAAGCAATACTCCATTTACCATCACCTCAGCACCTTGACCAGTTTACTGCTGCTAACAAGAGGCTTTCCAAGCAATGACGCCATTTCATGACCTCCGTCTGGAGCCAAGCATGAGGCTCCCAGGTTTCCTAGCGTTCCGCCTCACTGCACCGCTGGGACATTCGAGCCACGAGGCTGTGCCTTTACTCTTTTCGAGATAACTGAAACGTTTTCCCAGATGTGGGAGAGGCAATTAGGGAGAAATGTGTTCTGAATCAAAAGGCCAGAATGCCTCCTCCTCACAGAAAGAAGATAAGATTAGGAAGCACAGAGCTCCCTTTTCCTTCTTCACATTTGTTGTAGGACTGCTGTTTTCTTCCCAGGCCAATCTGCGCCTCCCCGAGGCCCGCCTTCAAAAGCAAATACGACAACAGGGGCAGACGTTTATATTAGGAAATATGGAGATATTCCCATAATGTGGCTTCGTTGCAAGACCCGTGAGGCTGGGTCAGAGCTGGTTACAAGTCAGGCAACGTCAGCAAGGCTGGGACAGAGTCAGTGACCTGGCAGGAAGTGAATGGCACAGGATGTGCGTGACAAAACCTGTGCCCTGGTAGCCATTTAAAGGTGCTGGTCCGAGAAGCAGACTTACATTTTCCCTTCCGGTTAGTCTTTCTTTAATATGGGCGATTCATTTGCTTGACAGGGTGGTAACAGTCTCCGGGCGACGTCTTGTGTCTGGAAGAGCACACTGCAAGCTACCCAGAGGACACGTTCTTTACAGCCTGGCCACACCTTAGGGGGTACATAAAAAAATGGAATTGCAATTGCATTTATATAGCGCTGACTACCCCCGACGAGGCGTCAAAGCGCTTTTTCAGCAAGTAGCACACTACTCCGGAACCCAAAAGGCAATAGTGGTGAATTAGTATAGGGAGATATGAAATTAATTTGAGGGGTGGGCATGTGAGTTAAAATATTTCCCTGAGTTAAAGAGGCGGTACTTCACGGCAACAATTAGTGAATTAACTATTGGAGACTGAGGAATTAGGAATTCTCCCACCTACTCAAACCTCAGTCTCAATCAAGGAGCCTAAGGGTGAATTCTGGGATGGGTTTTTGTATTTCCCTTGCAGCGAGCAACAGGCTGCTTGAGAGGAGAACTAAACAAGCATTTACAATTAGGGCTCCCGGTTTTATGGTATTTATTTTTTTGACATTTCCGTCTGTATTTATCCATATTTATTTTTTACTAATTTTATCTGTATTTATCCATATTTATTTTGGGTTTCGTGGAAAAATGAAGCGGAAATGAGTATATTTCCACATTTATTGGCAGACAGTATTTAGAATTACTGAAAAAGCAACCTATTTTCCGTTTTTATCCACATTTAAAAATAAATACAGACAAGAAAATAAATGATTTCGGTCTGTATTTATCTGTAAAAAACGGAAAACAGGGAGCCCTATTTACAATGCAATAGGTCTCGCATTTACGAGAGTTTGAGCCATTGGCATTGTAAATGCCAAAAGCTTAAACTCTCGCAAATGCGAGACCTATGGCATTGCAATTTTGTTGTTGTTGTTTGAGCCCCCATAAGGCTCGTTCACGTGCATGAAGGCCGCGCCCCTTTCTTTAAAAAAAGTCTTGCCTAACAAAAGGTGCACAGCTGCTATTAAAGTGAAACTGCGGCATGGGGGCATTTACAAACAAATGCCTTTTTTTCTAAAAGCCCCCATGCCGCAGTTTTACTTAAATAGCAGCTGCGCATCTTTCCTTAGACATGGCTCTTTGACAATAAAATATTTGCAACGCCCTAGGTCTCGCATTTACAATGCCAATAGCTCAACCTCTTGTAAATACGAGACCTAGGGCATTGCAAACAAGTGGCTGCCATTGTCCCAGCTGCTTTGAAAGTTAAAGCGCCCATGGCATCGTGGCTGCAGTAGAGCAAAACCCATTAAAGAAAATAGTGCTTACAGACGAATTAAAACATACCGTGTCACAACAGAAGCAAAAGGGCCAGTCGCCATGAGAGGTTTCAAATGAAGACAAGGCGGTACTCAGGAGGGACTAACAAGGCGATTAAGGAATCAGAAGCCAAGATTTACAAAAGACAACATCACAAGCCAATAAAAAATATGGGCGGAGAGTGGGCGGGGCTTCAAATCCCTAACTCAATACAGCATGGCTCACAGAGCACCGCATGCGCTGCCCAGGCTCGACCTAATTAAAACGAAAGTGTTATGGCTCTATCTCGTCACGGTGCAGTCTGAATCTACAGCCATAACAAGTTCTTAGTCGTCTACCAGTGTGAATATATTTAATGGGAGCTTGTGGGATTAGACAACTTTAGAAGGTTCTACCCCCTTACCACCCCCCACACTCGCTATTCAGGCAAGTGGTGAGAACCCAGGGAAGAGAGGTTAGAGTTGGGAGAGGATGAAGGGAGGCGGCCCTTAGAGACGTTAAGGGACAGGGCAAAGCCATAGGAGCCCTCTTCCTTTAGGTGCGAGTAAAGAGTAGAACCTTAGCGGTTGGTATAGGACTTTGAAGGCCTTGAGAGGGTTAGTGCAGAGTAAGTAGCTTTGGTTATTTGTTGTGGTCAGTGTTAAGGCTGAACCGACGCAGATTGTGGTGAAAGCGCTTCTGGCATTCCAGAATGCGCAGCAGGAGAACTTCCTGGTCCCTGGTATGCTGGACCAGGCCTAGGCACTGCGTTGAGCCCATCCTGTGAGTAGATCAGCAGAGTGCATAGCAGTAGTGGTGCTCTCTTATTCCCCTCTGCATACTAAAAGTCTGGAAGTGACTGGGAAGGAGCCCGCTGTTAAGGGTAGAGAGAGTGGATCGGATCTGCAGAAGACGCATGGTCACAGACCTCGTCAGCAGGGCTGGACTGGGAATCCAAAGCAGCCCTTGCAGTTTTTTCAGACCAGTCCCTGGGGAAGCACTGCTTGACCCCGGAGACTGGAAACGCTTGCTTGCTGCTATTGTTAATGGGGGCCCGATATTGCAGCACCGGTGCAAAACTGGGCCTCTGTAACAAAACTGGCCCCCACCCTTCAAGCCTCCCAGGTAAACATCCGATGCCCGATATGGCCAGTCTGGCCCTGCTCATCAGGAATCAGTAGCTGCAACAAGAAATTGGCTTTAAATGTAGATAACATACAGAGGAGCACATAGTGAACAGGCAGTCTGTGAGGGATTTGTGAGTATTACAGTTGTTGCAAATATTTGTTCTGGGTTGTTTGCATTTCAGCATTGTTTTCAGAGAACAACATGTGCCTGGTGTGAATAATAACACTGAGGACTCATAAGCTCGTTTTCAGTGGAGGAGGTTCCATGGTCTTGCACTCGAGGCGGACTGGTGTTGGACTGGAAAATGTTTTTGGTCGACTTCTTTGCATTGTACAATTTAAGTTAGCATTTGCAGCACCATTTTGTATTCAGCTGCCATTTTGTACCATGATCGAAACTAAATTTCTGTCTCATTCTGTTTGCCTCAGCAGAAAGGAGCCTTGATATTTTTTTCTATTTCTCCAAGGTTGAGCTTCGCTGCACTAATAAATAGACTGTTTTGTCATTACATACCTTTCCCGTTAGATAGGCCTGCTCCCACCCTTAGAGTGCCGGGCATGGGCAGAGTAACCTTGAAACTGAGATAGCATATCCCTCTGTCTCCCCTTTGTTCACCAGCTAATTGGAAAATTCCAGCCTGGGCGTGTCCTTAGGGGTACTGGAAATGTATATCATGTATTACCATGTTGGCGGGGGTCAGTCCCTCTGCAGCAATCCAAGGAGGCTGGTCAGACTGGACTCCGCTCGAGTGTATGACTAATAAATCACTTTGGTTTGTATTCTCTACTGTCTGACCGACTCTTCATTTGTTTGGAAGGCTGGGAGATGGTCACGATTGACCCGGGTGACCCTAATCGGGTCACTTCCTTCAGTTGGCGCCCGAACAGGGACCCCATCAGGTGTGGCCCTTCCTCGCCCACAGACGGGGGAGGAGGTTGGGGCTGCGTCGAGTCGGACGGTCGGACTGGGGATCCATGCACAAGAGAGTCTGGTACTCGCAGCTGCCCTGTCTGTCTGACCGGGCGGTGCCTCACCCAGTGGTCAACCCGGCTGGGGTCCTGAACGGCGAAACCCTTGGATCTGACCGTTTGCTCCGAAGAGTCAGCCGTGGAGAATAAATTTGTTTGGCCTGTGTGCACCAGGTGAGTTTGTTTTGGTTCTTTGTGGCTATGGCGCCATTTTGGTTTGTGTGTCGTACGGTCTGAGGATCGTTTTTGGACAAGCGCTTGAATTTGTTTGAGTTCCTTGTGAACATGGTACCACTTTGGTTTGTATTTGATGAGGTCTGAGGACCAATTTTGGTAAGATAATTGCAAATATCTGCTCGGCATAAATAGTGAACTTGTTCCCTTTTGAAAGATGCCGTGCTTTAGCAAAGTGTTTTGTTTGGGCTGTCGTTGTTGTTCTACTGAGGCTCGATTGGAAGAAAGTCAGCCAGTGCCACCAGAAGGCACTCCCAATTTTGACATGTATGTGAAACAAGGCCTTGGCCCTATTATGCTTAGTACGTTATGGCGCAAATATACGAGGGACAATGCCGAGTTGCAGTGGCCGTTGACAGGCACTTTTGATGAACACAAAATTAATTTTCTACAGGATAAATTGTTTGCGAAAAGAAGTAGGCAGTCGATGTTTCATTCCCTCAGAACATGGCAAAAGGAAGCTAAACAGAGACGAATGAAAGCAGAGAAGGAGGCCCAGAAAGGAAAAATGCAGACAGTGACTCAGAAAGCTGTAGCGTATGATAGAGAGAAAACAGAGAAAGGGATAGAGTGTGCTGATAGGAAGTTTCGATTACAATGCGAAAAGTCTTATGTTGCTAGAGAAGAAAATGATCCATTTGTGGAGGAATTGTTAGATGCTGGACTTTAAGGAATGACCCGATTAGGGCCACTGGGGTCACTCGCGACCACCTCTCAGCCTTCCATACAAATGAAGAGTCGGTCAGACAGTAGAGAATACAAACCAAATTTATTTATTAGTATACGCTCGAGCGGAGTCCGGTCTGACAAGCCTCCTCAGATTGCGGCAGAGGGACTGACCCCTGCCAACATGACAATACCAGATATACATTTCCAGCACCCCTAAAGACCCGCCCAGACTGGAATTTTCCAGTCTGGAAGCTGATGAACAAAGGAGGTACAGAACGGTGAGCTACGATCCTGAGACCGGGTACATGCTATCTCAGTTTCAAGGTTACTCTGCCCGCGCCCGTCTCTCTGAGAGTGGGAGCAGGCCTACCTACGAGGAAAGGCATGCATTTACAGAATAATCTATTCATTAGTGCAGCAAATCTCAACCTTGAATAATAAAGAGAAACAATCGAGGCTGTTTTCTGCTGAGGCAGACAGTATGAGACAGAAGCTTAATTTCGATCATGGCACAAAATGGCAGCTGAATACGAAATGGTGCCGCAAATGCTAACTTAACTCGCACAATGCTACAAGGAGTCAGCTAGAAGCATTTTTCAGTCCAACAGACCCTCCTTTTAGCATTTGCTAACAATTTTGTCTAATGCTAGGAAAGCAATAACTACGTGCAAATTAAAAGGATCATTATTATATGTTAATACACGCATTATCAATATTCAAAAATACCCTCATCAATGGCCATTAGGTCGTGGACAGACTGCATCATCATAGCCGAAGACTTAGCATCATGCATTGGGGCCTTCGGTGTGGGTGTCAACTTTCCAACACAATAAGCACAGCAAGCAGGAAGGCAATGTATACATAGGCAACATGTGAAAATGACACCTGCAAATGTTATCAGAAAGATAAGAACCTTCCACCCCCAGGATGCCATTAAACCCCAGAACCAACCAGAAAGTGTCCAGGTACCATTCTCTTGGTGGATATCAGATGTGAGCCTATGCAACTTCTGTATAGCAGCATATACATTAGGGGCGTGATCCGGTATGTACACACAACAACTGCTGCCGATGACGTGGCAGGCCCCAACCCAATCAGCAAGGATGACGACTAACACCATCCTGTTCTGAAGAGCAACAAGCCTCATAGCCTGGAGCTCAGCTGTAATATTTGTCAGGATTCCAGCTGTGGTAGTAATGACCCCTTCCACAACCCTGGAGAGCCGACAAATATTGAGGGTATTGGACATAGGGCCCCAAAATGGGATAATACCCTTCATAGCATCAGTGAACTGCTGTAGAAAAGTGTCTGTCTGATCTAAGTCTTCCGTGTTAATAACCCTTCTAATACGGGATAGTTGGACACTCCTACGCTGCAATCGGTGATCTCTATGGCAGTTGGACGGTGCTATATACAATGGGGGGAAGGAGGAAAAAGAGGTAACATATGCCGAACTATCCCATCGGAAGCCACACATAAGCCTGGGACCCGCAAACAAAATAAACATTATGGGGGGGGGGAGCAAAGGTGGGCTACTGCTTGTGCTCAACACATAAGTATAATTGCAATTACTCTCTCCCACTTTTACATTCCCAAGTCCTTGAACACAAAAACCAGCTGTTGTGTTGACTACTGGCACCGGCATTGCTTAATCTTGAGTAATATTGCGTATCTGAAAAGACTTAAAATATTCAGTGACATTAAACCCCTGGAAATCCAACATTTCATTTTGAAGCCATGTTGCATTTCTCTCGTTCTCATATACGCTCATACAAGCTGTCGGGGACAATGTATTGGGGGCCCATGTTCTCCTGGAGTAAACCCTTGGTGGACACGTATGTATTCTAACACAGTGTCATAATCAGCAGATGTCATTCATAGCATCAGAATGGAAATTAGTATATACCATAGATAACAGCTGAAACCAGGCCTCACAGCTCCCAAGGTAGGAAAATGGCATGGACAGTAATATATTGTTCTTATGGGTCACGGAAGGGATCAGTTCACAGATCCAGCAATTAGTAACATTAGATGTATCATGTGCCTGGTGAAGCATTTGCAAGAAAACATTATCTACATAAGTCTTTCTGTGCTCACCCTTATGAGGGGCCAAAGTAACAAACGTGTTCAGGGGGAACAGGCGTTGTACCAATCAAGGAGTGCACAGGATATTTCTCCTCAAGGAACCAAACTACCCCAAGGGCCGTTATCAAGAAAATCAGAACAATCACCACAAAAACTATTTTACTTTTTGTAGACCAACGGGAGCAGCCAGACTCATCCCGCTCTAAACGTGGTGCTGCAGATGGCTGCTCCTCCCCAAGAATTGGGCGACCAAATGGATACATAGTAATCCAGAGGAAAGGAAATGCAATGGAGCTGATGACCGGGAAATAAGGAATGGGCAAAAGTTCCCAGCGTCCGTTAGAGCCTCGCTGGTAGACTCCTAATGTTCATCACGTTGCCGCTGTTGAGCACCAGCGATGGAGCTAGGCGATCCCAGCTCTTTGAAGAAATCCCACGTCGCTCAGGATAGAGTACCCTCCCTTCCGGGGAAGCACTGTCAGTTTATCCTGTCCAATGTCTGAACAATGCACCAATCTCACTTTCCCTAATCTACCGTTGGTACCACAGGCAAGGTACACCCTTCCTCAGTCGGGGACGCAAATTGTACCTAGCTACTCCAGGCACAGAGGGGTCTGGAAAAAGGGGCTCAGACACAGTGGGGCCAATGGACTGGGGCTCAAGCACAGATGGACCAGTAGACTGGGGCTCCTGGATAGCCCTTCTCATGAGGCACTGCCGCATTCAACACTGCATTGTTTTCTTACTCTGTTTGTGCCCACGTCAGCCGGGCATCCGAGAAGGGAATGAAACGGGGCACCTGCTCGAATTCGGAGTCGCCGACTCCGTCAAGTACCCACTGGTCGTAGGGTAAGGGCAGGGGCACCTTTCGGCAATGCTGGGAATGAATCCAGTTCTTTCAGCCGGCCACTTTCACGGCTGTGCAGGTGGCAAGGAGTACTTGCGCAGGCCCCTTCCACCGGGGCTCCAAACTTCCTTTCCTCTGGAAGTGTCTTGTCAACACGTAGTCCCCAGGCCGAATATCGTGTCCTGGCCCCTCAGGTGCTGGCGGGAGAGTATCCTGGATCTGTTGGTGAATAGAACGCAAACTTTTAGTCAACTCATGCAGATAAACCGCCAGCAAAGGGTATTCAATTTTCCGGGCATCCGAACACAACCTCATACGGTGACAATCTGTCCTAGTGTGAGCCGTAGTTCTTGTAGACAAAAGGGCTAATGGTAAAGCATTTGGCCACTGCAATCCTGTACTCTCTTGAATTTTTGCCAATTTTAGTTTGAGAGTACCGTTGTACTTCTCAACCAAACCTGCTGACTGGGGGTGATTTGAAGCATGGAATTTCTGCTTGATGTGCAGACCATCCCACGCCAACTGAATAACCTTTGAGTTAAAGTAGCTTCCGTTGTCACTCCAAATCAAACGGGGCAAACCGAACCGAGGGAAGAACTCTTTTAGGAGTGCCTTCGCCGTCGCCATGGCTGTATTCTCCTTAGTGGGATAAGCCTCGACCCATTTACTGAATGCAAAAACAACCACTAATACATATTTCAGATTGTTGACTCATTCCATTTCGATAAAATCCATCTGAAGTACCTCAAAAAGGAAGGAAGTTGGTGCAAAATTACCAGAGGTTGTAGGCATGCCTTTTCCAGGATTATACATCATGCACACCATACAATATTTAACCAGGTAAGCAGCAACTTTGGGAATGTTGTCATTCTGCCATACAGGGTCCAACAGTCTGCAAATGCCCTTGGCACTGATGTGGGCTGGCCCGTGTGCCATAGTAACTACAGGGCGGACATATGCGTCTGGTAGCATCCATCTCTGTTTTCCTGACTTATCCATCCAACACCCATCCTCATCGAAGCGTGCTATGCTTTCCTGCCATACTGCTAGCTCCTCAACCGTTGCCTCACTCTGAATTTCTTTCACATTGTCTAGCGTGTCCTCAAACATAGTGACCTCGGGCACCCTCCTAGCGGGACCCCCTTCAAACATCCTTTTCATCTTCGTTCGAGCTGTCTCCTTAGCTGTCTGATCTGCAAACGCATTCCCTCTACCCACATCATCAGTAATTGCCTTGTGGGCGCTGCACTTCACTATCGCTAATTTCTTGGGGAGTGTCAAAGCCGACAAATGCCTATGTATCAAAGGGCCATGCAGGATCCTCATCCCATGCGAAGTAAGAAATCCTCTCTCTGCCCAGAGCCACCCAAAGTTATGGGCAACCCCAAAGGCGTACTGACTGTCACTATAGATATTGACAGTCAGTCCCTCACTCAGCTCACAGGCTCGGATAAGGGCAACTAGCTCTGCAGCTAGGGCAGATTGATAGGGAACTCGTGATGTCTCAACTACTGTGCGCAGTGTAGTTATCGCATATGCAGCAGTGGTGGTGCCATCCGGTAATTTGAAACAAGAGCCATCAACATATAGTTCCCCTTGGGGGCCAGATAAGGGAACATCAGTCAGGTCTACCCGTCCCTTCGTCTCCTCCTCAGTCCGAAAAATGCAATCATGTATGTCAATTTCCTCACTCTCGGAAGGGAGGGGTAGTAACGTGGCTGGCTTCAGGGTGGCACATCTTTTAATCGTGACGTGTGGTGCAAAAAGGGTCAGCTCATAACCGGTCATACGTGCACTGGTAAGGTGCTGTCTCTTGGTTTTATTCATCAGTGTATCCTCAGCATGAGGTACCATGACTGTGAGGTCAGTATCAAGTATGAGACCCGCCGATTGTCTGATAGAAACGGCTACAGCCGCGACCGCTCTTAGACAGCTCAGGAGGGCTCTTGCGACAGGGTCAAGCAGAGCAGAGAAATAAGCACACGGCCTCTGCTTACCTCCAAAGGCCTGTGTTATGACAGAAAGCGCACAACCTGGCCGTCTCGTGTGCGTACAACACGAACGGCTTCATGTAGTCAGGCGTACAGGTGCAGAGCAAAGCGCAACTTTTCATTGCTCAAAAGCTTGCCGACATTCAGGCATCCAGGGCAAGGGTTCATGCACGACTTTAGTGGTTAGTGCCAATAAGGGCTTTGTTAGTAATGAATAGCTAGGGATCCAATGGCGACAGTAGGAAGTGATGCCAATAAAAGCACGCAAATCCCTCTGAGTTTTAGGGCTAGGCATTTTTTTTTAACAATGGTGCTGATGCGCTCAGGAGTCAATCTCCTACCCTCCTTCGACAGTAGGTGACCTAAATAGGTGACCTCCTGTTGACAGTATTGAAATTTAGGAAGGGATACTTTATGTCCATGGTGAGCCAAATGTAGCAACAATTTAACCGTACTGTCTTTGCATCCCTGTTCAGTGTCGGAAGCTATTAGTATGTCATCCACATATTGTAGCAATACATTACCTGGGGAAAGCGTGAGGGAGTCCAATTGGGCTTTCAAGGCTTGGCTATATATATACTAGGGCTCTCTGTATAGCCCTGAGGAGCACAGCAGAATCTAAAGCTTCTGCCAGCCAGGGTAAAACCGAACAAATGTCAGCTATCAGGATGGATCGGAATACTAACGAACGCATTTTTCAAATCAATGACAGAGAAGAATTTAGCAGAGGAAGGAATCATTGTCAGAAGAGCAGTAATGTCGGGGACCACCGGGAACTGAGGGACCACTATTTTGTTAACTGCGCACAAATCAATCACGAAACGATAAACATCCGAGTGGTCATTGGGGGAATCTGAAGGTGCCTTTTTTAGAATAGGAAGAATAGGGCTAGTACACACATTCGCCACTGTCTCTTCAATCACTCCCGACTCCATGAGATCTTTTATAATTCGCATCAAAGCTCGCTGTCCTGCTTGTAGAATTTTGTACTGGGGAATACGAGGCAAAATGGCATTGTCTTTAACTTTAATGGAAATCGGGGGAATTTGCAACAGTCCCACATCTGGGTTACTCGCGACCACCTCTCAGCCTTCCATACAAATGAAGAGTCGGTCAGACAGTAGAGGATACAAACCAAAGTTATTTATTAGTATACGCTCGAGCGGAGTCCGGTCTGACCAGCCTCCTCAGATTGCGGCAGATGGACTGACCCCTGCCAACATGACAATATCAGATATACATTTCCAGCTCCCCTAAAGACCCGCCCAGACTGGAATTTTCCAGTCTGGGAGCTGATGAACAAAGGAGGTACAGAAGGGTGAGCTATGATCCTGAGACCGGGTACATGCTATCTTAGTTTCAAGGTTACTCTGCCCGAGCCCGTCTCTATGAGAGTGGGAGCAGGCCTACCTACGAGGAAAGACATGCATTTACAGAATAATCTATTGAATAGCACTTGTTACAACGCGTACCATTACAACGCGGGTATTAGTACGCGTTGTCAATTACAACGAGATACCATTACAACGCAAACTTTTACAATGACTATACCTTTACCACGCATGCCATTGCAATGCAAAAACATGCGTGGTAAAGGTATAGTCGTGGTAAAAGTTTCTAAGGTAAGTAACAGTCCTCTCACTACATTTACACTACCCAGCATGACCCCCCAACACTACACTAAACCACTACCCTACACTACACATACACCACAACACTACCCTAAACCCTAAAACACTACCCCCAGCACGACCCCCTACACTACACAAACACCACAACACTACCCTAAACCCTAAAACACTACCCTACACAAACACCACAACACTACCCTAAACCACTACCCCCAGCACGACCCCCTATACTACACAAACACCACAACACTACCCTTAACCCTAAAACACTACCCCCAGCACGACCCCCCGACCCCCACACTCAAACACTACCCTGCACGACCCCCGACACTACCCTAAACCCTAAAACACTACCCTACACTACACAAACACCACAACGCTACCCTAAACCCTAAAACACTACCCCAGCACGACCAGCACGACCCCCCTAAACCCTTAAAAAGTAACCCCCACCCCATGCCCGATCCCCCTTACCTCCCTCTCCTCGTGGTTCCTCTCTCCTGGTTCCTGCTTCACGTCGTCTGAGGGGCGGTGCACGTCGTTATGAGGAAACGGAACAGCCTCTGTTTCCTTACAACGACGTGGATCGTCTACATTTTTTTAGAACGCATGGTCATTTACTATACATACCTTTACAACAAAATTCGTTGTAAAGGCATGCGTGGTAAATGACCATGCCTTCTAAAAAAATGCGTAGTTTTTTACTTCACGATGTACAACGCATGCGTGGTAATGCATGCGTTGTAATGGTATCGCGAAGTAAAAAACTCGTAGTAATGGCGGTTTACCTAATCTATTCATTAGTGCAGCGAAGCTCAACCTTGAATAATAAAGAGAAACAATCGAGGCTGTTTTCTGCTGAGGCAGACAGTATGAGACAGAAGCTTCATTTCGATCATGGCACAAAATGGCGGCTAAATACAAAATGGTGCCACAAATGCTAACTTAACTCGCACAATGCTACAAGGAGTCAGCTAGATGCATTTTTCAGTCCAACAGACCTCCACCCCCATACGCCCCGCAGAAAATATATCCTGCCATCCCACAGCCTCAGTCGTGTGTCTCTTCTGCCTCTGCTGTTTCTGTTTATCTGTCATTGATCCAGCTGCTTTGACCACCGTGCTACCTGTCCTTTCTTCGGCTTTGCCTTCTGCGCCTGCAATGACTGCTAGACTTCCTGCTACGCCTATTGTTTCGGCATCTCTCTCTCCAGCTCTTGCACCTATGACAGTCATTAGCAACATTGGTGCCCGTTCCCTCTGTTACTACTTCTTCCCTTTTCCTTCATTCCCCGACGGTACTGAGTAGCGGAACGCCTGTACGTGGATTAGGGGACGGAGACTGGGCGACTGCTAGGGAGCGACTGGGGAGGATATTGATACGAATTGATGTGGGCAATGAAGAGAAGAAGGTGGTAGCCAATCAGGCCACTCAGTGGGCTTGTCACCCCATTTACAGTATGGAGGATGTGTGGAGTGTGATGAAAGATTATGAGCCGTTTGTGCTGCAGCATGCCCTTAAGCACGTCGGCTAGTTTGATTGGACTGTGGGAACAGTGTTTCAATGATGCCACACCCCAGATTATTTATGATATTAGGGACAATGTGTATGCTGCTGATATGGCACCTAGTAAGGTCTTTGGTAATGTTGCAACACTGGTCGCTTATCGAGGTAGGCTCCTTGAGAAGAGCCCAAAGACAGTATCCCAGTTTCCGATGGGGGAAGCCTCCCATATATCACCCTGAGTTACCGGAGCTATGGGATCAGCAGAATGTTGTTGTTCGACCAAGGGTAGAGGCCTGTTTCCAAGAGCAGTGGGTTTATACTTTATGGAAGAGGAGTGAGGTTTTGTCCCTGAAGACTCGGCTACCTGACCCTAGGAAGAATCCTACTGCATATTATAAGGAATTGACAGAGGCCGCTTCATCCACAGTGATGGCGCTTGCAGATATTGAAATGTTCTTTGGTTTATTGGTGCCCGTTGATATTTGGAGGCAGGTACAAACACAGGACCACGTTGTAGAATTGGGTGGTACCTGGGATCAGATTAAGGCGTGGGATCAAGAGAGAAAGCCTGGTGAGAAGCCTAAAGCAGAGATACTAGCTTTGCCTGGCCAAATTATTACCTATATGCATTCTCATATTCCACCAAGAAGGGTAGATTGGGACAAGTTAACGGCATGTCGTCAGAAGAAAGATGAAAGTGTGTCTGATTTTTTTCACTCAATTTGAAGGTGTGTTTTGGGATTTTAGCGGATAGGATTTGTCGGTGGAAGGGGGTGTCCGACTGTTCGTTAACAGATTTGTTACGCACCTGCTTCCTGAGATCACGACTCGGTTGCAGGCTTCAGAGAGCACCTGGACTACCTCCTCCCCTTCTGTAATATTGAGTATGGCACAGTATTATGAACATAGGGAAAATGAGGAGAAGGAGAAGGTGGAGAAAAAGCACAAAGAATTGACGACGAAGGTGTTATTGCAACAGGCTTCTCGAGGGAATGGTAGAGGACGTGGTGGTCCGGACCAACAGCTTCCGTGTGCTAACAGGAACACTATGCCTGTAGGACTGAATCAGTGTGCATAATGTAAAGAGGAGGGACACTGGCGCAGAGAGTGTCCTGTGCTTTTGCAAAAGGTGGCGGTCCCGAGGGGATGAGGGTCTCGTGGACACGGTCACGGAGAAGGTGGCCAGGACAGGGTTCAGGCTGTTGGGGCATCGAAGGGTCGCACTGACCAGAACTACTTTGACGACCCTGGGGGCAAACAGTACTACCACGATGACTATGACATGGATGAGGTGACAGGGATGTCTCACAGCTAGGACAGCCAGGGACAGGGTGAGGGACCAGTTCAGATACCTGTAGATCAGCGTGGCCCTTACGTTACCGCAGATTTGCATGGTTCAGCTAAGGAATTTTTGGTGGATACAGGTGCTATGAATAGCTCTATTTCCTGTTCACTGGTCCCCGGGGCAGCTCTGTCTGGCCATAATAATGTTTCAGTAGGATTTTCTGGTGTCCCGGTTGTGAGCCCCATTTCCAAACCGCTCATCGACTATAGGTCCTTTTACTGTAGATTCACCATTCTTGTTGACATCTAATTGTAGGGAAAATCTGATGGGCTTGAATTTATTAAAGAAGTTGCATGCAACCAATTATTGTTCTCTGGAAGGTGTTTACATGACAATGGGTCCGAATGTGGTCAGTTCTAAGCAGTGTCTGTCCAAAGATGCACCCCACCCTGCTGAATTTAAGGATGTGCCACCCACGTTGTGGGCAACAGGTGACACGGACGTAGGACTAATGCAGATTCCCCCACTTTCCATTAAAGTTAAAGACAATGCCATCTTGCCTCGTATTCCCCAGTACAAAATACAGCAAGCAGGGGAGCGAGCTTTGTTGCGGATTATACAGGACCTGATTGAGTAGGGAGTTGTGGAAGAGATGACTGCTAATGTGTGCAATAGCCCTATCCTTCCCATTCTTAAGAGGGCACCTTCAGGCTCCTCTGATGATCATCCAGATGTTTATCGTTTTGTGATTGACTTGCGCGAAGTAAATAAGATAGTAGCTCCTCAGTTCCCAGTGGTCCCTGACATTACTGCCCTTCTGACAATGATTCCTTCCTCTGCTAAATACTTTTATGTCATTGATTTGAAGAATGCATTCTTTAGTATCCCGATCCATCCCGACAGAAGGCACTTGTTCGGTTTTACCCTAGCTGGCAGAAGCTTTAGATTCGGTCCAGCTCCTCAGGGCTATACTGAGAGCCCTAGTATATATAGCAAAGCCTTGAAAGCCCAATTGGACTCCCTCATGCTTCCCTCAGGTAATGTATTACTTCAATATGTGGATGATATTCTCATTGCTACTGACACTGAAAAGGGATGCAAAGACCGTACGGTTAAGTTGTTGCTGCATTTGGCTCACCATGGACATAAAGTGTCCCTTTCTAAATTTCAATATTGTCGACAGGAGGTCACCTATTTAGGTCACCTACTGTCGAAGGAGGGTAGGAGATTGACCCCCTGAGCGCATCAGCATCATTGTTAAAATGCCTATCCCTAAAACTCAGAGGGATGTGCGCGCTTTTATTGGCATTACTTCCTACTGTCACCAATGGATCCCTAACTATTAGTTATTAACAAAACCCCTGCTCGCACTAACCACTAAAGATTCGCATGAACCCTTGCCTTGGACGCCTGAATGTCAGCAGTCTTTTGAGCAATTAAAAATTGCGCTGTGCTCTGCACCGGTGCTTGGTACGCCTGACTATATGAAGCCCTTCGTGCTGTACGTATACGAGATGGCGGTGGTGCACTTTCTGTCTTAACACAGGCCTTTGGAGGTAAGCAACGGCCGTGTGCTTATTTTTCTGCTCTTCTTGACCCTGTCGCAAGAGCCCTCCTGAGGTGTCTAAGAGCGGTCGCGGCAGTGGCCATCTCTATAAGGCAATCGGCTGGGCTCGTACTGGATATCGACCTCACAGTCATGGTACCCCATGCTGTGGATACACTTTTGAATAAAACCAAGACACAGCACCTCACCAGTGCACGTCTGACCGGTTATGAATTGACCCTCTTTGCACCACATGTCACGATTAAAAGATGTGCCACTCTAAACCCAGCCACGTTGCTACCCCTCCCTTCTGAGAGTGAGGAATTTGATATACATGATTGTATTTTTCAGACAGAGGAAGAGACGAAGGGACGGGTAGACCCGACTGATGTTCCCTTATCTGACCCCCAAGGGGAGCTATATGTTGATGGCTCTTGTCTTAAGTTACCAGATGGTACTACAACAGCTGCAAATGCAATCACAACACTACACATGGTAGTTGAGACATCACGAGTTCCCTACCAGTCGGCCCAAGCTGCAGAGCTGTTTGCCCTTATCCGAGCTTGCAAGTTGAGTGAGGGACTGGCTGTCAATATTTATACCGACAGCCAGTACGCTTTTGGAGTGGCCCATAATTTTGGGCAACTCTGGGCAGAGAGGGGGTTTCTCACTTCCCATGGGCGAAGATACAAAATGGCCCTCTTATACATAGGCTTTTGTTGGCCCTGACACTCCCCAAGAAATTAGCGATAGTAAAGTGCAGCGCCCGCAAGGCAATTACTGACAACGTGGGTAGAGGGAATGCATTTGCAGACCAGACAGCTAAGGAGACAGCCCGAACGAAGATGAAAAGGATGCTTGTAGCAGGTCCAGCTAGGTGGGTGCCCAAGGTTACTATGTTTGAGGATACGTTGGCAAATGTCAAGGAGATTCAGAGTGAGGCAACGATAGAGGAGTTAGCAGTATGGCAGGAAAGCACAGCACGTTTGGATGAGGAAGGGTGTTGGACGGATATGTCAGGAAACAGAGATGGATGTTACCAGATGCATACGTTCTCCCCGTAGTCACTATGGCGCACGGGCCAGCCCATATCAGTGCGAAAGGTATCTGTAAATTGTTAGATGCTGTACGGCACAATGACAATATCCCAAAGACGGCCGCCCATTTGGTCAAATATTGTATGGTGTGCATTGTGCATAATCCTGGGAAAGGTACCCCTACACCACCTGGTAATTTTGCACCTCCCACTTTCCCTTTTGAGGTCCTCCAAATGAACTACATCGAGATGGATCGAGTCAATAATTTGAAATATGCGTTAGTGGTAGTTTGTGCATTCAGTAAATGGGTTGAGGCTTACCCCACCAAAGAAAACACAGCCATAGCGACTGCAAAGGTGCTCCTCAAGGAGTTCTTTCCTTGCTTTGGCTTGCCCTGTTTGATTTGGAGTGACAATAGAAGTCACTTAAATGCGAAAGTTATCCAAAAGTGTGTGAGGGACTGCATATCTGACAGAAATTTCATGCCACACATCACCCCCAGTCAGCAGGCTTGGTTGAGAAGTACAATGGTGCTCTCAAACTGAAATTAGCAAAGATTCAGGGGAGCACGGGGTTGCAGTGGCCAGATGCTTTACCATTAGCCCTTTTGTCTACGAGAGCCACCCTCTCACTCTAGGACAGGACTGTCACCCTACGAGGTTGTGTTTGGGCGCCCAGCAAATGTTTGGGGTGTCCAGCTACCTCGTAGATTTTCAGAAATTGAATTTCCTCTGTTGGTGGACTATCTGTATGAGTTAACTAAAAGTCTGTGTTCTATTCACCAACAGATCCAAGACACACTTCCACAAGTACCCGAGGGGCCAGGGCATAATATTCGGCCTGGAGATTTTGTCCTCGTTCGCCACTTTCAGAGGAAAGGAAGTTTGGTGCCGAGGTGGAAGGGGCCGGTCCAGGTGCTCCTTGCCACCCGCACTGCTGTGAAGGTCACCGGCTGAAAGAACTGGATTCATGTCAAACACTGCCGCAGAGTGCCTCTACCCCCTACCCTACAACCAATGGGTCGCTGAAGGAATCGGGGACTCAGAGTGGGAGCGGGTCCCACTGTTTGTCCCCTTTTTCGATGTCCAACTCACCTGGACTCAAACGGAAGCTGAGAACGATGAGGTACTAAATGCGGCAGTGCCCCAGAGATTAAGGCTGCTGAGCCCCTTTCCACTGGCCCCTCTGTCTCTGACCCCCTTTTTTACTGACCCTTCTGTGCCTGGAGTAGCTAGGTACAATTTGCGCCCCCGACGGAGGAACAGTGCACCAAAGGAGAAGTCAGATTAGTAGGGATGGACTGTAAGAAATAGGGTGTACCTTGCCTGTGGTACCAACGGTAGTTTAGGGAGAGGCGAGATTGGTGCATTGTTCGGACATTGGACAGGATAGATCGAACGTGCTCCCCTGGAAGGGGGTACCTTATCCTGAGCGATGTGGGATTTCTTCAAGAGCTGGGATCGCATAGCTCCACCGCCGGTGCTCAATAGCGCCAACGTTGATGAACAATAGGAGTCTACCAGTGAGGCTCAAACGGACACTGGGAACATTTGCCCCCTTCTTGTCTTCTTGCCATCAGCCCTATTGCATTTCCTTTCCTCTGATTAAAATGTACCCATTTGGTCGACCCATTAAGGAGGAAGAGCAGCCCTGTGCAGCACCGCGTTTAGAGCGGGATGGATCTAGTTGGTCTGGTTGGTCCACAAAGAGTAAAATAGTTTTTGTAGTGATTGTCGTGATTTTCCTAATAACAGTCCTTAGTATAGCATATTCCTGGAGGAGAAATATCCAGTGCATTCCCTGGTTGGTACAACGCCTGTCCCCCCTGAACATGTGTTTGTTACTCTGGCCCCTCATAAAGGGGAACATCGAAAAACATATGTAGACAATGTATTTTTGCAAATGCTGCACCAGGCCCATGACCCGTCTAATGCTACTAATTGTTGGATCTGTGGCTTACTCCCTTCAGTTACACATAAGAGTGATGTTTTGTTATCAATGCCATTTTCCTATCTAGGGAGTTTTGAGGGGTGGTTTGAACTGTTTGCTATGGTGCATCATCACTTTCATTCTTCTGCTATGAACATGACATCTGCTGACTCTCGTACAGTGATAGAATATATACGTTTCCACCAGGGGTTTACTCCCACAAGGTCAGAAGGGCAAGGGACCCTGAGTACACTGTCCCCAACAGCTTGTATGAATATATATGAGAAGGTAAAGAACGAAACATGGCTTCGAAATGAAATGTTGGATTTTCAAGGGTTTAATGCCACTGAATATTTCCGATCCTTCCAGATACGCAACATTACTAAGGATGAGGTGATGCCGGTGTCAGTAGTTAACACGACAGCTGGGTTTTGGGTCCAGGGAATAGGAAAGGTAAAAGCGGGAGAGAGTAATTGCAATTACACATATACACGGAGTACGACTAGTAATCCGCCTTTGCTCCCACCGCATAATGTCTACTTTGTTTGTGGGTCTCAAGCTTATGTTTGGCTTCCTAGGGGATGGTCAGGTACCTGCTACCTATCTTTCCTTCTTCCCCCAGTATATATAGCACCGTCAAATTACCATAAGGACCATCGATTGTGGCGGAGTACACACTTGCCCCGAGTTAGAAGAATTAATCCAGAAGATGTAGATCAGACAGACACCACTCTGCAGCAGTTTACGGATGCCATGAAGGGTATCATACTCTTCTGGGGCCCTATGTCCAATAGCCTTAACATTTGTTGACTCACAGGAGTTGTGGAAGGGGTCATTAATACCACAGGAGGGATTTTGACAAATATTACAGCTGAGCTTCAGGCTACGAGGTTCGTTACTTTACAAAACAGGATGGTGTTAGACGTCATCCTTGCTGACTGGGGAGGAGCCTGTCGCGTCATTGGTAGCAGTTGTTGTGTATACATCCCAGACCACGCCCCTAATGTATATGCTGCCATCCAGAAGTTGCATAGGCTCGCATCTGAAATCCACCAAGAAAATGGTACATGGACTCTCTCTGGATGGTTCTGGGGTCTATTCACGTCCTGGGATTGGAACATTCTTATCTAACTAGTTGCAATTGCTGGTATAATTTTCACCTGTTGCTTGTGCATGCATTGTCTTCCTGCTTGCTGTGCTTACTGTGTAAAAACACTGACACCCAAACCGAAGGTTCCAGTACCTGATCCTAAGACAACGGTCATGATGATGCAGGGTATCCAAGACCTAAAGTCAACAGACGAAGGCATTTTTGAATATTGATAATGCGTGTATTAACATGTAGCAGTAGTTTTCATGATATGCAAGGAGAGATTTGCTTTTAGACAGTAGCAAAATGTGTTGGCAAATGCTAAAAGGAGGGTCTGTTGGATTGGAAAATGTTCTTGGTCGACTTCTCTTTGCATTGTACGATTTAAGTTAGCATTTGAGGCACCATTTTGTATTCAGCCGCCATTTTGTAACCTGATCAAAACAAAATTTCTGTCATTCGGTTTGCCTCAGCAGAAAGCAGCCTCAATATGTTTTTCTATTTCTCCAAGGTTGAGCTTCGCTGCACTAATGAATAGACTGTTTTGTCATTACATACCTTTCCCGTTAGATAGGCCTGCTCCCACCCTTAGAGTGGCGGGCATGGGCAGAGTAACCTTGAAACTGAGATAGCATATCCCTCTGTCTCCCCTTTGTTCACCAGCTAATTGGAAAATTCCAGTCTGGGCGTGTCCTTAGGGGTACTGGAAATGTATATTATGTATTACCATGTTGGCAGGGGTCAGTCCCTCTGCAGCAATCCAAGGAGGCTGGTCAGACTGGACTCCGCTCGAGTGTATGACTAATAAATCACTTTAGTTTGTATTCTCTACTGTCTGACCGACTCTTCATTTGTTTGGAAGGCTGGGAGGTGGTCGCGAGTGACCCGGGTGACCCAAATCGGGTCACTTCCTTCAGTGGCGTAGGATTGAGATGCTGAAGAAGCTGTGGATGCTAGGTCTCTGAGAGTGGTCAAATTGATTGAAGGGCCATTGGCAAGCTCAACAGGAAGACGTACCAACAGGCCTGGAGGGAGTTTGTGGCTTCAGTGGCTAAGTATAGAACCAGAGCTTATGGTTCGTTCGGAAGCTGCGCGTTTTGGTGATGTGGTGAATTTTATAATGGATTAGATTGAGGGTTTGTCTGCAATGATGTTTGCATTGAAATTGGCAGGCGTTCTATGGCAAGCTGCTGTGGGGTTACAGCTCGTTTCTGAGAGAGAGGATTTTTTAAGGCTTAGCGTGGGAAGGAGCAGAAGGTAGGAGGGCTAAAAGACCAATTGCAGGGTCATTGTTGAGGAAGTTGTTTGGGGTACTGCAAGGAGTGAGTTTGGACAGGGATGAAACATGATTGTTCTAATCAGTAACGTTTTGGAGTTTACAAAGTTTCAGAGTTGGTTGGGGGGTAGAGAAAGTGTAGGTTCGTTGTTGCAAGATGTTTGCATGGAAAAAGTATATGTGGTGGAGTGGTTATGGAAGTTAAAGACTGATCAGAGAGGTCATGGCATGGAAATGAGGTTGCAGTGTTATCTGGTAGAAAAAATATGTCTTGTGGCAGTTTGGGTATATCTTTGAGCAGGTTTGGGTAAAGGAAGGGGGATTTCGGAGCATGTGGGGTTTGTGTTTTGATGAGGTCTCAGGTCTTGAAGGTGCTGTCAATATGCTTTGGCGGCATTACCACTGCCAGAAAAAGAGTTCGGTACACATGAAGTTTGTATTGGGGCAGCTAAAGAGGTTAGTGTGCTCGGTGTTTTGGGGGAGATGCTTAGAAGGTTAGGCAGGTGTAAATAAGATTGTAATAGACATTATGTTAGGTCCCCGTGGGTGGGAATAATGCATAATTAATGTTGCTGTCTCTTCTACGTTGTGTTGCTGGTTGACAGTTATTTTGGTGTGGTTACGTGGCCATTAATTCATGAAGTGGGCTCAAAGCAAGCTAAATGGAGGCAGTGCAGATGTCATTTTGGATTCGAGGACACCAGAGCACTAACCCATTCGTTGGGTTGGGTTGAGATGTTACCATTGTTGGTAAATTTGTTCAAAGGGAACGGCTGCCCTGATGCATTAATATTAAATTGACCTTTGTTGGACACGTTTGACATGTCTTTCTTGGGTTATCGATGTCTCGCCTTAACAGTCTTTTCTCGCCATGTGTCATTATCTGGTAAGCTACCATCCTCTCCCCCAGTGCTCCATTGTCACTCTGATGAGGAATGGGGTGAGGAGGGGTGCTTCTGTACACCTTGTACAGTATACCTATTTGGCCCTCATCTGCAACACGTCATTTAACATGACAATTTCGCTAAGTTATCTTCAAATCTCAGCATGCCAAGGAACGTCAATTGTGAGTAGCTACCCCACGTTCTATCTGATTCAAAGATGGAGTTGTTTTCCAAAGGTGAGTTACCATGAAGGACATAGATAATCACTAATATCTCTCTACTAGGTCTAGAAACTGTGGCCAGAGGGAGCTGGAAAGAGGTGTTGCATCCTATTGGGGCCAGACTGGAAACCAAAATCAGCCTTTGCAAAAATATTCCAAGAAGGCCTGCACTGCAGGAGACCCAGACTGTAATGGTGCCAAGGGGCATGGTTGAGTTATTGCAGCCCATTGTGCTCTGAAAGCAGTCTCTTAGCATACAACCCACCAGGGAAAAGCTAGCATGTCATTCCACTACTATATCATCTATTCACAGACCCATGCCTGTTGAGTGCCCATTTAAGAGAGTGCCAGTCTGATTTCATTGCACTTATTGGTGCCATCTTGGATCGATAAATAAACAATGCACTTATGTGTTTCCCTATGTGCACGCATATTTCGTTATTCATGCATGTGCCTACAGAATAGACCGCATCATCACACCTTTTTCTTTTCTTTTTTTTTTGCCCGATGATTCACAGTATCGCAAAAAACATTGGCAAAGCCAATAGGTTTCAAAGATGAAACCTATTGACATAGCCAAATTTTGTTGGGATGTATTCCACACATCTAAGGTATTGGTGAGCATTGGCAGCTGCCACAGGAAAGCAGGGTTCCCCAGAAGCGTCCTTCTGATGTCAGAATTCAGCTTAATTAAAATCTTAAACTGCACTAAAGGCCTACCAAGATGAGAGGTGAACGACCATAAGAGCAGAAGCAGGTCAGCATTAACCCTCAGGCAAGGGCTGTGGGTCTTCTAATGATATAGCTGATTCCGGCTCCACTAATAGGAGCCCTGTACTGGAGGCTGCCAGTGTCCTCAAGAATCTGGCACCCACTTTGAAAGATGACCTTGCACTTATATGATAAAAGAAGGAGTTGGGGTTACAATATTGGTCCTAAGGGTATTGTTTGCAGGTTGATTTGAGTTAAACCGAGATAACCAGCTCTACAGACAAGTAGCCTGTAAGGTTGATGGCTAGAGTTGCGGCTCATTGCTGTCCCACCATGTTTTTTCTTTCTTTCTCTGCACTAGATGTTCCATTGTCTTGGTTTTTGCCCTTACCATCAGGGGGCCAACACTAGAGCTCTTCAGGAGACAGCTCTGCTTTATCAATGAGAGCAAGCCTCACTTGCAGTTCATGGGGTAAGATTTACACCCCTCCAATCCTGCTTAATGTCCTAAGTGAATTCTGGCAATTCTCAGAACTGTGGGTTAACAGCGCTAAATCTGCCCTCTTTCCACTGGGACAGTTGAAGGAACTGTCGATGGGCCGCCTGCCGGATGAGAGACTGCTATGGGAGACATACAGTATTAAATACCTCGGGATATATATTACCCATGGGGAACAGCAAGCGTATGAGCTGAATATGGGGCATGTGATTTTCAATCTGCGCCACCCCATTGCGTTCTGGAATACGCTGCAGCTATTTCGGATGGGGAAAAGAGCCCTTATAAAAATGATGGTCCTGCCCAGATGTTTGTACGTCAAGCAGGGAGCCATGTACAAGATCCCACACGGGGTGGTCCGTGACCTAGACCTGTTGATAGACCTCCTCTGAGCTGGCAAGCACTGCAGAATAGGCCTTAATACCCTTGAAAGGAATGGAACAGGGGCGAGATGGAGGTCCCGGATTTGGAACTTTATTATCTTGCAGCACACCTTCAGCATGCCATACATTGGCTGGATAGGGAGGCTAGCTGGGAGAGAGCGCTGTTGGAGGGCACACATGATAGACACCAGCTCGGTGCCCTGCTAATGAGGGGAAGAGACATACCCATTACTTTCCCACACTTGATCCGCCTTCTGGGTCGTCTCTGAGACAGCGGTGCGAGGAATGATTGGGCGTGTGACATATGACCCGGATCTGGACTTATGGACAGTATGACCCGTTGAACAAATAGCTTGGTCAGTGGTGGTCGACAAGTGGCAGGTGGAGGCTGTATAATGCTGTCTGACCTGTACCCGGCAGGCTGCTTCATCAAGCTACAGGATGTGATTGAGACGTACGACTTGGGACAGGGACAGTTTCTTCACTACGCTAAAATAGCGGCCATGACAACAGCTATGGACGTTGTTTCCAGAGACCCCATAGCCCACACAGAACATGGCAGGTGGTCGCAGGTTCATAACACACATGCTTTTGCACACTGCACGGATAGACTAGCACGGCTTTGAATAGAGGACACTTGGCAGCGTGTGCGTGACAACCTCTCTCGCCCAGAGATCGTCATCAAATTCATGCAGGAGCGCACAAGGTGTCGATTATTGCGAGGTTCAAGTTGATTAAATACTACATGGTGCACATGGCTCACATACACAGTCACGGTGGCAGGGTATACAGCGCCGCACCAACTACCGGTGTTTGTTCCAAAAAGTAATCAGATAAACTAGTAATAGCTAATTACAGAATCTCTAAAAAATGCCCACCTCTAAAGACCAGCCACCGTTTATGGTCTCAAATACAACACATCGACACAAAGGGTAAGAGAGGCACAATTATAGAGACAACAGTCATTGGGTTTAATCCCAAATAAAGAACCACGATGACAGGAACAACTGTTTTTTCTTTCAATGTTGTAGTGAATCCTTTTTATTCAAAATTTATACTACACAGCCAACGCGTTTCACCCTTGCGGGCTTCCTCAGGGCTTCAGGACTTGGGGGAGAGCTACATGGCGTAGCTCTCCCCCAAGAGGCCACATACTATAAATCCCAAGAGGCCCCAGAGTTGTCACGGTGCGGCACACATGTGGCACATTTCCTGCACGTGGTGTGGCACTGCCACAATATTGCGATCTATTGGAGGGCAATACTGCATCATATCAAGATGTGCTGGGAGGTGCAGTACATGATCAAACAGTGCGTGCTGGTACTGCTTTCGGATAACCAGAAGAAGAAACGGAGTAGGCGCTTTGCGATGTTGGGGCTTATAGTAGCTAAACGGTGACCAGCGATAGGCTGGCTTAGTGCTAGACCCCCCGCACAAAGGGCCCGGAGAATGGACATGCTGGAGTGGGCGGGTACAGAGGAGGCGCATATGCGAAGAACCTGCAGGGATGAGAGGGTGGCGGATTACTTGCTCTCTTGGAGTACTATGATGCAGGTGCTGCTGGAACCCCCTGAGGGAGACCAGACTGAGACAGCTGATTAATTGTACACCGCGCTGGGGAGGAGGGGGGGGTGGAACGGGTGGAGGAAAGGAGGGTGACAGACTATGCCCAAGGGCTACCTATACTGCAAGTGATGGGAGAGAACACGAGAAGGTGCCTTACAATATACTTTTAATTGTAATCTTGTAATCTAACAGATGATTTGAAGCTAGGAGGGTGGGGGGGGGGAGGAGGAGTACAATGGGCATGTAATTGGCTGTACTCGGTGTTGTTAATGCTGCTAGAAGTGGTGCTGTTTTCTTTCCCCTTCAAAAATTCAGTGATGGACCAAAAGGAAAATGTAACATGCACCTGTAGTACAGATTGTAGATATAACCCACCCAACAAGGTTGTGTCCCACAAAGGGAGGTGTAATGTCATGATCTGTGGGAAGCAGATTGGGACAATATGAATCCGAAATCTGAGATTATATACTGAACAATGGTGCTGCCATAAGATGTCCATTGCTGTTTGTCATTTGAAATGTTAATAAAGAAATAATACAAAAAGTACATCCCTTTACAGCACCCCTGGTTGAGGTCTACAGGCCATCAGAGAATTCTCCATCTGGTTTCCCAACACCGGACCTTCAACATATTTCCAGTGTAGGTTGTTGATACATGACCACAGTATTTTGATGCCATGCTACAGGCACATCACAAGTCCAAGACTCTCCTCCCTCTTCACCCAAAATGCTGTACCCTTTAAAAGAAGTTTTGTTTGCAGATGTCTGGCTTTGGGCTGGGGTACACTTTTCTTAACACTCATCCAGCCCACACACACCACCATCCCCCCCAACCCGGAGAACAAGTCGCCCGTCAGCCGTCAGACCCTCACCCCTTCGCCCCCAGAACAAGCCATCCGTCGGCCGCCTCCCTGCCCTTACCTGCACTGGGCAGCAAACTTAGGGTCCACCCTGGGTGTCAGTAGGTCTAGCTACGCCACTGTCCTGTAGCAATACTTCAGTGTGTGATGTTTCATTTTCAAGTGCCTATGGACTTCTTCAAAGAACATCCATCACTTTTTAGGTTCAAATTCCTGTGTACAACTTGAGAAGCACTTTTCGGGTATGGAGCCATGTGCTTCTCATTTCCCACAAGCTTAGTTCCCAACTTGGTTAACATTCTTCTGGTGGACCCTTCACATAATGGGGCGTATTTACAAACCTCGATCGCTAAAAGAACGTCACTTTTTCTGACGTTCCTGTGGCGATAGGGGCTTCGCCTTATTTACAAAGTGGCATTAAGCCACTTAATGTGGCTTAACGCTGCCTTGTAAATAAAGCCCCCTTTCACGCTACGCTTAGCGTGAAATGGGTGGGCAATGGGTATTGCGGTGGGCATTCCGCCGCAACACCCGTTGATTTTGCCGCTGGCCTCTATTTACAAGGGTGGCGTAAATAGGAGGCAGCGCCAAAATTAAGACCAGGGAAAACCTGGTGAAACTAGGAGAAATGCTTAATTTCTCCTAGTTTTTAGGTCTCGCTGAGCCAGCGCATGCGCTGCTCTGCGAGACATTTAGTTAGTGGCTTTTCAAAGTGCTACCACAATCTTTTCCTGGCCTCAAGCTTGCGTTCACGAGCGTGTGCACGCGCGCAGCCCCCATGTGGATTTCATGGCTCATTAAGCCTTGCTCTCCCAAGCGCCTCACTCTGCCCCTCCCCCACCACAGAGCGCGTCCCTGCCATAACTTTCGCTTTCACAGCCGCGCGGCCAATGCTTGTTATCAACATGCACCAGAGTCCATGGGGCTTCCGTGCCTTAATTAGTAGCCGCACTCTCATGGGTTTCTTCCCGGCCCTCCCGTTGATGTCCCCTCCTATTGTCCGTGTTTTTTTGTTGTTCACGCCCCACTCTCGTTGTCCGTGTTCTTTTTCTTCCCGCCCCCCTTCATGCTGGCTTTTTTCCTGCCCCCCTCCCTTGCTCACTCGTGACCCGCACAGCCATAACTGCCTGCGGCTTCTGTGTAAGAAACAGACTCCACTCCACACAGCAAAGAGGGAGGGCTGGTCAGCTCGGTTCTCATGTCTCATGCTTAGCCTTCAGCTGTAATCCTTCGTCCTATCCTTCGTTCTCGTGTTACTCTTTCCCTTTGTTGCTTTCTTCCTTGTTTTGTTAATCTTGCGGTTTTGTAATGCTATGTTTTACTGTCGCGCTACATTGGTAATAACGTTACGCTTTGTGTCTGCTACAGGGTGTCCCACAGCAGAGCTACCCCTCGATTAACACAGAGCCCAGTGTATTGTGCAGTAGATAGCAGAGCCAGGCCTCTACCTACTCAGAACAGATGTTTAGGCCTCAGATAGCTGAACTAGCCCTCAGGGAACAGAGAGCGTTCACGCTCAGGCCTCAGTCACTAGAGCTGTCTCACAGGTTACCCCGCAGATGTCACTGTTGTGACAGCCTTGGACTCTAAAGTTTCACTGCACTCACATGGCCGAATAAACCTAACGTGGATCAATCAAAATAATTGTCGAGGGTCACACGTGCCAGCAAGGAACAGTGATCTCATAAAGCAGAGCACAACCTCTGCGCTGCCTGTCTGCTGTCCGCCCTGCAGAGCCCCTTCCTTCCTTGGGCAGTAGGATGAATGTTCTGTATTCAGAGTTCATTTCGATTGTTTTGATTTCGCGTTTTGTTTTCATTTATGAAGCAGCTGTCGCCACCATTCCCTTCAGTACAAACTGTCGCACTCAGCCTCTCGTTGATATTTCCTCTGTCTCTTCGTCTTCCTTTGCTTCTCACTGTTTGCATCTCTCTCACTGACTGTCGTTAATCCCAAAGGTGTTCGGAAGGGGGTGCGGGTCTTTACACAAAATGCTCCTCCTAAATAGGTCTCCCGCCTTTTCTCCCCCCTCTGCAGGCAGCGTAGGTGCACTGTTGCTTCCCGGTGACCTGTTGTGTCTTAAAAAAACACTCAAAAAGGTATTTTCTTCTTTGTGTTGTCCCTTTGATAGAGAACCTAGACCAAGTGCTGAATTCATACATTTATTTATGGGTCCTTCGGCCGGTCGCAATTGGTTTGAGGTACTTGTTTTTTCTCCATCCCACCGCCCCATTGCTTGTTGCCCCCGTCCTTCCTCCTCCCGCGGTGTTGCTTATTTTTTTTCGTCTGCTCGTGCCCCTTTAATTTCAGAGGGGCGTTGACTTCACTTACTTCCAGTCAGAGGCGCCTATTTCATCTGAAAATCTTAATAAACTGTTATTTCTGTCAACTCCAATATCAACTCTAATAAAAAAAGAAACAAGCATTGGCATAGCCAGTAGGTCTCGCCTTTGGGACCTTATAAGTGTTTAGCCATGCAACGGTTGATATTGTTGCACCAACGATATTGTGCTACATAACTAAATACTTATAAGGTCCCAAAAGCGAGACCTATTGGCTATGCCAATGCTTGTTGCTATTTCTATGTGTGCTGCATTGTGCAGCACACATAGAAACAGCAAAACACCATGAATGATTGTTTATGTACAGGAAGGTGTCCAATCATTAAAAACAAATGACGATTTGCAACTTGTGTGCGCTGCACAATGTCGCACACATAGGAGTAATAAATCGCCATTTGTGATTATGTGCATGAAGGGTCACCTTCCTGCACGTAAACAATCATTCACCCCAATGCAGGTACCTTTGCACTATAGTGCAAGGGTCCCTGCGTTGGCGCTAGGCAGCTTAATTTAGCTCCAGCGCAAGGGGAAACACAGGGGTGCACCCACTGGCGTAGCAAGGGGGGGGCGGAGGCGGCACGAGATTTGGGGGCGGCAGGTAAATTTATCGCCAGCACCCCCCCCCCCCCCTCTTAGGCGCTCGGCGGCGGCGGCAAAAGGCAGGGACCGCCACGGGCGGCAGAGTGCCTAGCTACGCCACTGGGTGCACCGTATCTTTGTAAATACGGCGCATCCCTGCGTTTTCAGAATGACGGAGCATGGCGTTAGCAAGTTTTGCGTAACGCCACACTCCGTCATTCAGTTGTAAATATTCCCCAATGTGTCTGCATTCCCAATATATGCTCCAAGGAAAACCAGAAACCTCTGCACTAGGACTGAAGGGTATTACTACCATGCCTGGAGTGGGCTGCAAATCATTAAACTGCCTTAGAGCTACAGTCGATAGTGAAAATATAGTGAACAAAGACTAGACTGACAAACGACAGTGCAGGGTAACAGCCGGAGTAGTATCTCTACCTTGTGGGTTTATGCTCTCGGTACTAATGACCCTGCTTCTGTGAAGGTATGAATAGTATTACCCCCAATAGAATGTCACATTTACATTAGCCATGTTGTCTTGAAACCACATTTATAATGTAGTCCTAGGTTATACCAAGATGCGTAGGCCTTCTCGTCTGCGAGAGTCTAAGCCTCAAAGGCTCATTTTCAGCTTGGCTCTTGTAAGTGAGAGAGTCAGAGAAGCTTCTGCTGTGCATCTCTTCAAGATCTTTTCAACCATTTTCTCATGAGAACGAGGGGCTCCTGTTATGAGAAGGTTCACTCTCAATGATGTAATCCTTTCTTGCAAATGTGTAAATGTAATACTATTTCTAGATGTGTTAGCATTATATGCTCAATAACTTTGTGAGGGTGAAGCTACATCAGTTTGCTTCATGATTATTAACTTCTTTGCTATTTTGATAATAAGCATGTTCCAGATTTCGAGCAGGCTAAGAGAGTGATTTATATTTAACACTACCTCGTGGGTCACCAGCCCTGGCCAAATCCTGTCTCCACCAAGTGTATCATTAATCCATACGTGGTGTCCCACACCACTCACCTGTGCTGAAAGACTGTCTTGTGACCCAGTTGTGGCACCTCTCTCAAACTCCACCGGAGTGCTTTGAGTTTCAGAAAGCAGTAGATAGTCAACCTGAAGTATTCGCAAACAGGGAGCTGTTTAGGGAATATCCAGGTCCCATTGCTGGCTAATATGCCAGGGTAGAGATTGCAGAAATACGTGGGACCTTTGGGCAGAAGATGAGACAGAGTGTTACTTACATTATTTGAGATACAGTCTCTCAAGTGCCCCGCCTCCTTACTCCTGACTTCTATGGGACAAGACTCGTGACACCTGTAGGGAGTAAAAAAACAAAATTACATTGATTGGTTGTTTTCAAAATGCAGGTAATTACTTGGCACTTTGCGCCCCTTAATCTTCTCGTGCGGTACTGGAAGCCTTCATGCACTCCAGGGCACCTGCAAAAATAATACCACAAGCAGGAATATGGACCAGTTTTTGTTGGTAGGTGAACCTATACTTAACTGCTAGGCCTCCAAGTACAGGTACTCCCAAGGAGCAACCTAAAACCTCAGCATCAATCACCACAGTTCACTCCAACCATCACAGAAATATTTATTCGACTTTGCTACTTTATTCAAAGGATTGTTGTTGCAATCGGTGCAACGTTCCAATGTAGATTTGTTTCATTGCTTGCTGCAGTGAAAGTTACTATGTATCCCCGTGTTGCAACATTATAAGTGGCACTTGTTACTATGCTGGGTCCTAACTGTGCAAGTTCTGCAGAGAGAGGATCAAACATTGTAAAGCCTCTCCACATAGTAACATTGTACCCGTCATTCAAAAGACATGAACTGCCAACTTTGCAATGCAATAATTTGTGGTGAACCTGTTTAGTGTCATACTTCTGATTTTCAGCTTAGACCATCATTAGAAGTGTTTTCTTATTATACAATCATGTATTTAAAAAGCACAACCTATGAACATTAGCCTTCACTGAATGTGATAGCTGTTTGCTGCATTGTATTTTTGCATTAAACATTCCCACCACTTCCCGTAAGCTAGGCTTTGACCCTCAACAATCTCTTCTTGATAGTTGTAGACGCTACAGAGTCATGTTGGACCTCTCAGAATCATTTAATACCATTGAACACAATGTACTAATCAAACCACTTAAATCTGGGTTGTCCATGTTGAATTTTAGGAATTTACATATAAAACAGATTTACATAGTGAATAGGAATGGGGCTAATTTACAGAGCCTGAAGCTGCCCTGAAAATCTGGCATGGATCGGGCATGCCTGGATCTGGGCTTGGCCTTGGCCTGGGCTAAACACTCCTTGGTTGAGTGATGTTCTCAAATATAGAGGTCTGCCATGAATAGGTTCTCATTTTTTGTCAACAAATCTACCCAGCTCGTAAATCTGGAATTTTTTCTTCAAAAGAAAAGAAAAAAACCCACTGCTGTGAGAGTAGAGGACTGCAAGGACCATCCCTCTTCCAACCCTTTTCCACCCATACATAGTTCGTTTGATGAATAACCGTGATGCTCCTCACATCAGCTATCACTTCTTCACAGATGGCATTTGGGTCCACCTTCAGTTGGCTGACAGATCAGGATCTCACCATCCGGTTACAAACAGCCAGAAGAAAATGCAACATTAGGTGCATCTCAAGTAGTGCTGCTCTAACGAGAAGACAACTGAGGTTTTATTCATGGGCACCGTAGACCTTTGCCTCTTCCATTCACTGGGTCCGATTCCTTAGGATCACCAATGTAACCACTAAACAAGGTGCACAACTTGGCTGTAATATGTTCCAGGAACATCTTGTTCGCTCAAGAAAACTCATTCCGATTGTTTCCACATTACCAGCTTTCTGGCGGTCTGTCAGCGCTACACTTATTTACACAAGCATTAGCACAGCCAATAGCTCGAGCTTTGGGTTCCAGTCTTTTAAAATTGCCAATGCTTATTTTGATTTGCCATGGTTTTTGTAAAACCTTATTGATGAGGGAATCTTCAGGTCACCTATTAACATGAAAAATAAACATTGGCCAAAAGCAGCAACAACAAAAAAAAGCAAAACAAACTGTTTTGTCTTAGTAAGCATAAGCACACATTGTCATAGTAGTCTCTGGAACAGGGGAAATACTTTGTGTGCAGATGTACCCCTTGTGAATGTGCAATCAGCAGCTTTGCAGAGCGCTTCTTGTTACCCGTGAGGGTATTCAGGCAGTGGCAGGGTCCAGTTGATTAGCCGAGTACCTGGTCTTCAGGGACTTTCAGAACTCTAGAAGATTTGGGAAGGACCGGAGATGAAGGGGGTAGCTCATTCCATGTCTTCGATGATAGTTAGGAGAAGGGGCAGAATGCCATAACTCACAGCAGTGAAGTGAACCATTGGCTGAAATTGCCCCATGATGTGTGCTACAGAGAGAGGAAGTAAAATGTTATAACAATTGACCAACAGATGAAGAGGGCTGGCGAAAGCCCCTATATGCATATTATATATGTAATTTTAGTAAAATCAAAAGATCTTGGCTAGCGCAAAAATGGGCTTGATTCTGAAACTTTCAGTTTCCAGCCTTGATTAATTCTATGCTGTGTTCGAAGGCCTCCCAATGAGTCAGGCATCCAGGTCCCAAAGAGGGCAAAATTAAACTGTTCAGCTCCTCTTCAGCCTGAGACGCTGGTATTATGTAATGCCAGGTGCTAAAACCCTTCATTGGTTGCCCATCAAGCAGATACATCAGTGTAAGACTCAAATGCTTGGCCCACAAGGTACATCATGGCTGCACCCCTTAATACAATTCTAAAGTCTTTAGTGCCATTAGCCCTTCAGAAGTTTGAGAACGATGCTCCAAAACCATGCATGCTGCTCATCCAGCCATAATAAAAGGTTTAGTGGCAGATACCTTCAAATACATGGGTTTTCACTCTGATAAATTCCCTTAATAAAAAAATAGTCTAGGAGAATTTCCTCAAAACCTCCAAGGTACTGATCAGCCATTCCCAAGAAGAGGATGTGTGCACTGTGAACAGCAACAGTTCGAATCTGTTATCCATATCAGTGTGTGGCCTCCTTCCTGCCAGTGAATTGGCTCTGTCATTACCTACCAGAAGAGTTTCGATTCTACGGCACATGCTTAGCATCCAGCACGTCCTGGTAGGTATCTGGTAGTAACCTAGAATAATAAAGATAGTACAACCTTACGGTCAGAGCAGAATAGTAAGACAGTGCTTTAGTTATGCACAGTGGCGTAACAAGGTCAGGTGGTACCCGGTGCGGAAAATTTCTTGTCACCGCCGGCTTGACAAAATGGCAAAAATGTGTTTAAAACACATATTTTTGCCATTTTGTCAACACCTTCAGTGATGACACCCGGGGCGGCCCGCACCCACCTTCCTACGCCACTGGTTCGGCACACTAAAATAAGTATTGCTCTAATCGTTGATTGTAATACTGCATTGTGCCGTTTTAACTATCATGGTAGGGTAGACATTAGAGTTGGCCATGCCAAGATTCGAACTAGTTACTCACGTTACGTACAGGTGTCAGAAGTGTGGGGGGTGATGCCATGTCTCCGTCCCCACATAGATCGTTGCCAGTGATCAATTTTATAAAGAATGAAGACGTGTAAATTATAGTGAACAAGTAGGTTTATTCCGCATCACCACTTTGTCAGCTGCTGGCATCAAATGCTAACATTCCCAGGTGACAGTTGAGAGCTGTGGAATGTTCCATTACACAGTAAGGTAAGGGGGGGGGGAAAGGAAAGGCATATAGAATGTTTATTTATAGAAACGTGGTGCAGTCCTAGGAGTAAGAAGATTAAAAAGAATGAATTACAACACACAATAAACCCACCAGCTACGCCACCATGACAACTCTCAATATCTCTGTGGGGAAAAACTGTTGCAAGCTGCCTGTGAAGGGGACCATGCCACATTTGTGACAGGCTGGTATGGCTTGGTCAGAGTCTATTAACACCAGTTTGATGCCCATCATAGACTGAATCCTCCTTAGGTCTATCGACCTTTCAAAGGCACAGGTATGTTTTCCAGTCTCCCCATGCACGAGAGGTCAGTCAGCCAGTCTGTGACCATATCACATAGGCTTCGAATTGAACCAATTGAACATTGCACATGAAAAGGCACTTTACTTTGAAAAATGTCTTTGCCTCAATTTCTAGTTCTACATCTCTCACCCTTGAAGATGCATTATTTGAAATTAATGTAGTCAATGGGAGTGTATTCTTTAAGGAGTCTGGGAGGGGGCACAGTTCCCATTTCCTGTCATGCATAACAGGTGCCTATAGCTTCGCTGCCTGGAAACAGCCCACACACCAAACAAAAAAAAATGTTTTTTGCTTTTAAATGTCATTTTTTGAGTTGGTTAGGAGGCACTGCTGTGCTGCCTCCCACGTAAAATCTGCACTTGTACGGTACATGTTTTTCTGTGCGGAGCGGGGAGCTAATATTGACAGCAATCAAGAAATATTCACAGATGAAGCTTTTAAGTGTGCACGATGTGCCTTTCATGTTGGAGTACTGCAGAAGAGAGCCATTATTGAAAGAAGCCTTGAACAGACTATCTCTGAATAAATAGGTAGCCACTCTGCAGAGGGAAGCAGGAGGGAAATTAGTAAACTCCACCTTGCTGCCCACAGCCCTACCCCTCCAAAAATACATCTTCCACAAAATAAGGTGGAGATATGACATTTCAGAGGCACCAGAACGCCAGGAAGCCTCTTTTTAAAATATATTTTTTCATTTGCATTTCAATTAGCATGACAGTATGTACTGTATATTGAAACATGTTACAAGTACAGAATATTAGGCTACGGCCTCCGCCGTTGCATTGGTAGTATGTTACAGCTCATTAACTGTCTGAACATGATAGTACACGGCTCCCGACAAGATCAAAAACAGTTTATAAACTTACCTACAATAAAGAATCCCCTGCCCTCTCCCGCCCCCTAGTTTCCAGTCAACTGGTCAATTGTATCCACAGGTCCTCTACAATTTGACACAATATGGGTGATTACTTTTTCATCCCCGTTCTCATATCCCTCCACCCGATGATTCTGCGACACAACATTTTCTAATCAGCTTATCCAGGGCTCAATAACCCTTGGGGGTTCCGTCAGCGCTTGCATCATAACACACACCAGGAAAGCAAATCATCCGCAACCATCTTATCCTGGAGTATCCTTCTAATGACAAGGGAAGCCTCTTCATTCCTCATTAGGCTAGGGCGTGTCTGTAATCAGCGATATGTCAAAGTGCCCCTCGAAGAGTGTTCCAGATTTTCACACTGATCAGTGAGTCGGATGACTGATGTGGTTTCCTAATATCACTGATGTAAGTGGGTTACTGTTTCAATTAGACTATGGCTGGAAGAACCTCAAAAATCTCTGCACTTTTCAGAACGTGTATCATAACTGAGTTGGCTCCATAAAGTTTCAGGGGTTGATGTCTACCTGAAAAAGTAATTGACAAGGCCTATGAGAAAGAAAAATAATTTAAGAAAGTGTTATGGGTCTTAGTATCAAAGTAAAAACATTTACCCTTATTTTTCAATTTCCACCTCTTCATTTTACTTCAATTTTGCTGATGTTTTTTATTCTTAACCACCATGTATGTGCAAGAAATGGCACATTTCGTCCCACGATGCCTAACAGAAAAATGTTGTGCTGTATTTTTGGGGGCAATTATCAAGGAGGAAACAAAGTTATATTCCATTTCATTTTAGTCATGATTTCCACAAATACCTCAACAGAGGGTTCAGAGGTGGGGATTAAAGTGGACGTTGGTTGAACAGTTTGCAGATAGAAATTTGTTGCTCAATACCATTCTTCAAAATCCCTACTAAGCAATCCTGGAAAAATCATTGGCACCAAACAGCTAAGATCTGTTCACATTGTGGTAGACATTTTCGAAGACTTTTCCTGATGTGCACACTCCACCGGTTCAAAGTCTGGTCCACAGACCTCTTCGAGAGGTTTAGAGATCCTAATATAATTGATCATGTCAAAATTTTAAAAAAAATAATAATTACTAAAGGGGAAAGCTTGAAAAAGAGCAATCTGGCGAGATGGTCAATGCGATTATTCTTTAACTAATGATTCTAACGAAGACAATACCACGTTTGGAAAAATGAAGGAACCTTGGTCCTCCAGCATAATCCCTCATATGTCCTTCATGGGACTTTTTGTTTCAGCAAATCATGTTTTTTAAACTTGAACTTGAACCGTAGAGTGTGGTAGTGAGAAGATGAGCTGTGTCAAAGACATTATTTAGTTTTTAAGACGCACAGGGTTTCATGTGGTTCCTTTAAAAAAATTAAATAAGGACTAAGACTCATTAATATTTGTAATATTCTACCCCAGCGGGAATGCTAACACCACTAGGGATAGCGCCTGGGTCCACCAAAAGCTACTTTGTGCCTCTGACAATTTCCTGTCCGGATATTCCGCACCTGGTGAAACTGCTGCTGGAACAGGGGCAGGGGCTAAGGATAGGAGCACAACTTTACACCCAACCAAACCCTGCAGCACCACAGGTACAATATTCCATTGGCCTACTCTGTACCTTAATCTACTTCCTCTCTCACCCTTGACACCCCTGCGACCCTCCTACTGACATTTTCTATCTGCTCTGAAAAGGTGGAAAATGTCAGCAGATTTGCCCCCAGAATCGAGGAAAAACACAACAGAAAATGACAGCATTCCTTGGTGGTTTTCCCCATGCTGGGTAAAAATCATAATTGCTAGATTTTGGCTGGGTATTCTAGCCGGGACAGAGATTTAGGCTCCTCTAGATGCAAAGCCCAGAAAAGCTGTAATGAGGGCCAAAGTATTAAAATAGCGTTTGAAATGTACAACTGATACATTCGACACACTATTTTAATACTTAAAAATAACAGATTTTTCGAAGTGTAGGAATCTAAACACCTCATACTAGGAAACAGACCTAGAATTTCAGTTCCCACAAATCATATTAACCACAAAACAGACTTCCCAGTAGTGTCTCAGCCGAGATGCCTGTGCTTTAAGGTGCCTTCTTTCTGCGCCTGTCTTAAGCTGATTTGAGGTGCATTAGTAAAGTGTCTTGATTGGTTTTGATCCTATTAAAATCTTTGTTTCCATCACACTTCAGAATTACAAAAAAATGTGCTTCATATGTGCTTTCCATACTGCTGGATAAGTGCAGTTCTTATACAGGTATTTACATTCTATTGTGTTACATACAAAATGACATCTTACAGCCTTTCCTTTCATACTCCACGTACCCCAGCACGATTGTCACATAATTCATTTTACATTTCTTTCTCACTGCAAAGTGAGAGGAGTTTGTAAACACCATGCTCTATATTAAAAGACACACAAGCAGCAATTCGTCAGATGACATAGCCTGAGGCTTGACCTCTGTCTTGCAGCACACGGGACAAGATAAATAGATAATTTAAAGGCATCTTCATTTATTGCTCGGACTTTCCTGTCCTGAACAATCAAAAATCGACTCATGACCCACCAGTGGGACTCGACCCACAGTTTGGGAAACGCTCCTCTATATCATTTTAACTTTCAGCCTGCAACTATCTTTTTGACCCTTCCTAACATCTGGTGTTAATTGAGACAGGTTTGGTGTCTTTTCCAATTAAATCTTAATACTCCACCTGCAGTGGCGGCTCCACTGCAATGGCGGAGGTGTGTCGACACTCCCTGGCGCAGAGCCAGCAAACGAAAAATAGAACGATGCTCTAGCATCATTTTATTTTTATTTGCCAGCTTGTGCATGGAGGGGCAGGCATAGGCGGGTGGCGGAGGAGTGCTGTGTGCACTCCCTAAGTGCTCATGTGTGTTTGGCCGGCTGTCTCAGGCCGACCAAAACACACATGCACACTTAGGTTTCTCCAGCCTGGCTGCATTCAGCTGCCAGGCTCGAGAAACCCCCACAGACTCCCTGTATTTTCAGCCTGCTCAGACCAATCCCTGTGCTGCTCTGCAGCACAGGGGTTGGCTGGAGTCTGTCCCAGGGGCTGCTGGGGCCCAGGAAGAGGCCAGCAGGAGCAACGCGATGTGGGAGGTGGCTGGCGGAGTCAGGTAATTAAAAAAAATTATTAGTTACCGATCCCATGTCCCTCGAGCGCTCGCTCTCCCATCCTCCCGCGCTCCCCCACCTGGCCCACCAACCTTTGTTAGTGGCAGCCTGCACTGTCCACCCACCATCAATGTTTTCGGTCAATCGTCAGACATGCAAGCAAACAAAGTGAAACACACAGAACATGGACACAAAAAAAAAAAGTTATAAAAACTGCATTTTTTCCCAAGTTGAGATTTTTATTTTTGTATCCTGACATGTAAAATTGTATTGATACAAAACAAACAAAAACTAACCAAATAACAAAACAAAAAACACAAAAAAAAAATCACGCAACGTCAACATGAAGATCAAGTGCAAAAAAAACAATCAATATTTAAAAAGCATTATTATACAGACCCAAAAAATCTTCAGCTTAAAATGCGGTATACGGATCACAGTACTTGAATCAGAATGCAACAATAATATAGTGGATCTTGTGGAGCAGGAAAGAAATGTAAATGCACTATACAAAGAGGGCAGCAAAAATAGGTGAAAAGTACAATTTTTCACTCCAATATCAAAAAGCACAATTTGTCTAGTGGTTATCATCACGTTCCTATATATATATATATATATATATATATATATATATATATATATATATATATATATATATATATATATATATATATATATATATATATATATATATAAATAAAACTAAACATTGATTTCTGTGCTCATTTTTTTTTCTTTTTTTTTTTCTCGGTTAAAAAAAGATAAAAGTGCACAAACACCCTGATAAGGCACAAACAGATTATCTGTACAAATTAGATATTCAGAAATTGGACAGTAATAACATTCTCCTAGAAAAACCACAAGGCCTTAAGAAAGGAAAACTTCCCCCATGTAAGTCTCTTTCTTAGTGAAAACCATAGCGCCAAAGATGAAGATTGCCAGAGGAATTTCGGATAGCAGACCACCAACACAGTAGACAAAGGGCACAGTTAATTGTAAAGCAAGACAGCCCAAGTTTGGGTAAACTGATTTTAGCAACTCTTGGTGGAAAAGAGTTATTTATATATGTAAATTTGTTCAACCCAGGATTAACTTCGAACTTAACACATAGATCCCTTCCAACGATAAGTTTAGGTCCCATTAGACAATTTAGGGAGATTGTTGGTAAATTAAAATGTTTTTAAAGAAATCGATTAATTAGTGACACAGGGAAATGTGTACTGCTGTAGATTCGAGGTTAGTCCCATAACTTTGGGGAATAAGTTAAAAGAGATCATGTGTTCCTTCAAGAAGTCATCCACAAGTACCAGGTGCTGGACCTCAGCAATCAAACTTCCATGCTGGAGGTGTCTGGAAGTGGTTTTCTAAGGCGCAGGTCCTGCATAAGGAGGTGGTATCGGGGGTCTAGGGTCATATTAGAAAAGAAAGTGCTTCAACAAGTCAATATCATCTACTTTTAAATTAATTAAATTCTTTCTTCAACTCCCAGTGAAAAAAGTCGATTGGTCAGAGGAAAAGCAGGGGAGGGGGAGACAGGGGAAATAAACAGTCAAGATCTTTGGGACAGTTTCATGATTTGGCTTAAGGACACACTTCTAAATGGTAAAGAAGTTCACAACCTGATTTTTATGAACACACAAATGTTTCCTCAGAATTCTATTTAATTGGGCTGTTTAACTGGATGTGTCCATTTCTTTTATTTTCAACTTTCAGGGACTTAAACGCAGGTTTGTGGCCAATGTTTCTGAGGCATGATGACAAATAGCATAGTAGCAACAGTACATGTTTATGATCTTCAGGTCATATCAAAGTTTCCACCCTCTTTTTCACCTCTTTTCTATCAAACCATGACCAGTTTATATCAGTTACCCTTTGTTGAAATTGATTGTACTAGAGTCTTGTATCAAACACAGTTTGTGTTCTACAGACATGAAAGATGGGTCCAGAGAGGTGGACTGCAAAAAAGCATTCAGAGATCACCCAGGAAGTTTAATGACATTTTCACATTGATTCATACATTGTAGAAATTCTAGCCAAGTGAAACAGTGCAAAGTTGTTAGACTACAATAACAGCTTCTCGAGCATTACTTTTTCACAATAAACTATTACCATAACTGAAGATGCCTCTTAAAATGTTCCTGATCAGTTTTTGTAACATTTATGCAGAAAGTTTCTGGGCAGTGGTGGCCTAAGAGCTAATACACTCAGTGGGGATAATGCTACCATTTTACACCAACACAAGTAATTTACAGTGGAAACTACAAAGCTTTCAGAAGCAAAGGGAGCTCTTCTTTATAGAACATGCAGTTTAGACTCCAAAGAAAAACGATTTAACCACAGATCTAAGTGAGTAGAAATTAATATACTGTGGCCTGAGATTCATGTTTTTTTGTGATCGACAAAACCTTTTACTGACGTGAGAATTGGAAATCTCCAACTCTCGCAGCTTTCCAGGAGTAAGCCAAAAACAAATTCATTGATGGTATTTTTCCACTGTGGACAACTTCACTGTTTAGGCTGAGGTAGAAGAACACTGTATTTGCACTGCATGCTTTTATAAAATTTTCCTTAATAGCAGTTACTTTATTCCCTTTGAAGAAACTTCTTCTCCCCATAATTTTTTGGGCTCATCTAGGTCAATTTCATACACAGGCACTAATCTTGGACTAACACTGAACCCACACTCACCCTACTCACTCCAAGTGCTTTAGCGAAGCCTCCCAACTACACAAAGAATTTTATAAGCAGCCAACCTAACATTGTGTACCTGTACATTTAAATGTGCTTTTGGGGTGTCTAACTAACTGTTTGGACTTTGTGAATGTTTTGAAAAATATGGCGTTACCATTGCGGTCCAATCCTACTGATACTTACTCAAAAGGAAACCTTCAACAGGTAGATCTTTGACAGAAGCCCTCATTCAGTGAATCAAGATTTCTCGTTTAGAAGTTGAACTGCAGGTTTAGGACTGTAGCTTGTGAATCTGGCCGGTTATGACCAGACTTAATCAAATCAGAATCTAATTATCAATATCTATTATTGGGAGTGTGTCAGGCGGGGATGTTATTTGTCAATCAGAAAAAGGGGGAGGAGGATTGGGCTAGGTTCACTCTCCTGTGTGATCAGAATACATCAAAAAGAATCCGTAGGTGACGGATCAAAAGAACCTAGCCAAGAAACAAGGGCGGGTTCACCAATTGGGGTGAAGGCCACCTCTATGGTAGAAATGAAAAATTTATTTTCTTGTGTCCCCTCACTCACCCAGGGTTGCCCCTAGGTGACATGCTTCATCATTGGGGCCATCCCAAACATCTACTGATTGGGGCGTGCTGCGACTTGGGCTGGTCCCTTTGTTGTCCTGAAGAAAAGGTTTAGGGGATACCTTGAAACATGTTGACATAATACAAGGGATTATAATTACATAACAGTTACATTTCCCTTTTATTAACCCCCTTTTATCCCTACCAACTAGGAGCAGGAATAAAACAATAGCTCACTAGTTAGGTAATTTTTTAAAACATCACTTACACCACTCCCCCCTACACTGCACGACACATAGCCTCACAAGGTAAGTGCTCCTACGTAAATCCGCAAGTCGCAGCACGCCCCAATCAGTAGATGTTTGGGATGGCCCCAATGATGAAGCATGTCACGTAGGGGCAACCCTGGGTGAGTGAGGGGACACAAGAAAAGAAATTTTTCTTTTCTACCAGCGGGGATGTTATTTGGCCATTTAAGGAGATGTGGTACTATTTAAATGTTTCTCTTCCACTGCTGTCTGATGCAATTATAACAAGTTCAATTTAACATGTAGGTTAATTATGCATTGTGAATAGCGGGGTGATATGCTTAATGAAATGTTTTAGAATTTCTCTCAAGTCCTGTCCATGTGGTTCATTTTCCAGAAATCCTCTTTAGCGGAAAATACCCTGGGACACCTTGCTTCTGATAATTGCGTGGCTCAATAATCGCTCTATTTTGCACTTGTGCTCAAAGGTGGCCTTCCTGAAGAGAAGGGAGACGTTTTGGCTTACATTCATTTTATGCTCCTGTGCAAGGAGTCGAGAGAGGACTTCCCAGTTCCTCAGAAAGGATAGCAAAATACTGATGCAGTTTGCAGGCCAGAGAGTCTTGCAAATGTGGAGACAAAGTCAGAACGTAAATACGCTGGGCCAAATGTTTTTGTCAAAAACAGTTTCTTTTAATATCTTATGCTTGGGAAAATCCAGAAAAGCAGGAGTTAACATTAGCAAAAAGAGAGTGATCAAATTAAAAGGAAGGAAATGGCCAGGAAAACATTTTCTCATCACTTTCAATTATATGGAGAATTTTTCTTTGAGAACCGCAGAGCAAAAAGAATTGTCAGTTTTCTGGAAAAAAAAAAAGTACAGCAGGAAATCAAGGCTTTGCCTGCCTATGTTGTCGTGGAGCTTAGAAACACAGTAACAGACAAGGGAGTTTTGTACATGGAATTCTAGCCCTAGAAAGGTGCACTAGTCAACTTACTTTTAAATAAATACAAACAACTATAAAGTGCAGCAACACAAAAACAATGAAATTCAAACTTCCATCAAAGCCTACACCTTATTCTGGCACTACATCTCAACTGGTCTCAACAAGAGGCTTCAGGCACCATTTCTAAAACCACAAGAAGGCTTTAGTACTCCCACCTTCGGATACCATTAGACACTACGAGAATCCTTGACCTGAACAAACATAGCTTGAGGTGTATCTAAAACAGGAGAGTATTAAAAAAATGCATCGGGTTCAGGTCCATCTGACAGGAACGGACCCTGCTTCAGGTTCGCCTGTAAAGAAAATCTAGAGTAGAACACAATGGGTCTCTAGGTGGGACATTTATTGCCATCATCGTATGATGTGCAGAATCCCTCAACACATTCATTTCATGCCCTGTAATCACCTGACCTCAAGTGTCTCTCAAATACCTCAGTACGAGACAACTTGTGCAAACCTGCTGTCAGCTACTTGAGACTACAACAGGAGTTTAGTTAACAAAACTGCCTAAAGCAGATTGTACACAAGAGTACGATGTTCCTGTCTCCCCATTTTTTTCTCCCTCAAAAAGAATAGAAATCCTACTTGGAACACAAATCGGTGTTTAAAACGCTTGTCCACAAACAGTTACAGCTGTGCCTGGCATCTACACTTCACACTCTAGCCGCAACATCTCCAATTTACTTTTTTGTTCCCTTCAACTTCTAAGTTTCATTTGATTCCACCTTGTTTCAATGCAGAAGCATCCTATGATGCCTTTAAAACGGCAAACAGAACTATCAATACAACACAAAATGACAACTTTATGCAAATCACTTGCTGAGCCTTAAAACAGGAGATGGGATATATATATATATATATATATATATATATATATATATATATATATATATATATATATACACACATACATATACACACACATTACCACTTTCATCTCTTCTTGTTCTAATCCAAAACTCCCTCCATACATCAAGAACCTTCAACCATTTGTGTATCATGCAACAAAGCTAGTGGGAGATAGATGCAAGGTAGGCCACCCACGCTCGGCAAATTGATATTCTTCCAATGGCTCTAGACCATGGAATCAGGATAGAAAAGACTAAAAAAAGAACAGACTTGTACTGAGTCATTCAAAGTCACTTGACCAGAAGGGTGAATAATAGTCCAACTCCATGGAAATATAGTTTGGAAATGTACACCAACACTACACGGCAGTTGCCGAGCTACAAATATCTAATGTCTAATTTGATTACTATGAATGAAGGCAAAGTCAACAGGGGGGTGGGGACTGAGGTGGCTGCAGCATTGTACGTGTCAGAAATCATTAAATGCAATTGAAAAACGTGCCTACAACATGGGCAGCTAAAAAAACTTAGACAAAGGATTTGTCAAAGCTAAAACACAATAAATGGAGATGGATGAGAATATCTGTTTACCCAAACACACAAAGTAAACCGGATGTGAAAACCTCCCACCTAGACAAGTCAAAGGTGCAGCCCGCCAGGTGGAGAGCCAGAGCTCAGACATAAGAGAACGGTGCCACGCTTTGCAAATGATCGGTCCAATCCTAAAAACAGCTTTTTCCATCTTCCAATAATCTACTCAAAGCTAACCCCACAAGGATAGACAACAGTTTGAAGAGGGACCAGAGGGCTTCAGAGGTGAGTTTTCTTAGGAAGCATGATGCTGGCTGTCTTTTGATACATAGGGGCTTATTTGCAAGCCCCTTTCGCCACCAGTGCATCACTTTTATTATGGGAAAAATTGACGTACCAGCAGTGCAAGGGGCTTGTAAATGAGGCCCATAGTGTGTACTCTTATTTTTGCCTAGGGGGTGACATTCGTTTGTTCTATTCATGGTATCACAGAGTACAAATTAATGTGTCCGATATTTGATTATTGGAATTTAAAACTGCAATTTTACCTATGGATCTTGACTGGACAATTGCCATGAATCAGACAACTGAAGAAGTGAAGAATGTTGAACTGAAAACGAAACTGCAGCATTTTTTAAATACACTCATTTTCATCCATCGTATTGATTAACTGCTAGTAAAGTCACTTTTTTGCTCTTCAAATGTTCACGTGCCATGTTCAGCTGTGTGTGGTTCAAAGTGAATAGGATCTGCAAGCACACTGTGTCTGGGACACATCCCACCTTCTCTCTACTCAATTGTCTCCGTATAGTGGTTTCACCAATACATCTGCGCTCTCCTCGCATACTGCCTTCACCGGACCTCCACTGCCAAAAAAAAAAAAGGGTAACATGCTAGTTTGGTGTAATGCATTATTACTTAAAGTCTCTTAACTTTCCAAATGTAGGTGATGGTTGTGGTAGGTGAGCACCAGAGCCCAAGAGATGAATAGCACACAGAAAGGGAACAGGGGAGAGACCACCAAACTCGTCTGAGAGTGCTGAATTACCATCTGCTGAGGTCAGGACTTCAACCTTTGTAGGAGGATGGAGAGCCTCATCAGCATTGCGCCACCACAGTCCTTAATCACTGCGACTGGCAGAATAATGAAAAGGGAACAGACTCTTGTAGGAATGTTGGCACCAGATACACATTTCCTGAACAGCCCTGCATGGGATTAAGACAACGTACTAACACATTACAAGCACCCTCATCCATCCACCTCCAAACGTGTAACACTTATCTATGTCTATGTGCTGATGCTGGAGTGTTTTTTTAAACCCACCCCCACACCTTTAATCGACATCCTGCATAAGCACCCTTACCAAAGGGTGTCTAATGAAGCTCTGCTATACTGTTCACCATCTGCTTTGTCATTGTAGTCTGCTATTCTCTTCAATAAGGTATTTGTGTGTCATCAGGGATGTCTTGGGTACAGCCAACTAAGGCATATATGGTCAGAGGCACGTGCACCACAAGCCACCTCATTTTGGTTGAACTTTTGTTGGCTTTTTTGCATGAAATATTCTAAGCTATTGAGTGGCTTGATGGAGAACATAGCGAAACATTACTCTTACCAAATGGCTCTGAGCTAATTATTAGTTAGTGATAATGGCAATTGTATCTAAACCCATCCCCCTACCAGTCCAGTACCCCAACATTTATTTTTTGAGACTAAGGAATGGAGAAACATAGAAGCGAGGCAAATGAATCATGGATCCACCAGACCCAGTATTCTAGAAAAGAGGATTATATTCCAGGAAACACCTGGCACATTAGTGTGAGAGGAGGGCAAACTAGTGCGCACACTATGAAGGCCACACCCATATGAGTGCAGGCATCTTCCAGGAAATTCAATTAACTTTGTGCATTGAATAATCTCTGGCTGTGGTCAGGATTGGATTCCTTGGAACTACAGGAGAGGGTTAGTAACAGCACCTTGGGAATCTGTACAACAAACCTATGTGAACAGATGGCTAATGTGGACCGCCAATCAGAAAGACTGCCCCATGTAAGGGCTACCAATTGGCTACTATGCTGAGCTCATTTAGGTTCAATCCCTATAATTAGGCAGGATTTGGAGGGTAACAGCAAAGATACAGAAGGAATATTTATTCCAGAAAGTGCCGAAATATATCAAATGTAAGTTACAGATGCAAGTCCATAGAAAAGAAAACCTGCACTTCAGCTTTATAATCCATTGAGAAAGATAAGAAGAAAATAGGTAGTGTTGTTTGAAGATTTCTTGTCTGCTGTGACTTTTGATGGTGGTATCGCCGAAATCATGTGCCTACTCTGGCTTCGAGGCACAGTCATATGATGGACCATGGTTCACACAGGCTGAAAGTCCCTGATTTGTTTTACCAGTCTCAGACCAGCTAGGAGCTGGGGAAGCCCCAGCAGGCCTGGGTGATAGCTCATACGCAGAGGACGGATGGAGAGAGGTTTCTGGGATGATGGAGGGTGGGGGCTAGACGTTAAGGTCGGTAAATCTTGATCACATCCTTGATGACTCGCCTGCAGATGGGGCAGCAGGCGTTCATCTGCTTCTTGAGCTTCAGGCCGCAGGTATTGCACAAGCACATGTGTCCGCATGTGTAGATCACGGTGTCCACATCGCCATCAAAGCAGATTGTGCACTCACTGTTCTTACTGCCGGGCGGCTCAGGAGGAGCAAAAACTGGTGACACGGGAGGACTTAGAGGTGAACTTGGTGCCGTCACTGAAAATAAAATAACAGGAAAACATTAAAAAGAATAGCATCCTTACTAGTAAAAATAAATAAATAAAAAGCATCCCTCACCAGACCAAACCACCTGCTCATGGGAAATCCCAATGGGTCTGAAATCCTTGCATTAACGTCTCTACTTGGGAAGGAATGGTAAGTCCTTTGGAATGCTATTGTCCTGATTGTGGTTGTTCACGTAGTATTCCATTTTTCCTCCGGAGTGTATTTTTCAGCCACACGGTTTACTACTTACAAGGCATTCTGCCACTTATTGTGAATGCCTCGTACCCAGAGGGAATCCAGGCTTGGGTTTCATCAGCGCATATCAGACAAATGCAAACCAGACGCATGGAGCGACTGGCTGAAAACCTGCAGAGGGAGAACACGAGAAGATTTGGACTGATCCTCTGCATGTGCAGAGGCCAAAGGGGCCAGTGTAATCAGGCTGAGCATGGAGAGGGCTATGTAGGCTAGGACAGAGGCAGCTGAGGAAAAAGTCGTATCGCTTCCACCGTCATTGGATTGGGAGGGGGGGGTGGTGTGTGAGTGGGACTGTTACACTGGGAAGTCATACAAAGTGAGGCAAATCACTACAAATCTTGATAGGGTTTTTACTTTCAGTGCTGTAAAAGTACCCTTTTCTTAGCACAAATAGGGATTTGCACACTTAACACCGATGTGGTGTTCTATTGGTAGTACATGAGCATGTCAGCGTAACCACCTATGGTTTTTAGTCTAGGTTTTGTATCAAAACACCACAACTGCTCCTCGACATGCGCAAATTGGAGAAATTGTTGCAGTTTACCTAACCATTCACATATTTAATGTTTATAGCACATATCCAGTATATGAAATGTTTTAAAGTTTGCCTAGGCATAGGATTTTCTACTGGAATGGTATACGCCAAGTACAATGCCTATTCTAGAAATAACGTGCAAACCTTTGCTCTACAGTGCAAGTGTTTGTGTGTGTGTGTGGGGGGGGGGGCACTAGGCAGCCTGTTTGTGCAGCAGAGCAGAGGAACAGAGCAGTATTTAGTAAATATGGCTCTGCACTGTTCACTTCCGCTTACGCAATGCAGCACTTGCAGTGGGTTACATTTTAATAAATCTGCTTTTACATTTGCAGAGTGCCTGAAGTGCCCATCAGTGCGATTGGATCTGTAGTCCATGCATCACACAATATACAATTTCCGAATTGGCGCACAAACTAATCCTAGCAGATGAAACCAACCTGCCCATTTCTTGCTTACTCTTCACTTTCAACACAAATCTACAGCTTCACCCTTGATTACTATGTACTGTGCATCACCTCTGTCTCTTCCTGACTTTTTTTAAATTTGTCTGCTCTGACCGCACAACTGCTCCTCAAGGCTGTACCACGCATCTAACGACTTTCATGAAAACATGGTCTTTACCGTGAACCTTTAGACACCCTTCAATATTTCTAACACCCCTCTTCTGAAAAACAAAGTGAATTGCATTGTACTACTTCCCTTATGAAATTTAAATGCCTATCAAATTCCTCTCTACTTATCTTCTTCTAGTGCACGTATGTTTCTTGTTTCTCCCCTCACAGGACTTGTGTTTAAAAACAAACACCACTTGGTTGTCAGTGTATGGGCTGTCTCCAATCTTCCTTTATGGTCAAGAGCCCAGTTTTGCTGACTAACCATGGAGAGCACAGAGGAAAAGTTCTTGATACATCTTTATATACCTCACAGATATAAATTGCAGGAAACAGATAAGTGGAAGAAAGCATACTCAAAGGCCCTAATTACAAGTTCCAGGCTAAATTCTAATCCCTGTTTAAACACTTGTGTCAGTGGTTTTAAACACTCTTGAGGTGATGCTTTCTGAAAAAACGGGGAAGGGTTACCTTTTGGTTGCAGGCAATATCAATACTGCATTTGGACCCTTAATTGAGAACCCCGATGAATTGACAGCAGTCTGGGATGATCAGTGGGGAATCCCCCAGCTTGACCTGCCATGTGTGAGATGCTCCCCCAAATCAGAGCAGGTATGGACCCCAACCCTTAATTAGGACCTCAGAGCAGCAAATGGTACGATGGCATCCGATCGCCAGGGAGGAATGACATACAACAGACCTGGGTACCAGAGTAGGATCAACTATTTTTTGGTTGACAAAGTTATGGCTGGCTGTGTTCGATATGGAAGGCGTGAATAGATCAGACAGTGATCATCATGCACTAAACCTAATTCTACCTGATAATTACAGACCGAAACCCATTTTGCTGGGGCCCAGTGATCTGGGTGGCCTTTCCTCAACCAACAAATCGGAAGAACATTGCATGGAACCCCTAGCCTAGCCCTAGAGACAGTTATTGCTAGAATAGAGAAAGAAGTAGACCATTTATCATCCCTACCAGCGCACCCGAGGTGAGGGGTGCTGAGCGTGAGCCATGCACAACTTTTTGCACAAGTTAGGGATTTATTTGTTAAAACGCCTAAAGGGGGGGTGGGGTTGAAGAGGTCCAAGACCAATCCTTGGTTTAATAGTTTTTGCACCCTAGCAAAGAGGGAGCTTCTATCAGCAGTCAAATCTAACTCACGCCCCAATATAATAAATTGTAGGGCCCGGTATAGGCAGGTTTTGCTTAGGGCTAAAAAGGAGTGGGAAAATTGCTTGTGGTCTACCCTCCACAAAGTCCTGAACTATAAAGACAGTCATACCTTTTGGCGTACAGCATCAACTTGCCTACATGGTACCGAAACTGTGATGGATTTTTGTGTACAGCCGGACGATTGGGTGATCCACTTCAGTAAAATGTATACGAATAGAGGTGCTATAGAGGAGGACAATGAATGATCCAATATGTGGCTGTCCAAGAGGATGTAAACACCCTTGTATTCACTCTTAATGAGACCTTGATCGCTAGTAATTCTTGCCTCTCAGCTCATGCCCCAGAACCCGGTAGGATCCAAATGATTTGTATAAAGCGAATCCAGAGGTGTGGGTGCCATATATTAACATCTTATCCAATGCTATCTTGTCAGACTTTAAGATCCCCCTCCTCATGGAAGCTAGCGAAGATCCTGCCAATTTACAAAAAGGGGGACCGGGCCAAACCGGGGAACTATTGCCCCATCAGTCTAATTGAAGCAGTTATACTAATTAAACAACCATTTCAGATAGGATTAGATCTCAGCAGACATATTTACCTAGTGAGGATTCTGAAGCCGATGAGGACCGGTTCACACTCAGGCCCATGTCAGAGTCACTGTCATACTGAGAGCCACTAGGAGATCCTGAGGGGGAGACAGTGACAGACTGCAAGGTGCCTGCAGAGAGAGCAAAAGACAGCAAGTTACATAATGCTTACAGGAAACAACAAGCACCTTCCCAAAAATGGACAAAAACCACAGTTGGGAATACGTTAAAGTGTCACCTGGAGGGGACAGCATAGAACCCATACTGAGACCATTAGATCATCTGTACACTAAATGTTAGCATATCTCAGCAATGGACTTGTGGTGGATGTATTTGTGATGCAAGAAACCCCTCTTCCCAATATCAACCTGAAGGCTTAATGATAACTTTAAGAAAATCAAACATTATTGTGGAAAACAGTTGAAATTCAAGTAATTTGTGTGGTACACTAATGTTACAGCAATAGTCACATGGCAATTGCTTATCTCATCTGAAAAACATAGGGTTCAACCAAATTTGAAAGTACATCTAGGATCTGTTAAATTTACATGTGAGGCAACATATACAAAAGCAGAACCTCAATGCCCAATGCATTCACCAAACAAATGCATATTCCTTGCGCTAATTACAGCCTCTCTCAACAAACTTGCTAAGTTCCATGATGCATACATTTAAATGCTGTTGAAAAAGTTATCCCTGGACAAGCAAATGAAATGCAATATCATAGCATGGGGTTGACTGTAATTTTGAACTTACGTAGTGCACAATGACAACACAAGATGCAGTCTCCAATTTATGGTCAAGTAATGTTCTACAACAAGAACATTGTTGTAGGCCAAGCCATACTTCACAAAAACACACAACAAACAGAAAAGACATCTCAACAGGTCTGAATGGATACTACCAAACTATGGGGTACTAAACAGTAATATAGAACAATGCAAACCTAATTGCTTCTGCACACTCGCGATATGATAAGGTAAATGAGCCAAAGGAGATTCATTTTCCCAGGATAACATAATTTGGCTAAGTAACAATGCAGGGCCTAGCTCTCTGGTCTCTCGGTTTCACTTTACAACTTAGCCACAAGACATCTCCTTTCTTTGTCAGCAGTTTCTCGCAGCTTACTTCGCTATGTTGCACCTCAAGTTTCATATTTAGAGATTTCAAAAATGTTCGTCTTCTTGGATGAAGACGGTCTGTTTTTTACAATGGTCTACTATTCTGCTTGAGAAACAAAGGCTTTTCATGAGATAAAACACAGATTCTGAAAATAAGGGATTGATTCTCATTTCATTGACAGTGATTTAGTAGTGAGAGTTACTTTGAGTGTCTGGCAGGTCGCTGGCATTAATTCGTACGTTTTTTTTTTTTTAAATTCACAGATCCTCAGCTAAGCCCTTGGCTAATGTATGCAGAAAACTATTTTGAGGTACGTCAAACGCAATACTTAAAACTCCGATGGCAAATCACTAAAAAGAAAGGCTAATCGAATGCCAGCATGGATGCTACTGAATAAATGTCTTCAGGAAAGTTTACAAAAATGGGAAATTAGGTGCTCTTTCCTGAAAACATATAAAGACTTTGTAGGGCGAATGAAGGTGAGAACTGGGTAGTGTGGATGGTCAGATGCAAGACGAGCAGGTTTCTGAGCTTGGCCAGTGGCCTGCCCACTAGTGGTCCTACACCTACCCAGACATATGTAGCCCCTGACCTACACCAACCCTGACACAGCCCATCAGGCAAAAGGGTGTTTTTGCCTTTCGAGAATTGTCTGCATTCAGAGCACTTTGCAAAAGGCGTGTATTCTACTTCAATGTGTCCTCTCTTTGAAAAAACCCCCAAAAATGATGCCTTAAAAAATGGCATAGGTTCTGCTCAAGAGAATATTTACTGTCTCAATGGGCATTGCTCACTTTGTCAATGTGTAGCTCTCCGTTCTCTTTGTGGCATGATCAGCGTCATAAATACCTGCAGGATATACAATAGAATATAAAACTCTGCATGGCATCATGTGATGCACTGTTTGAGGGACAGGGTGCTCGTATGCCATGCTAAATATTGGCTACCAGTCTATTAAGTTTATATCTTCTCCATTAGGATATATTTTTGCACGCGTTGTTAATGTCCCACATATATGTGTACGCCTATTACATATCTCACACAAATAAGCATGCACATGCATTCGTAGACAGAAGCATACACACGCCATGCATGATATAACAAACTAACCTAACTTACACACAAATATGCACAACATGTGGCTGCATTATAGTCCTTTCAGTGGTTCTGCTAACCTTCTGAACCACAAGACTAAAGGCTGTGTGGTATGCTCAGGTCACCAGATCCCGAACATGGCATTAATAAACCACAACACTTTATCCTGCATGTGTTTTTTTTTCATATGACGTCTTATGTTTCTTCTATGTTTTGCAGTAGCAGGAACGTGTAATCCACTAGCTCAAAGCTAAAAATCTTGAAGGACGCAGAGATCAAGACGCGAGTTCCGGAAGGCCGGCCTGGAGATTACTAGTCAGCTTACAAGGAGGATGCAGGCAGAGAGGCCTGGAGGCCTCGGCACTAGGAGAGGAGAGGTCGAGGTAAAAGAGCCGACTAACTTGGCACTGTATGTTTCTTTATGTCGACAATTGATATAGATAGGTCACCCACATTTTTAGGTCGAGCTTGGCCAGCGCATGCACTGCTCTGTGAAGCATGCTGTATTCAGGTAGGGACTTGAAGCTCCGCCCACACTCCGCTCATATCTTTCATTGGCTTGTGTCCTTGTCCTTTGTAAACTGTAGCTTTCCATTGGTCAATAGGCTAAGCAGTTCCTCCTTAGTACCACCTTGTCTCATCTTGTAACCTCCTATATGGACTGGCGCTCTTACGTGTGCTGTTACTCGGTAGGTTTTAATTACAGCCTCCGAGCACTATTTCCTTAAATTGTTTTCACCTGCCTGCTGTTGCAGGTTTTATATAGCACAGCATGCCACAGTGGCAGCCGCGCCTTTGGTTTATTTGTAGAGCCGAACACGGCCGCATGTTTTTTTTTCCTCCATCTATTAACTTTTTTTTGTGTTTTGTTTTCAAGCGCCCCATGCCACACTTTCACGTTAATAGAGGCCGTGCATCTTTCTTTAGATGAGTTGCATCTAAAGAAAGGTCCGCAGCTGCTATTAAAGTGAAAGCGAGGTATGGGGTGCTTTTACAAAAAAAAGCATTTGTTTGTCAACTTGACAAACGAATGCTTTTTTTTGTAAAAGCATGCCATACCATGCTTTTACTTTAATGGTGGCCGTGCCCCTTTCTTTAGACGCTGCGCGTCTAAAGAAAGGTGTGTGGCCTCTATTAACGTGAAAGCGCGGTATGGTGCGCTTGAAAACAACAAATATTTGCAATGCAATAGATCTCGCATTTGAGAGAATTTAAACTATTGTCATTTACAATGCCAATAGCTCAAACTCTCGTAAATACAAGATCTATTGCATTGCAAATGCTTGTTTAACTGTTGTATTCCATGTACCCCTACTGGAAAGGAATTAGGTCTTACAAATGGCTCTTAAGTACAGAAATTCTGTGACATGCTTCATTATTGATTCCTCATCCAGATTGCAAATACACCCAGACCGGCTCAAAAAGGTCCCAGAAGCATACATCTCTCAGGGGAGGGTGGTATTGTATGTTTCTTTATGTCACCTGTAGTCGACCTAGAGGGAAAAAAACATTTGCAATTGTCCCAGGGAACAGAGTGCAAATATGTGGCCTAATGGCTAGAGCGATCGACCTCGAAGCTGGGGAACCAGGTTCGAGTCTCGGCAGGGACGCTCAACATCCTGTAATTCTAGGCAAATCACGTAATCTCCCCGTGCCTAACAAAATGAATGTGTGTCTATCTGTAACGCAACTGGTGCTCATGTAAAGCGCTCGGATACTTTCGGGTCGATTTTGCGCTACATAAAACTTCCCAAAAAACCCAAAACTTCCTAGCCACCATTTGAGAACCCCCTCCACTTCCACATGTACTGAACTTGGAAAGACTTGACTTTGAAGTTCTATACGTTGCTGTTACCCAAGAGGTTTTCCTATCACTAATATTAAGGTGATGCTGATCAGGATTCCACCACACTGAAGCCAGCAGGCGGCAGCAATAGGTTTTACACCAGTTCTGAATGACATTGGTGAGCATGGAGTTCTAGATTCTGGGGGGGCAAGTAAAAGAAGGTTCCACCTCGAAAACATGGGGATTTGAAGAGGGTCAGGGAGCCAGATCTGAGAAGTCAATTAGGAAAGAAAGTAAAGAAGCAGCATTTGCACTGCTGCCCAGTACACGTTTCAGCAAGGCACAGGCAAACAGGGTGATGCATAAGTTGAGATGATGGACCTAGACAACTAGCAGCCAGTGAGAATGACTGTGGGGGTAGATAAAGGTTGCCTGTGCATGAGCTCCAGAAGGCAGTCTCTGACAAGGATGTTGAGGGATGGCTAAGTAAAGTGAATGCCTATACTCGAGAATTGGGGAGATTTTAGGTGACCATTTTTCTGCATAGCTTCCTGGAGCAGGTGAAAAATTTCCTGAGGGGGTGAATGACAAAAACAGATTCCAGCAGTCCTACTCACATCAAGAGCAAGAGTGTGGGAGGAATCAAACTAGAAGCCATGTTAGGTAACCAAGGCAGCCCAGAAGATGGAACTTCCGATCGACAGACAGAGGACTAGATACTCTGCATTCCCCATTCTACTCACATTTGTGGAATGCATGGCTAGCCTAGGGCATCCCAGGTCTTGCAAATCAAACAGACTACACCCCTAAGCGGAGAGGGGTTTAGGGGAGTTTAATTTGTTGTATAGCCACATTGTTAGAGATTCCCAGAATAGCAGTTCATTGTCCATGAGCTGCATAGTGTGAGGAAGGGATTTCCATAGCTTGGCCACATTGTAGCTGAATAAGCGCCCTCCGCTTCTCGCTCTTCGTATAGTTGGGGCCGTGACCAATCTAGCATTGGTGGATCTAAGGGTTTTGCTCCCCGTATAAGGGGAGATCAAAGCCTGAAGGATGGAGAGGCCTTTGGCTAGACGTGCCCTATGTGCTATGCATAGGGCTTTGAATTGAACCCTCTGTGTTCTACCGGTCGCCAGTGGAGGGTGGCCAGAGCCTTCCGGGCAGAATTGTGTCTGGGGACATTGAGCAGGGTTCGTGCTACAGCGTTCTGTACAACTTGGGGTTTCTTGGTTACGGCTTTTGGCGCTCTTAGGTATAAGCAGGTTCTCGTAGTCCAGGCGGGAGAGAATTAGTGCCTGGACCACAAGCCTTCTGGAGAGAAATGGGAGCAGATGTCGAATTTTATGGAGCATTCTCAGAATGCCATAGCAGCTGGCCGAAAGTTTAGTTGCCAAAGATTTGTCCAACCATACCCCCAGACTTTTAATAGCTGTCTTGGGGGTGTGCCCAGGCAGTCTGGCCTGCCTAGCCGCATAAGGGGGTTGATGTTGTTGCCTAATATAATGAACTCCGTCTTGTTGCCATTTAGTTTAAGGAAGGACATGGCCCTCCAGCTTGCTACTTTCTCCATACAAGATCCCATTGAGGGGATTGGGGGATCATGTCCAGGGGTGAGAAAAAACACCAGTAGGGTATTATTGGCATATGATCTCATTAGGTGAGGTGAGTGCTGATGCCGAGCCATCATGTCCCTGTGGTGAGCCAAGCCTGTAACCTCAACGCCACTTTCTTACCGGAATCCAGAACACCTACAGACTTCAACATTCCACCCTGCTCCCCCTCACTCGCTGGCTGCGAACACAATGGCAAATGCATTAGGAAAGGTTGCATGATAGATCCTCCTTCAGACAGCGTGGAGGGAAGATGCAGTCCCCTGCCTGCTAGAGGCTCTCCCTAGCATCTCAAACAATGTGCACTGATATCCAGTTCTCAGTCTAGGCTCAGTCATCTTACAGTCCCCCCCTCTCATCCCTTTCTACCCCCTTTTCCCATGGACTGCACCCAGTTAGTCAGATGCCAGCTTTCCACAACACGCATTTTGTGGAAGATCACTATCCACGAGCCACCTTCCTTACTCCCTCAGCGCCGCCTTTCCTCTTTCTGGTCCTTCTTCATCTCTCATCCTCCTCCCCTCAGCACTTTTAGCCTATCTAACGGGAGATAACTTGAATGGTTTGCAGGGACTCGCTAAATCACAGCATTCTCACTCCTGCACAGCATATCTTTGGGCCTGCTCTCTCTTGAAGAATAGGACACTCAGTTCCAGCCCCGTGAGTAGAAACAGCAGCCTAGGGCACAGGAGGCCAAAGGCAGCCTCCATGTTTACTGAGCTGGAGCAAGAGAAGGCGTTTGGACAGTAAGTGACAAGGAGATTATTTTTATGTCTTCCTTCAGCCTATAAAATAACACAAGGACCCCAACTTGAACCCAAGCTGCGATGAACTAAAGCTGCCTTGTTACAATCTTTGCAGCAACCTTTTTACGAGCATATCTTTAGGCAAAGATAAGATAATCCCAGAGGAAAGAAACTATCTTTCTACACAGGCTAAGTATTTCAAACACTCTTTCTTGCACGTCTTCCGGTCGTAAAGCAAGCCCTTTAAATACAGTACGATCACTTACACCTCCATTTCCCCAGAAGAGTTTACCCAAGCAGTCCTCTTCGTGCTAACAATCAGATGCTGTAGAACGGAAAACAGACAGTCAGGCTCTAAAGCCATTCCTCAGAGGATGTTAGTTCGCACCATGCTAGCCTCTGGGAAGTGGGAGTTGTGCAGACAAATCAGTGCCTGTGATCGGCTGACGGGACTGGGCTAGAGCCAGACACTGGCAGGCACACCCAAGCCTTTTGTATATTATTTTCTATAGACTTTAGGCGAACAGGGGATTTGTGGTCTCAGAGGTAGGAAAGCTGCTAGAGCAGCACGCTGTGTAAGACAGGAGTGCAAATGAAAGCAAGCATTGGCAAACATTGCAGGTTTAACACTAGCACTCGTTAAAAGACAATATCAATAAAACAAAATCTGTGGTAGGGCAAAGCAAATTAAGGGGATTGCTTTATGTATAGGAATGCATGGGTGTGAGGAATTATTAAATGTGTTATGACAATATGTACTTTCCAGATGTAAAGTAGTCTCTCATGCTTTGGGATGAAGTTGGATGGATACATCAAACAGCCAAAAGAGAGAACACGCGATTAAAATTCTCCTGAAGGCTGATCCAAGATGTAATTGACAATGTCATATGCCAAACATTGAAGATTTTTTAACCAAAGAAGACAATGATTGAAGGAGGCTTAACCAAAGCCTCTTGGTGTATGTATAGATTACAACGCGTTAGCATGAATCGAGCAAACTCCATTACACATCAAACCTAGCCATGAATGGCGAAAGGTTCATTACTTTAGATGTCAAACCTAAAAATTGCCTTTCAAAAAGAAATGAGTTAAGTCCCCCAGACCTGCATTACATATTCTATAAATGAGTGCTAGAATGCTAGGTAAATCAATTAACCATAGTACACATTGCATGTCAAGGTTCGTCAAAGTAGGGGTTTTCACAGACCATCATTGCCCAATTGTGGCCATTCAGAAACAATCACTTAATTGTAAAACCAGATAAGCGTGCCAAAATGATTGACAAAGGAAAAATTCAGGAACTGGCAGCTGTCTATGAGGAGTTAGCCAAAGGTTTCCCTTTACTCGAAAAAGAAGGAAACTATGAAAAAGTTGCCCTCATTTCATAAGACTTGAAACTCCTTCATTTTGTTCTTCGGTGGACAAGCGGTGTCTTTGGGGAGCTTTTGTAAGTTTGGCTTGGGAATTCAGAAAATGTAAAAAGATAACTTGCAGGGGGCCCCTTTAAAAAAAAATTTTTTAAAGGTTTTCCAGCAGCTCTGATGGTGAAAAACTGAAATTTGTAACTAACACACAATCAGGATTCAGAAGTCAGGATCAGGATCACAAACAGGATTCAGAAAGGATAACAGCACTGAAATAGCACTCCTTGCGTCCACTGAAGACATTCAAAACATTTTGGACCAAGAAGAAACAGCGGCCCCCCATCCTGCTCAACCTCTCTGCGGCCTTAGACACGGTCTCCCACAACACCCTCATCTGAAGACTCCACGAGATTGGCATACAAGGATCCGTTCTTAAATGGATCTGTTCATTTCTCATGGGAAGAGCCTAAAGGGTCAGGCTGCCACCCTTCATATCAGAGACCAAGAAACTGATATGCGGAGTCCCACAGGGATTGTTCCCTCGGCCCCCACTCTTTTCAACACATGCCGTCACCGCGCGCCAACATCATCCGATCACAAGACATCGCCATAATCTATTACACTGACACCCAATTCTCCCTCTCCTGACAGACAAGACAAACACCACCAGAACCAACTTTACCAACTGCATGACCATGGTAGCAGACGGATGCGAACCAACTGCGTGAAGCTCAACTTCGACAAGACGGACTTACTGGTCTTGGCAACAAGACCTCCCCATAGGATTCCACCTGGTGGCCAGATTCCAACACCCACAGACCATGCAAGAAATCTAGGGATCATCCTAGCTGACAAGCTCAGCATGACAGCTCAAGTAAACACAGTGTACACCTCCTGCATCCACTTCCTACACAAGCTGCGAAAGATCTTCAAATGGTTGCCTCAGAACACGAGACAGATCATCACACAAGCACTCATCACCAGCAGGCTGGACTATGGCAACACCCTCTATGACGGAATCTCCAACCAACTCAGAGACAGACTCCAGAACATTCAGAACACAGCCACAAGACTCAAACTTGACCTCCACCCCACCCCACACCCACATTACACTGCACCGTAGGAAGCTTGACTGGCTCCACATTCCCAAGCGGAGCAATTCAAACTTCTCATTCAAACATACAAAGCCCTACACAACACAGGACCAGAATACTTGATCACATGCATACACTTTAACTAACCCAACAGACACCTACACTCTGCCTTACTTTCACTCGCACCCACTCCCTGCATTTGCAAAAGCAAAGCTGGAGGTTGCTCATTCTTCTACATTGCACCCAAGACATGGAACGACCTACCCGAGCACATCAGAGCCTCCTCCTCACCTCTTGAGTTCTGCAAGAAGCTGAAGACCAGGCTCTTCATATAAGCAACTTGGGATCACACACCTTGCCCAAGAGCATAGATACCCTCTTGGGTGATTAATGCACTATAGAAATGAACATAACATAACATACTCTAGAATCCCCTCCAAGATATTACTATGGTTACTTCTAGCTTTTGCAATTTAACTCCCCCACGCCTACATTTTCATAGGTATTTTTCTGTGCAACGTGTTCATTCTTTGAACCCCTAGATGAGGTGTTGTGAGTCTTAGCCTCTATGCACACCTGTGGATCATGGGCAATTGAGAAACATTGTTTACTCCAGGAGTGGAGTAACAAAAAGTGTTAAAAACTCACGTTCTTGTCCCACTAAGCAAACTGGGAAATTCTGAAACCTTAAATGACCTTTCCGGTCACAGAGGTACACGAAGGAGACTGAGAAAAACAAACCATGATGGATCAATGTCAGACAATCTTACTTTGGAATAGCAACAGGGGTATTTTTAAGGTTGATTAGGGAAATTACATCTAGCCAAGTAAATCCACATTTTGTCCCCAAGGCAACCAAATGGCAAAGTTAAATTATTAATTGCTTCTTTGTCCCATCAGTGTCTTCAAAACACCCTTGCACTACATTTGCAACGGTCATCCACAAACTGGCCAAAAAGCACCATACATGCTTTGCATTTAATGGCAATGCTGCAAGTCAATGTTGCAAATCACCTAGGCCTTGAACTGCATTTCTGCTGAAACCTTAAGACGAGTGCAGTCCGACTTGCAGTGGCAGAACATGCTCTGTTAGAGAGCCAGGCTTTCAACAGAGTCAGAAAATGGGGTTAAGGTTGGCCTCCCAAAAGACTCCATCTTCGTTAGAAAGAGTGAACATGCCAACTAGTCAACGGGTTCTTGATACACATCTTAATTTCCAGTCGAGTCTCGATGATTACCATGCACCACGAGAGACCAACAGTGGCAGATGTCAATATAGCACAAAGCCACCAAACCCCACTGCCTTTGGCATTTTGTACCCCAGTCACCACACTTCACCCACACAGTGGAGTCGGGAACCATTAACTGTACAGTAACACAAGAGTAAGACAACATTCTCAGAGTCACCACAATTTTAGTTATTGGGAGAGTGTGAATGATTGGCATGTCATGTTCCAACCGCAGTATTTCAAACACAAAATTGGCAAAACTCACTTAGCTCATGCTTTCTATATTTATGCATAGACCGACAAATTTACATATGCATATCCGTGTCACAATATTGTACCAGTCACAGTTGTATTCCTGATATGTACTACAATTTGTTTAGCACAATGGCACTTGCCGCAATAGATAGACGATATGCACCTTAGTTCTTTTTAGAAGCACTTACCCAATATCTTTAAGTGGTTGATGACTCCATGGATGGTGAAGAAGACCCATAGAGGTTGGGAGGTGTCCACGCACATTAGCATTCCCCGATTATTTCCGTTCACACCATGGTGGACCTCCCCATTTGGCAAAATTGAAAAACTCAAGACGTCACCATTGCCAAAGGCTGGGAACCCGCGGTTAATCGCCCAGTATTCCTTACGGTCCATGAGGCATTCGGGGTCAGCTGGGAGTTCATTGGTCCGCAAGGTACCAGGGTCACAGGATGTGATGCCAAAGACGAGAGACCCACAGTACGGAAGGCCCAGATGTCCCACCTCCACAAACAGGGCTTCCCCAATGTGCAAGGGCCGATCGGAGAACACCAGAGTCCTTTTGCTCTCCTGCCAGTCTGTGCAGGCCACCAGCCGGTCCTGAGAGAGGGTGACATCAGGCCCCCGGGTGTGGTGAAAGTGGATGTCAGTGTCAAGGAAGGCTGGTACACCCGGGGCCCTGGCCCGTCTGTTAGGGCAGCATGGTATCACATGATTGTCTGTAGGGGGTCCTGGCACCCGGCCCAGGTTCAGGTTGGCTATTTTGGCAACCACTTGGTTATTCTCCAGCTCGTTGTTGCTAAAGTTGGCCGAGTCGTGGTTGTTCTGTGGTAGACATGTGCTGAGGCGAGCTGTGCTGAGCCAGGCAGAAGTCATTGTCTCTGCAAACATGCTGTCTGTAGAAGGAGAGATGCAGAAATGGAAGTCATACCAAATGAAGTTTTTAATTGATATTCACATGCAATCACAATTATTTGCCAACAACAATCATTTGGACACATTCTTCCTGCAAAAGTCCCTATACTATAAAGTGGAAGAAAAAAATAGCAAGATGATGCGCAGCAGTTAAGGATAGTAGCAGCAGTTGGGATACATTAAATAATATTCATTCTATTAATACAATATAAACCATTGTTTATAGCGCCACCTGCACGATATTGTCACTTTTTGCTTAAATAAGAAGTGCTATTAACTAAATCACTTCATCTTATCCCCCTCAGAATGAGAAAAAAGGAGTCGCTCTCAACGGGATCCAAACCTATAACCTAAGGATTACACATGGATATCTGCAACAGGTGCTAAAAAAACAACAAAACACACTGAGCCTTCTAAATAGCTTTTGAGTAAGGAACAATAGAGATGGATGACCTGGAGAACTAAAGTGGTCATGCTTCAGCTTCACCAAAAAAGGTTACAGCATGAACTAATACCCTGGTGACTGACGGAACCCCGCTCCCCCATCTGCTTCCCCGGGTGAGAGATGACTTCAGCTGCCGAATGAAAAGTCTCCAGACGTCATCGAAATGACCGCATCAGTCAACTTCCAAAGTGAGGGCCAACGACGATAAGGTCCTCTCTGATGCGGGACGGCGGTCTGGAGTCTCCTGAGTGACCACTTCAGCGAGGCAGATATCAACACTCAAAAGGACATAGTTCATACTAAGAGTGGAGGTAATGTTTGAGGCAGTCCGCAGGACACCATTCGTTCTATATTTGTCTCTCCGTATACTAATGCTGTCTCATAATCTTGAACATTTCAAAACATTCTGAAGCAGCCTAGATAGAAGAAATGCCCAATCAAACTCCTAACCTAGATTTGGCCTCTGCCCAACTGAACCTTCAGGAACAGAAATATATATATATTTTTTTTTTAAACCACTCATTCCCAAGGTCGTTGATACACAAGTAAACAGGAGGCAACTGAAATAGCAAGGAATTGTTAAAATCGGATTTTTCTGTTTTGAACAAGCTCTTGCTTTGTCAAAAAATATCTGTCAGGTCCAAGATATTTCTCAGGAGGCCTCTGCAGCTTGCATCTCCCACTTCCTATGCCTGTGCTGCTAATTGCCAGGATTCAGTGTTACCTGTTAGCCATCACACTCCTACAAATTTGACAGTTTCTACTATTCCATGTCACCCAAAGCTGCAAGAATGGCCTGAATACACTTGTAATTATTCTTTTTTTTAATATATATTGAATTGTTAAACACTCTGCAGATATCCTTTATAGACAGACAGCACCACCATGTGGCAGGCTGTCATAAATGTATGCCAGTGTTAAGAAATGGGTGCTGGTGCTGAGCACCAGCAAACACCGGCACAAATTAATCACTACTTTCAACACACTTTTATATGGTGGTTTTTTGTAAAGTACAATGCAATTTTTAGATTATTCATTGGGGAATAATATAAGGAAATACAACTAATTATTCAACACATACATTCAACTCCTGTTTAATTAATGAAAACTGGCTAATATAATAAACCTTAAAAATACATAGACATGAGATGCAGCTCTCTGCAGTTTAATGAAATGTGCAGTTTAATTAAATGCATGTTTCAACTGAGGGATAGCTAAAGATGGAAAACATTAAAACTTCACATGGCATAGATAATTTTCAAGTTTCTGGCAAACTAAAGCAGGTTGTGAACAGAAGAAAACAATACCATTGAAGATCCGGATTGAGTACCCTAAAGGGAGTCAGCTCTTTTACCCCAAAGACGGAAGGAAAATGCTCAACATTAGGGTGCTTTTTGGTGCCATTTCTATGAAAAATTTTAAAAGTTCAAATCTCTGGTTCCCCTTTTTTGTGTCATTTGGTTTATTAAATGTTACTCTATTTGCTAATTCGGTTTGGGATGCTTATGTTTGGCATTTTGACTTTATTACAGTTTTGGTACTGCATAAATACTTTACACATTGCCCAAAGTTAAATTAAGCCTGGCTGTTGTGTGCAATAGCTACCAGGAGGTTGGCTCAGGTTAATTTACGGACTTTGAAGGTTCACCCTGACAGGAGTTGTGATTTTTTTCTTGATGTGGGCATTCGCCCACCCCAAACAATAATCCAATTTCTAACAATTCCCTACAATTGCACACATCTCTGGGCTCCTCTTTACCATCCAAATAAGGTAGGCTTCCCAAGGACTGCTAAGCTATCAACCACCATTCAAACCTACCTCACACTAAAAAAGCGGGAAACCAACTTTCTTGGGCCCGAGTAGTCTTAGGGGTATCATAACCCTGGGCATAGCCACTTCAGAGCAGTCAAACAAGGATGCAAGCGAACGTGAAAGGTAATGGGCTCGCAATTCAGAAAGTACCAATGATATAAGACAAGGGGGTTGAGAGGAGGAGTCACTGACAGACCATTACTTAAAGGAAAGCAGATCTCCGGTAGAGTGTGTTGGATCCAGTTGCTGAGCCAGTGACCAGAATCTGAGACCAAGAGAGAAAAACATTCTGAGAACTGCACAAACCCAGGCCTCTGCAGGATTGGCAACGTCACTGAAACGTGTGTCTGGAGTGAATCAGAAGGCTCCGGAATGTGCTTTATCGCATGGTTGTGTCCCAAAACAGAGAAGAATTTAAAGATGGTAATAATGTGAGCTTGCTCCGTTCTTTTTAAAGCACATGGCCCCCCTTAAGAAGCAAGCATACACAATATTGGACTACGCAAACTAATGCCAGTGACCAAGGGTCGACTGACACAAAATGAAGGGTGCAAAATAGGATTTCTTTTAAAGCCGTTGGAAAGCAGCAAGCCCAGAAAGCCACCTTTCACTCCAAAATGCAAACATTTCTTGCTTTACATTAAGCATGTGCAGCAGAGAAGATGTGAGCATTTCCAGAAACAGTCGGCAAGATGAAATATTTAGTTTATTCTCTTCATGCCTCTGGTTTGGAACTATTTTTAATTTGTTTTTTCATTCTGTGAAATTTATGGTGCATTTGCTGAGGTCACGCAGAGGAGAACGGAAAAGAGAGATGAAGGAAAAAAATCTCTGGATCTGCTCCGGAAAACTAATAAAAACATTTTTTTTAAAGTTTAACCGTCAGGTTTAGATTTAAAAAGAAAAAAAATAGACTCTTTTTGCCTTCGGTGTTCTAATACAAGCAATGGCAAAACCAAAAGGAATGTCACTGGCTTTTGTTTTAAGATTTTTCTAAAACTCTATAGTTGGCGGAGTTGCCGAGCACTCGCAAATATTTTAAGAAATTGCCTAAAAGGAAAAATCTTTTTTTTGGTCTCAAAAATCATACATTATCATATTAATGCCTACACTGTAAGGAACTACTCTGTGTGCGGAAGCGCTCCTTGTGAAAGAGCAGAAGGCCGTAATTAACAGTGAAGTTAGAAAGAACAAGCATTTGCAATGCAATCGGTCTCGCCTTTGGGACCTTATATGTATTTAGCTATGCAGCACATTAGCCTGGATGCTGAAACATCTACTGTTCTTCAACATGGAGGGAAAGTAAGCACCAAACTGCATCACACGCCAGGTATGGGAACACATGGAGAGAAATATTGCCTTTCAGCGGGAAATGGTATAGTCCAAAGCTCTGTTTTTAATATAAAATCAGGGCCTTCGGTGGTCATATCACTGAAAATACAAGATTTGAAAAAAATATTATTGTCTACGGGTGCTCGTGGAAGACAATTTCTATGGACTGGAATCTAGAGAATGCTAAAGGGATTCTGATATTTTACTGACCTCTGCTGGTCGTTTTCTATCAAGACAGTTAAATAGAGGTAGTTGAACAGAAAAAAAGTCCCTAAGCGGAAGCAGACAAGTCCTAGGGCTGATCTCCAGAGCCCACAAAGTACATACACATAAGTATATACTAAAGTATATACAAGAGGTCTCGAATACTCGACCTAAAATCCACTGTATGATGACGCTTTTTCGTTTTTGGTGGCCTGCTTTCTGTATTAAAGCTTGCGCGCCCGCAGGACCGGGTCTGGTACGAGCATGGAAATGACACCAGCAAGAAGCAGAGCCCTTCTAAAGGGTGACGCAGGCGCCAAGCCCTTTTACACTTTTTTATTTCCTTGTTCTAACACACTGCTGCACACAGTGTCATTTGGCTGGCCCCCGCTGCAAATTAAACCTGTTGTCTACGTAACATTTCGTCAATTACTTCTACGGGTCTTTTCATTTCTGAAAAAAAGTGTAATTTATTTGAATCGAAGCCCAGCGATCGTGATTGGTGACGACCTATTGTACATAACAGCGCCGAGCAGGCGGAGGGCTCTTATCACTCAATACTGGCAGGCAAGCGGGAGGAAACGGGAGAGCAGCGGGTGGGGCCGGGGGTTAGGGAGGGGGGGGGGGGAAGGCAGGGGGGGGGTGTAGGCTCCCTATCCCATTTTAGCAGGAAACCGCTCAAGGACTTTCCTGAAATACATCTGCCTATTTTCATCCACGCTCGGGACAAGCAGGTTGTTGCTGTTTTTTGATATTGTACTAGTATAATCTGACATTTTGACGAACCTCCTAATGTACAAGCAGGCTTCTAGGCACTCCCAATATGCCGTGGAGTAGCTGAGGTGCAGAGAGAGTGCTCTGTCTGATATCACACGGTGTGTCATGCCACAAGGTGTGGTAAGGAGTTGAATACACCATAGCTGTCTCCAGGCTGACCTGTTCCATCAAATATAAAACCATAACTCTTAAAAATGGGATGCTTGGTACAGCGCCTTGTTGAATATATGAGGCTCTGTTGAGACGGAAGGCGCCATTAGGATTCAAGCTTCTGCCAGCCTGCAAACACTTCAATTCTGATCCCAGCTTCCAGTTGACCACATGTGAGATCTTGGACAAATCAATGTATCCACCTGTACACCACTTGCTCTCCTGTCGAAATAATGAGTGCTTTTAAACGGGTTAACAAAGAGAGTTGAATGTCACAAAGAAAGACACCTCCTCTGACTTCAGAGACACAAAGTGCTGGCTACTCTCTCAGATGGGTATTCCAACTTCCAGTGCACGGAGCAAACCTCGTCTAAGAGATGTGCTCAACACATAGATGTAATGTGTAGTAAATATTAATGCATATACATATATACATATGTATATATATCAACAATTCATTTGTTGAAAATATGCGACACTGTAGCCCCTATAGCTGAAACATAGGATTCTGTGCAGGTGCATGAATACTATTGTTACATGGAACCTGCAATGGTGTAAATGTTGTGAAAGCTGCAGGCAAAATAGCACTACCGCTGCTGGGGCACTCCAACTACACTGGTAGCCTGGCAATTTGTTGGTGTTATTGGCCGAAGGAAGACACAAAAACCTTGCCCGTGGAAAGTATAACAGGCCACATGTTTATAACAAGCATTGGCCGCGCTGCCGTGAAAGTAACGCGGCCGTGAAAGCGAAAGTGATGGCAGGGACGCGCTCTGTGGTGGGGGAGGGGCAGAGCGAGGCGCTTGGGAGAGCAAGGCTTAATGAGCCATGAAAGCCACATGGCGGCTGCGCACGTGCACGCGCTCGTGAACGCAAGCTTGAGGCCAGGAAAAGATTGTGGTAGCACTTTGAAAAGCCACTAACTAAATGTCTCGCAGCGCATGCGCTGGCTCAGCGAGACCTAAAAAAGTAGTGCCTGAAAAGCAAGCAGTGTAAGCAGCAATGACAGCCAATCAAAGAGATTGTAAAGCGAGGTACTGTAGGAGTGGGAAAAGCACAAGATTGACAAGTTGGGGTACGAATAAGAAGGCAAATGAGTGACAAGGAAAGCCAACCAATGGTAAGGAAAGGGCAGGATCCAAGCCCCTCTAAATTGTTGGTAAGCCACAATATGCCTTGCAACAAACAGAGCAGGCTCGATTTAAAAAGCACATGGTAATTTTTACCTATTTAAATGAGTTTGTAAAGCACGGATAAGATCAAAAGAAGCAACGGGGCAACAAGAGGATACGAATAAAGGGTCGGTGCTGCAGGCCAGTAATCCAGGCCAGTAATCCACATTAAGGTGCAAATGCTTATGCAAAGACGTGGGTCTTTAGGTGCTTTCAGAAGGATCTGATGGTGGTTTCTTGATACACATGCAGTGGAAGGCCTTGTTGGCGAAGAGCCCTGCCACCAAACCAGTTCAAGTATTAATGGGAATTGCCAAATATGGTGTTTGGTGGTTGAATATAGGTGTTTGGTAAAAAAAGAGCAGTGTTTGGAGAAAAAGTTAAGACAAAGGAGACACACGGAACTGGAAAACATGGCTACTTGATTCCTCTTTTTTCACTAGTTAAAAGACTTTAAAACACTGTGCAAAAGCGGTTCTTTAACCACAGAAATCCTATAACAATCCTGAAACAAAGTTGACACAGCTCAAAACATGCGAGTAAGTACAAAAGCACACGCCGCAGCTATCGCATCAGACACGAGATGCAATTGCACATTTTATTTGTTGAACTCTGGTATACATCCAGAATCTTTGAAAGTCATTCACGAGACTGTAATCCAACCAAGGCCTCTGATAAGCAGCCCATAAGCACCGGCTTCCCAGCGGTAAGTGCTGCGCTTTTTACAAACCACCCAAACGATAAGGTGGGAATGCATCTAAGAGCTTCAAGTGGCCCTTGTTGGAGATAAGGGACAGGCTTCTGGCAGCGTCTGCCCTCCTCCACGAGAGGTGGTTGCGACAGTCCCTTAGCAGAGGGTGCTTATCCAACATACAAATGGCACCTATGGGAAGAGTATGGACCATGGAAACCCAATTCACTCTACTCCATCTCTGGAGCATCATAGTGGCAGCAGCTGAAGCAGGACCCAATCACTACCTAGTGCGGGAGCATGCACCTGCAGCTCATTGGATATCTCTTAAAACAGATGCCTTACTGCTGGAGGGTGAACTCAATAGTCTGTAGTTGGCGACTTACAACTGATTTTGGATGGAGGATGTGAGGCTCTGGCATGAAAGTGGGTGCCTGAGCCACATCATGAGTGGGTATCTCTGAAAAATATGCCTTTAGGAGGTAAAACTGCTTCGCTGAGAAGTTAGAGTACTGTATTATGAAAACTAGATAGAGTGACCGTGATGATTCTGGAAGAGAAGTAAGGTGCCTTACAGGATCTTCTGGGAGATACCACCTCCCTGCTCTGGTGTCAATTTTATGGCCCAGTCAACAGGAATATTTGCATAACCAGTAGTTATGACTTGGACTAGATGTCCAATGACCTCAATGCAGGAAGACGGCAGACTTAGTCACATTCATTTTTTATGTTCTGTTATGCTGACAAGCTATCGTTCCCATATATGCCATTCAATTACCGTGTTAATAACCATGTCTCTAGATTCAAGTACTTCCACATGGTTTTCTAGTTTTTAAACCATCCTTTGGAGAAAATTCACAAGAATGATGTAGAATTTCCTTATTTTGGGCAAGGAATTACCTTTGGACTGTAGCAGAATGACAATGTTACACGTATCATGTGAACAGGACAAATATCCCATATTCAAACTTTCGACATTGATTATATTTATTTAAAAAAAACATTGTTGGCACTCACCTAGTATTTGCACTTCCTGTGTGATCCCATACACATCGATCAGCGCCCACAAGGGGCCAGTTACCTTGACACCACAGTGGAACAAGATGGGCTCCTCGTCGTTGACACTGTAGAAGACCCGCCCGTGGCGGTCGACCCAGAATGCCAGCACATTGTCTCGCAGCGCAAAGCGCTCTGGCAGTGCCTTGGCCCAATAGCCCGGCCGGGTCACCAGGTCAGGGCAGGCATACTTCGGGATCTCATCGGTGCCCATCTGTGCTGGGTCGTGGACAGTGAAGCCGAATCGAAGGGCGCCACTCCAACCATGGTGCACAGCCACCAGCTTGAGTCGCACCTTCTCATAGAGGTGGATAGGGCGGCTGCTAAAAGTGATCCCATTACAGAAGCTGTTGCGGCGGGCAGCCCGGCGGGAGTGTGGGTCCAGGCGGATATTCTTGCCTTTGGCCTGTGGGTGGAAGCGCAGGGTCCCAGTAATAGGCAGAGTGGAGCGGCGGTCATGGAGGTTGCTGGGTAGTGTGTTGTACGGCCTGCTGTACGCCGGTGGGCGGAGGTGGTGGCTGCTGTCTGTAGAGATTAGAAGTAAGACATGCTGTGAGGACATGCAAATTTAAAGGCCCCATTAATGCAATTTTAAAAACATTAACTATTCAACTTCTATAAATGAATAACGAACACATTCATCATGATTGTGTGAAACCAATTGATACAGGTATACTAAAAACCATCAGTTTTACATATGCACCAATCGGAACTCCTGTCAAACTGGGCAATCTTTACTCCGAGGTATGCACCATCCCGGCTACCAGGTTTACAAGATAAACTACTATTATCTTCACAAATGGATCGATACTATGGACTGACCAGCCTCAAAGTTTGAAAATCAGACAGCCCAGCCAGCGATATCTAACCCACAGCAAAACACTACTGTCCATAAACTAAGAGCTGCAAGGCCGAGAACACTAGTGAGGCATTTTTCTAAAAAGTCTGGTTCCTCATGGGCTGTATTCATAATATACTGTTGACAAACCGACAAGGTTACAGCAGACAATGTGTGAGTGTTGGCTTCAAATGACACCATCAGGCACTGTGCCCCAATGCAGGTGATAATTCATGTGGTCTCTTAAATGATGAAGGGACAAGTAATTCTCATTTTCGGCACTCTGCGTTGGGAGAGTTGTTTAATGAATTAATTTATAGTTTTGATCTGGGTTTTGTGAATGATCTATGCCCATTGCCTGTTCCTATGCCATGGACTTTTAATGGCAGAGGATTATACTCTACAATTGATTTTATTCTAATATTGAATAGCTATGCGTATACTTTGCACTCATTTGCTGTTGATGACATCTCTCTGAGTGACCACTTTCCCCTTTGTCTTTCTACTCTTCTGACTCCAAGCGAACATACTAGTTCAGATAAAGACGACCAGTTGTTAGAAAATATAGTCATTGGGAAAACAAACGGATACTCCTTGCACTGGTCAATGGTAGACCCAGATACAATTACCAAGGCTGTGGGTGATAAATGCAATCCCGCCTTCGAGTTGTGTCCGAGTGAATCAGCTGCCCCAGACATTATTTTATCCTCTTTTAAGTTGATAACTAATGCAGTAAGAGAATCTTTGTTAAGACGGAAATGCAATAAGGGCCAATCACGAGGATGGTTTGACTCTGGGTGTACCTTAGCACATTCTAAGCTAAAAGATGCTTTACACGAGATTCCGAGAAATCTGGACAGAGTGAGGCAGGCTAGAATAGACTATAAGCGAGCCATTAGAAACAGGAAAACTACTTTGAAGAACGTAGCCTGGGAAGCCCTACATAAAGCATCTATACAGAAAGATGGCACTGCGTTCTGGAAGGCGGTTAAAGCGCCTTTCTTGACCAACGAAGGAGGACCGTCTATTGAAATTGCCATTACTGAAGAACAATGGATCAAACATTTTACTAAACTATATAATGGCGAGATGAATTTCGACGCGATAGGTAGTAACATTGAAGAGGAACACATTTTGATTCCATCGTTCCCCCACTTAGATCTGCAGTTTACCTTGGACGAGGTGAACCAGGCACTCTCTGCAAGTCAGGGTGGTAAGGCTCCCGGCCCAGACGGGGTACCTGTAGATTTATACAAGTCAAACATTTCCCTGTGGGGCCCAATAATCGTCTAGGTAATTGCCGCTAGCTGCCGTACCCCTTTTTTATCTACTTGGGTGGAATCCACTATAGTTCCAATTTTTTAAAAAGGGGACCGGCAGGATCCAGGATGTTATAGACCTATCTCTTTATTGGACGCTATGACAAAAATTGTAGGGCGCATATTATTAGAACGTCTCCAGGACTGGGCTGAGGACAATTCGGTTTTGTCCGACTTACAATATGGTTTTCGTGCAGGTATGGGGACGGTAGAGCAGAGCTTAAATCTCTCAATTTTAGTGGGGAAATACACTCGGGTGAAGCAGGGAAAGCTGTTCTTAGCTTTTGTGGACCTCACAGCAGCCTTCGACTGCATGATTCACAGTAAACTCTGGTCAACACTAGAAGCTATGGGGGTTGATGTTCAGATTATTTATTTTTTGAAGTCTTTATACTGATGCGAAGGCTCGTGTACGTTATGGCTTAAAGGGTGAGTGCTCGGCCCCGTTTCCAATAAGGAGGGGGGTCAGGCAAGGATGTGTCCTGGCTCCTTTTCTTTTTAATCTTTATATTAATGGTTTGGGCGAGGCACTCCTGAAAGGTAACCAAGACCTTCCCCAAGTAGCTGGACGTCCAATACCAGCACTTTTATACGCAGATGATGCAGTATTGATGTCCCGTACACAAGTCGTCCTACAGAGGATTTTAGATACTTTTTCCAGTTTTATGGAAGATCTTGGATTAAGAGTGAATACCTCGAAGACTTTCATTATGCGGTGTGGTTATGGTATTAAGAAGTCTAAGGACATGTTTGTGGCAGGTCAGAAGATCGGGGTCATTAAGAGATTTTTGTATCTCGGAATTCTCTTTGACCAGAACGATACTTGGGCACAAGCAGTTTCAGCAAAAAAACTAGTGCTATTAAGATCAATAAATGCCCTGACCAACTTTGCTAAAAAACTAGGTAGGAGACCACCAGTAGAATTGATTAAAATGTATAAAGCAAAGAGTGTCTCCACTGCGGTTCATGGGGCAGGGGTCTGGGGATTTGCTGATCTGCTTCCAATTCAAAGGGCGGAAAATGCTTTTCTAAGATATATTTTATCCATCCCGAATAGCACATCATCGTTTATCTGTCACGCAGAGCTGGGTCTTCCCTTTATCTCCGATTTAATAAAACTAGAGGCAGTTCTCTTATGGCATAGGCTCTGGACTAGAGAAGAAACAAAGCTAAAATCTAGATATCCTGACAGATACCTTGAAATTAGAAGAGCCCTAAAGATTCCATGGGTGAGATACGTTAGGAACTTCTTACAAGACTTAGGTCATTTAGAATATTTTACTAATCCAAGAACCATGGACATAACGAGGAAGGACTTAAAAAAGGAGGCTCTGATAGTACTGGGTACTATCAGAGTATCCTCCAAGATTACAAAACTATGTATAACCAGTTGATTTTAACTACTTTTAATATTCAACCCTATTTAACTTTTGTACCAGGTGTTTTTGATAGATTTTTATTGACTAGATTCAGGCTGGGGGTTTTTCACAAACTCGTCACCATTCCCAAAATGAACGACTGGGCACAAGATCTTGATATGTGTACTTGTGATAATCATTCACCACGGTCCACGATTCATGTTCTTTTTTGTAAATTTTATCTTGATGCGAGGAAAGTTGGTTTATTAACGATTCGGAAATCACTGGGGCTCCGGCAATGCCTACCGGCTTTCCTTGTATTACAACTCTTGGACAATGTGCACAATGTTTTTAGGATTGTAACTTTTTTAAAATGAGTCTTAAGTCAAAGGAAATGTAGGATTATTTAATCTCTTTTTATTTTTATTCGTAACTTGAAATATGACTAACTTTATAATGTTTAATATGTGCCATTATTTATGTATGACATTTTTTTATCTGTTTGATATTTTAATTTATGAAATAATCGGTCTTATTTAATGCGCTTTTATGATTGTTTTATATGGCAATCGAATAAAGCTTTCCTTGACCTTGACACCATCAAAACAAATCCACTCACAACGCACCAATCCAAGCCAGGCAATTGCGGGGCCTCTGCTGCGGCTCTCCAAGCATTCTCCTGCAAGGGAAGATGCTCAAGGCCCTGCCTGAACTTCCAGAAAAACGTCGAAAACCACCGCAGCAAAGCAAGAGCTGTAAATGTGGCCTCGATGCTCAGTGTGGGAAAAGGGCCTCCGTGATGTGGCACCTGAGCCCCTTAAGTGTCAGTAAAGTCCAGGACACTAGGATCCAGAGTGTTGCCCTGGCTACTACAAAACAAAACCGGCAAGGTGGGGTCTAGAAAGAGCTAGCTTACACTAGTGGTACTCCGTCTCTGTAAGGAACACATAAGGTTGCTACTAGCAAAATTAGATCTTACCCATCAACACAAGCGGAAGAGAACTCATTCCATCTTAAAGTGCCTTTCACATCTGGCATCCAACATCTAATGCACTGCCCACAAACAGAGATCCTGCTCTCCTCTCTACTGCTTCGGCCAGCCGAACCCTCCCCTTGCGGAACCTGCAATGTAAATAATGCCATAGCTTCCAAACTCCTTGTTTAGAGGAGTCTAATCATGATGGCAAGGCCACAGATTTCTGATGTCTGTTACCATTTCACCTAAGCAATGACCACCACAAAATAACTGATTTTAGCCATTGCCTGGGAAGTCCATTACCAAATATTGCTAACTGAAATCCACAGTAAAGGGGCCTGAGATGGAAAGGGCATGAAGGCAGAAACCTCCCATTACTAGTGCCAAGGGTGCAGCGTGGCCCATGAGGCTTTTTAGTACCTCAGTGGGTAGAGTACCTGCTGCACATATCAGTTTCTATTCTACAGGTCACAGCTTGAAATCCAGGGACAACTCTTTTTGAGCACGGAGTCAACTCAATTTTTTTGTCTGCACTCAGTGTGCTCAATAATATTAGATGACACATACACGCGGATTGCTTTTTGTTTTCAGCAGCTTAAACTCACTTACATCTTCCTTCCGGAAGGGAGCTCCAGGGGTTTTTTCATCGGAAAAACATTCACAAATCATTTCCTTAGCATTGGGATTTTCCCTATGCAGAGCCAACACGTACATGGCCGAACAGCCAGGTAATATCCAGGCCGAAGTGGACAAATGGCCCCAGACGCCCCCCTACACCAGTGGAAACTTCAGACCGGTCCAGCCTTTCCTTCCTCTTCAGGACAGCCCTGGAACAGAAACCCACCATAGAAGGAAAGTGTTTGAAGTCACCAGCACATGGACGGCCATCTCCTCTCATTGCGCCAACCCTAGCCTTCTCCCTGCACTATACTGAGAAGCAAGGGCCTAAAATGAAAAATTGCTCCGGTGGATGATGCACCTGAAGCAGAGACATGTATGTGACCTACAGCTCACCGTTTCAGATCCCTCAGAGTTTAGTGCTTGTAAATTTGGTCCAATTAGAATATTGATATGGGGCCTTGAGCACAAACCAAACAATAGGTTTTCCCAATGACAAGTGTTTGCACGATTTTCTTTAAGGTACTCTCACACGAACACCAACACTCAAGGACTCCTTTCCATGATATATAGAAATGGAAAAAGGACTAGGTAGTCACTGAAGTATGGTAGCGTTTCCTCTCAAACACATCATTGGTAGTCAGTATGCAAACAAAAGAAGCAACAGGAATAATTACCACGGACGTAGTTTGACCACTTATAGAGGTCTCGTGCAAAACTCAATTGCATCTTGGAGTTTTTGGGAGGCCAAATCTCGTTCTTAATAGACTTTCAGATCATATAATTCTACCACAGAACAATTCGGAAAGAATTGGGCGTTTAATGCTAGCCTATTAGGTCCAGATCCATGACAGATTTTCAGGAAATCCATACCAGATACATTTACATACTTTTAACATAAATGACAATCATTTACAATTTTAGCAGGCAGCCTAAAAACGCGGTGCTGATTCTTCCCTTTGATTTATCAATGAAAGCCTTTACTTGAAAGAATCCAAGTGATCTCCCAAAAAATGCAAAGATGTATTTAAAGCATTGGAAACTTCCTGACAATTTTGTAATGAAAGAACAAGCATAGTGGGAAAAACATTAAAAATTGGGATGGTGAGCTGGACATTTTAGTGAAGCTTTAGGAATAATTCTCCAGTCTGAGGACATCTTGATTTTTCTCTTCTACATAGAGCTGCAAACACTACTACACAATGTCCTATACACTAACGCACGGTTCGCAGTTCGCAAGAACATGCAACAAACCTGTCCAAGATGTGGTTCGGAGGCCAGTGATCATATGTTCATGTGTTTGCCACGCCAATACAGTTTTGTATAAAAAAAATATTTTGGATTATCGATATATGTTTATTGTACGCGAGTGTAACCAAGGTACAAATAAAATAACTAAAGAAGGAAATACACTTTTTTGAAGCAAAAAACGTATTTGGAATGGCAATCACAGAGGACAGCAAAATTATTTAGCCACCAGCAATTTCCTAGCTGGAAAGATCAATATAATCCTGTAGTCAAACATATGATCACACAATCTTGACATGTAAGACATTTGGCTTCAAAGTTAGACTTTCTGCCAAAACTTTTTTAGAATGAATTAGAATAATGCAATTAAAGATTAATAGGTTAATTACATAAGCTGCCTGACAACGGGAGCTAGGAGTTAATAACTTTAGATCATGACAAACTATTTGCTTTACATACTTAACCTACACATCACTTTTTCAGCACAAGGTTAGAGTTATACATCATTTTAAAAATCCTTGACTTAACTTCCAATTTCATAATAAGCTACGTTAAAACTGTCGACTGTACTAATGGAGAATGCCCTGTGTCGTTACGGTTTGTGAAAAGAGGTGTCTTATGAATACTGAAGGTGGAGAGCCAGATCAATAGCCAAATGACCACTTTTAAGTACCTCCACAATCTGAATTTGGTGTTGGCTGTAAAAGTTGACTAGCTGTCATTATTAGTTGTCGTCAGCAAAACTGAGCGAACTTGGAGCCTTCTTTCACATCAGGGAAGTTAAGAGTTTCGAGTTCAACAATGCATATGCTCCCGGGCCCACACAACCGGTCTATTTCCCAGCCTCAGAATGTTTTGCCTATTTAATGGGGATCATCCTGCAGCTGGGAAACTGTTTTTATGTGGAATCTCGGTAGAGTGGGGAGAAGAAAGTTGGGTGGTGAAAAGTCTGGACACTTTGGAAAGTCCCAATGTTTCGGGATGAAATGCGTTGGCTGTGTCCTTAAACGTAATTTTAAAGTTGAAGCAAAGACATAAAGAATGGCCTTCTTCAAAACTAATTTGTTTTGTGATGTCTATATCCATTGATTCGAATTTTATGTAACTCTGATTTTTGACTCATTTGATATTTCAAGTTATAATATACGTCTCTATTAGACTCCCTCTTTTCTCTAAATATGTTCTTAAGAGGACTTCTCCCTCCTTTTTTTGTTTTTTATTTTTCAACTATTGGGAGGCATCCTGGGCGGTTGGCCCTGGATTGAGCACCCTCTTATTTGGGAACTGTACAGAATGGGGTGATTGTTACCACAACCGTTCAAGATGTTAGTACAAAATGATTCAGCGGGTGTCCCTGGATTCCAAAAATGATTAAGATGGGGTCCACCAAAGTCAAAACGTTAAGAATCACTGCTCTAGATGCTTAGGAACAGAATGTGCGTTGGTATTGTGTGCCTGAGAGTCACCTGGCTCTGCACCTCTCTTCTAGTCCTTCAGTGGCACAGGTCAGCCAGAAAATCTATGTATGCCCTTAATAGTCCATTTTTAACCACCCTTCCATACTTAAGCATGTTGACTGATCTGAGCTCACGACAAGCGTGAACCCTGGCTTCAGGTTTATCCCACACTCGGGTCCACATGAAGGCATCTGAAGCCTCTTCAGCCCCGTCGAAGCAGAGATTCCATGAGCTCAGTTAACAACGCTGCAGAGCCCGAGCCTCTGAACCGTGAGAGCCTCGGATTTTACAGGCCCAAACATAGAACCTCTGCCTACTTCAAACGGGATTCCACATTAGATGGATATTTTTATTTCAACTTGAACAGCCGTGACATTGCTGAATAGAGGCGTGCGAGGGGAATCCTGCTGTATGTGATCAGGATTACAAGGGAGGGCCCAGTATTAAAACAACAGTTGTTGGTGGAATTAATGACAGCTAACTATAGCTCAATTTATGCCACTCTGGCTCTGCCAGGCAATCAGAGGTTCTCAAAAGACAGGCTGGCACAGCATCAAACACATGTACAGGGTAATATACACAAGGTCACTAAGAGTAGTAAGAGTGTCCTGAGCCAAAAAGCACGCAAGGACAATTGACCCCAATGTTGGGTAGGCCAAGGCAGCCATATTTGAGGTGGTGTGGCCACTTACACCGTTGGGCCCGGTGCTACTATACTCAATGTGCTTATGATGGTTGCATCCTTGCAAAGAGGGGCTGCATCAGACTGACTGCGCTTGTCCCCACGGGCTGGTAAAACCTACAAGAGTGAATGCTTTGGGTCACCAAGGATTAAATGTGCAAGATCCAAGAGGTTTAGTAGAGGGCTAGAGAAATTCACTAAGGCAAGCACACTACTGATCTTAGAACACCAGTAAAATGAAAGAGGTCACATTAAAAAGAAACATTCAAATTCAAAGTGTAATGAAGCGTAGACCCCTGACTGACTCTGCTCCAGTCCTACCTTCCTATAAGTGGCACTGGCCTAGCTCAAAACCCCAACTTTTCCTCACAGGGCACCTACCATAGTATACCAAACTTCTGTCCGCCTTCCAATCCTAAGCTCTCGGTCCAGATTCCTATTAACATTTCACTGTTTTCTTTTAATCCTAGTTTGTTTATTTGGCTTTTTACTGGTGGTAAATGTGTTTCTGTGAAAAGGGGTCATCTTGGCATCCTTCCTATCAGGCAAAGATTCCACACTGCAATTGCAGTGCCAACTCTCACATAATCGTTTCTTTGTTCTTCATTTCCACCACACTGATAAATGTATCCTCGTGATCAGAAATCGAAATTTGGGATAATCTCGTAGATCATCAAAAACATAATAATAATAATGGTATAGTAATCATTATACCAATTCCAGATGCATATGTATACATAATTATCCACCTCTGCTCTTAAAATCTAGCTTGCAGTCATTAGATGACCATCTTTGCCTTTAACCCTGTACAGTGACCTCTTCCTTTTGACCACGTTTACAATGTACAAACACACACATACATACATTTAAAAGGGCCCAGATCTACCTGAGCAACACCATAATCAAAGAATGGCTTTAGTCTGTGAGTTTCCTGGAGCAACACATTCTGTGAACTGAAATGCCTGAAGGTGCGAGGGCAAATGTAGTGTGTGAAGGTACATGATCTGATGCTCTCTTCCACAGCAAGGTGAGCACCTCACGTTGCTCTCACACGGCCCAACAGTGCCAGCTCCTCACACACTGCCCACCAGTGCCAGCTCCTCACAGGTACCCACCCTCCTTTCAGGGCCTGCTCCTTGCTCTGAACTTATTGTTGGCTCATTATCCAACAGTGTACATCAAACTGTTCTTGAGGGGAGGTGGGGAGTAGGAGAGAAGCAAGCCAGGAGCCAGTTACATGGAATGCAATGGGGCAAGTTTGCAAAACAACTATTTGCACACATTGTCTAATGCAAAAGCAACATTCTGGCTCAGTTGGCCAGTTCATATGTTGGTGTAAATGCACGCCTGCAGCAGTGCAAGAATGTAATCTGGTAATGTTGTTGCACAATTGCACTGGTGCAAATGATCAAATCCGGTCCAAATGTGTTATTTTTTTAAAGAACCATCACCCCAAAAATGATTAGCAACACTTCGCGCTAAACTCAATCACTGTCAACCCGTAGGAATGGAATCTGCAAGCTTATTGGCCAGCCGTCAGTCTCTAGGAGACTGCAGGAGTTGAGTTTTATGTGTAGTGTATGTGACACCCTATGGCCAATTCAAAGCACTGAAAATGCAGACTATGAAGAGGCTTGAGGGCACTGAAAGACCAGGAGGGAGGCAACGAAGAAACAATTTGGGTTTAACTGGAGAGACAGGTTTAAGAAACAGGGAGGGGTGAGTTCTGGGAGAACTTGATGATCCATTGGTACCTGTGGGGGAGTAAGGGGTGTCATAGTAACTGAGAGGACTGGCACAAGCCTTTGGTACACAGACCCCACGTGTTGTCACCACCCTGCCAGTAAACTTCATTAATACATTCCTTATTGTTTGCTACACATCATTACCTACTTCCATTTACTAGGAAATAAACCTTGGAATCGAGGCAGACACTGTTTTTAGGTCGAGCCTCGAGTAGCGCGCAAGCGCTGCTTAGAGGCGAAGACTTAATGTAAGTGAGTTTTCAAAGCAGTCCAAGAAACGCTCGTGCGTCGTGGCTGGCCTTTTTGAGATGGGTACGCGCGGCAAACATGTGTTTCCAATTATCGTGCCCAGACGCGGGCGCGATAAGTGGAAACACATGTCTGCCGCGCGTACTCATCCAAAGGCCAGCCACGACGCACGAGCGTTTCTTGGGACTGCTTTGCAGGCTGCCGCGCTCGCTCGCCCCCGCTCCTCCGTGCTTGTTTTTAGCGTGCTTGGCCGATTTTTAAACCCAATCCAACCTCCTGCTACATCATTGGTAAGTGCGCACCTGAAGCAGCCACATCAAGAGTGTGAGAAAGCACCTGTCAATCCGCGAGAGGGAGGGAGCGGGGTCGACAGCGTCACGTCCGGGTATTGAAAGAGGCCCTGACAAGAGGAGGCACAGCGCGGAAGGCAGGAGGATTAATTAGGAAAGTAAGCGTAAGTTTGCCAGCTCACAGCGACTTGAGGCCTTTAAATTAGAAGATTGACAATTATTGGTTCTGGTTTTTAGTCTGGCCAAGTCAAGACACGGAAACAAGCAGAGGCAACTGGTGGGTAGGAGAACGAGCCAACGGAGTCATGCGAGGACACTCGAAGGGTCACTGCCAAGATGACGCAGGGAGCGAGAGGCGGAATAAAGTTAACGGGGACTCCAGTTGAATGTTTCCACTTACAGCGGCTTCAGTCAGCAGAACTTTCAGCTGGTAGAAGAGGTCTCCACTAGCGCGCACCATTCTTATAACCGGCTGTAACCGGGGCATTGGGCTCGAAATTGTCCGACAACTCCTGGCAAAGCCCAACGCACCCGAGCAGATCTTTGCCACCTGCAGGGCCCCGGATTCACCAAAATGCCAGGTAGGAGGGGGCTGAGCACTCATTTTGAGTTGGTATAAGCAGTGGATGGAATTAAAGGCATCCATTCCGGTCCCTGCAGTTATTCTGGAGCGGGGCACTGGCGGCCCTCAACATTTTGAGCAGGGACAGCACCGAGGCTGGGAGTGCACAGCACCAGGTGCACGAGCATTCAAAACCTTTTCGGAGTTTACTCCTCTGTGCCTGTCTAGACCATAGAGGCTTAGACTGTGACAGGGCTTCGCCAAAAAACTGTGACATACTAGGAAGGTTACTGCAATTTCACAGTATGTGGATAAGCAAAGAATCAATAAAAACAGGTCTGAGAGTGACAGCAGCAGGGTTATTAGGATGCTGATGTGGAATATTACCTATGTGAGGATGGTTTTAGAACCCGCAAACTCACTCACTCATCCATCCACTCTAGACGCTCCAGGCACCCACTCTAGAGACATCTCCGTAAGCTGTGTGTCGCTCATGCCTTAACTGTATTTTTATGAGCTGTGAAAGCTTGCACAACTCCACGATGCTGGATCTGTTCTGAGGAAATGGAAGATTGAAGGGTCTCAATGCAGTACCTGCTGCGCACACTCACTCAGTTGTGAGTGTGGCGTGGCACCAAGGGCTGTCTCGTGGCCTGTTTGAGAGTGCAGGCTACGATTACAATGGCTCACCCTGGAAAACATGCGGCACACTGACACCCTTGCCAATAGCCTATTGCCAGGGCAGCCCCACCGTCCCTCCCCTTCTGAGGCTGGTAAACAAGCCCCATAAAGCAGGGATTGTTTCACTATATTTGATGTGAGATACCTGTATTGATGGGGAAGATACCTGTGCTCAAAGGAGCAATATTTAAGCACGAAGACTTTGATGGAAAAGAGAAATAGGATGCGGTGCTCGTCCCTCCTGCTTTTAATCGTAGTAGGGAGACCCCCCCCCAAAAATAATTTAGCTCACCCACATCAAATTTTAATATAAGTGTGACACCTTAACAACCGGAGTGCATACATGTTAGCATAAGTGACATAACCAGAGAACCCATAGCTGGGAAACTGTACTACCAATGAACATTAGTACTGCTGAATGCTTCCCAATGCAAGATATGGAACCCATTGATGAAGCACACCACACTGGGTAGGTGAGCATTCATCATCCTATACCAGTACATGACTATATGGTAATTCTGTAACAGATTTGGCTGTTTCTTACATGAGTTTTGTATTTCCTTTGTTTGTTTACAAAAATTATACAACTGTCCTTTAACTTCTCTCTCTCACTATTTAGTGTGTTAGCTACTTGTGTTGCACCTGTCATGTATATTTAAGAGAATCGTCAGATGCTCTTTTGCTGCTACCACCTGCCTTTTTTCTTATTTATGTTAGGGAAGGCTGCGCTGAAGCTTTCCATGTTGTACCTTGATTGTGTTGTGAAGCTCAGTATAAAAATGTCCATTCCACCTAGGCAAAAGAAAATCAACATTGCCAAAGCTTGTTTTTATTCATAATGTGAGTGAAAGAGTGAACTCTCACAAAATAAGTGAGCAGAGTTTGCTCTAGGTTTTACACGTGAAACAAGCAGTTTTTGACATGGAGGCAACTTTGTAAAATGAACTGAGAAGTGGTTCCAGGTTATGTATAATACCTCCCACCAATTGTGGCATTTTCGCCAGCAGCTCTTTGTATTCTGCAGTAGCGGCTCCTCCAGTGAGTGCGGTGGGGCGGGGCAGGGCAGGGTGGGTTAGTAAACTCCGGAATTGGGCCTAACAAAGTTGAGTAAAGAAATAAATTTAAAAACGAATTACATTGCACGCGCTGCAACGCCAAATCGGCGATGCAGCGCGCAATGTAATTCGTTTTATTTCTTTATTTCTTTACTCAACTCCATTCGGCCCAATTCCGGAGTTTACTACCCCCCACCCTGCCCCTCCCCCGCCCCGCAGCACTCCCTCGAGGAGCCGCTGACTGGTATTCTGTGGTTTTGATCCGGTAATGAAACTGTAAAAACATAAAAACAAGCCCCACAATGCTACATGCTGCTGGCTGACAAAAATAGATGACGGCATCCTAACTCGTAGTCCCAAAGGGCAGAGTTGTGAAACGAAAAATACATTTGAGTTCCTGGCTTTCTGTCTTCTTTCTATAGCAAACACTGGTTAAACAGACGAGTGAGTGAGAGGGCGGAGTTAGCGTTTCAGATGCAAATGCACCTCCTGCTAATGGACTAACATTAACACTCCTTGGAAAACCAGCTGTCTAACAGGACATGTTTACCAGTACTACCTGAGCATCCACAAGTTAGACCTGTCCAGAAACACAAAGAAAAGAAAAATAATGACCTTTCACCCCCTCTTCTCTAGTCCATTCTAGGGGTTTAGTGCAATTTAGGTGGTGAGCTTACACCACCACTGTGAGGTACCCTACCTCAAACAAGTGCAGCACAGGCTACATGTGCTTCTCTGCGAGGCCGGCAGTGGAGCGGGTCTGGCTCGGCCTCAAAGAAATAGATTGGTTTTCTTCCCTGTGTAAGTTGCAGACACTGGAACCCATTTAGCATTGCCCGCTCTAAGGGGCAGATTTTTCAAAACTTTGCCACGTCACAAACATTTTTCTGGAAAGTTGCCCTTTTTGCACTGCTGTCTACTACATTGCCTCAAAAAGCTGTTCCATGGATCGTGTTGGGGCATTAAATGGTTTTTGATGCCAACCTAGATCTACAAAAATTGTCAGACCTGGCTTTGTGTAAAAAAATAACACCTCTTTGAGGCAGATACAAAGTCAGAAAAATGTTTTGATTTTTCCTAACATTTCAAACATTGTTTGAGTGCTGCACCGTACAGAACACATTCAGTGTGCAAAATTTTTAAAAAAATTGTTGAATCATAGAATTGTGTACTAGAAGTGCACCCTTCTAGGACAAAAGCTATGCTAGACAGTACACACGCACAACTTTTCACTATGTTGTGTAGTTAGGATGACAACATTATCACGCATGCCTTTACAACGCATGCCTTTAAAACACAGCCTTTACCACGAATGCCTTTACCACACAGATGCATTAACCACAAATGTTAAGTATAATTAAGGTAAGTGAAACCCATATATATATATTTGAATAAACAAAGGCCCAGATTTATCATTATTTGACGCAGGAAACCGTAGCAAATCAGGAATGTGCCATATCTTTCAAGATATGGTGCATTCCTACTCAATCAATCAATCACAAGCTTTATTTCAACATAAAAAGTCATAAAAGCAACATAGAACAATGGTGACATGACTAATAAAATTAGTATGGGTAAAAAAGATACATTGATAAATATACACTCAATCATCCTAAAATCTAGTTAAAAAGCAAACAGTATTTCATCATTTTGTTTACAAACAATACAATTCAAGGGAGACTTCAAGAGTTAAAAAGGATAAAATGCTTGTGCATAATGATTTTAACAAGAATACTGTTAAAACTTTTAAATCTTGACAATTTATCGGTACATGGAGGCTATGTCTTTCTCGCAAGCGCTTTCCACCGAATCAGCCATGCTTGCCCCAAGTACTTTGCTATGCAACAGGATAAAAGGGTCTAGAATCTGACTTAACAAGCATTGGCATAGCCAATAGGTCTCGCTTTTGGGACCTTATAAGTATTTAGTTATGCAGCACAATATCCTTGGTGCAACAACATCAACTGTTGCATGGCTAAACACTTATAAGGTTCAAGGTTTAGCCATGCAACAGCTGATGTTGTTGCACCAAGGATATTGTGCTGCAAAACTAAATACTTATAAGGTCCCAAAGCGAGACCTATTGGCTATGCCAATGCTTGTTTATTTTTGTATTGAATTATAGTATTTGCTGCTCGTACTACCTCTTATGTGGAGCACTGAAGCACTTATCTACATGGTTAGCACGCTACACTGTGTGGGTTTGTGGTTGGAAATGTGTTGCCTTTGCTTTGAGGCTAGGTGGGAAGTGTTTCCAAGTCCTGCAGATGATGTGTGCACACACATTTCCCTTAGGGACACCCATGTGTGATCGACAGTGGCGAGCTGTTCAAGGTCGGAGTAGCTCGTTGCATTCTGATAAGTGTACTTATGAATTTACGAGGCGAAAGGCAACACTGCAAGAGCCAGAAAGAAAAGAAACAAACAAAACTAGGTGCGCAAATCGCACTTAAGATGGGATCTCTACGGAGACTGGAATAAGCCTTACACAGTATATTGATCATCAATGACCTATCCATCATCAAAGGCCGTGACAAAATATTTGCTTACCTGTACTCCCTCTCCTTCGTACCCACATCCACCTCTAAACACTTATAGGAGAATGAAACTATAAACCGAGCTTTCGGTGCACACAATGGCAGTGTTGTCGGAGGCCAACACAATATTCTAAGCATGGGAGGGCCTCTTACCCGGAAGAGAATTCAGCTGCACCTGCCGCGCGGCAGCTGCTCCCTGTGACAAGAAGGCGGCCCTTTGATGCCAACCGGCCTGGGGCGCAATACACCTGCCCTGCCCAGCAAGAAAATAAACAACCAGAAATTCTTGATTTTAACTACTTTGATAAGCTCTGGATGTGGGTTGAGCGATTTAACCCCTGGAGCTCCTTCCTGTGTACGCAATTCAGAGCGGCCACTGATGTCGGAGCTGCAAGTGCTTTTGTTCGTTCTCCCACAGACCCAGATGCTGTGGGACTGAAATTAACGCGAAATTTTCACATCAGTCTCCTGGAATTGAAAGGCTGTAGAGATGGGGTGAAGTCAACCTCTGTGACATTCATCAGACTTTAAGGACATTTCCCGAATTCCTTCCAGGCAACACAATTTCTGGAATGGACCAGGTTTGCTTCAAAAGGACGGCACGAGAATGCAGCCAAACTACCGTAGCATCCAAAATACTGAACTGTTCCAAACAAAAGTGATCAATAATACAGCAGTTAGAAAAAAATTGCAAAGAGGGGCTGTTTTTTGGGACAGTGGTATTGGAAAAGACAAAACTGTAACAAATAAAGAAGTACATTGATAAGCGATGCAGAGCTACAGTTTCACATGGTTAATACTAGTTACAATATGAATCTAATTTAATGGTGATAAAGTGGTAGACGGAGGTGAAGAGGTATACAAAAGCAGAAAAGGTGGAGCTGGCGTGAGAAATAAAATAATCAGACAGATTATATATGTCTCAGCAACATTGCACCAGAGAGTGACATAATAAGGAAAATGTTGATGAAACACTACTACAATCCTGATCTCAGTTTCACAGGGATGCTCAAAGTACAACTGTAGAAACAGCTATGAGTAAAATTGAGGCATTTACCAAAAATGGAGAGCCATCACCCTACTCCCCTTGACAACATCCCATGACTGACTAGGACACTGACCACCAGACCTCCTCTTGACTAAATTTCAAACTGTCCACATTTTGAGGTGCAAGTGCCTTTAATGTACAAAGGCCAGTGACAGCACTTAAAGTGGCCTTTTTCAAATAGAAAACAAATCGATCACTCCTGAACACCTAATGAAACGACAAAACAAACCAGACCAGATTGGACTATTTGCCAAATAGTAACTGGGGAGCGGACGTTGGATCCTGTTTCTCAGCCTCTCACTAGTTGCACTCCTCAGCAATGACAACTTAGTGCTTGCTTTGACTGAAGAGACTGTGAAAAACAGATGACTTGAGGGAGAGAGCCCAGAGTTAGTTCTTGCACAAACTAAAACAAGGATTACACTTAAGATGGCAGACATGGGTGCCTTTATATGCCAAAAAAGGTTGCCCGTGAACTGAACAGGGCGGCGCAACATTTCACCCAGGATGGCAAAAATCTTTTTGAAAGCTTGCAACGCTTGGGGGTAATACTGAACCTAGAGAAAGTCAGCCTCGATGACAGATTCAAGTGCACATGGAGGATCCCAACAGAGTTCTGATTTTGTGAATAAATAGGTCAGTGGATTTTTCTTCAGAAAAGTGAATTATTCATCAACTGTGTGTGGGCGAGAAAGAGCAGAGGGAGTGACTGCAGAGGTTTGGATCAGAGTGTGCCTCAATGATGACGGACAAAGAAGATATTTGGGGAAACAAAATCATCTGAATCTCATCACTTTAAGCCCTTCATGAGGACATGAGCTCCTTGTGTCTGTGAGGGGCAAAGATACCATAGATAAGTGGGTCAATGAGTTTGACTGACTGGGGCGTCTCAGCCATTCAATTCTTGAGGGGATGAAATGAATAAATTAATCTTAACAAAATATTTCTACTGGTATGAAAACCACAAGACATGACAAGCAATAAATGAAAAAGTTATTTTATAATCCATTAAAAGGCATTATTTATTTTCCACTGTGACTAATACTTCATAAGCAATAGAAGTAGTTAACCCAATATTTGGAAACTGGAAAGCAGCGGCTCCAGGACCGCCATAATAAGTGTGCATCAAAGCCATGTAAATCACATGGACTCGATTGTTACTACAGCATATGCACGAGCATTAAAAGCATAGGGTCCCCAATGGAGGTAAATACAACAGCAAAATTAAAAGAGTTTGCAGCAAGGCTGCTAAGTAATTAATGTCCCAGGTAAAAGATTGCATGTTTTAAGAATCTGAATTGTAAGAGCGGCACTATGTCCGATTACTGTAAGAGAACTACAAGGAAGTCATTTACAGTGAAAGAAAATCGGTAGAGGACATACCGTTTAGGAACTCATGAGAATCTTCTTGTGCTTGAATGCGTGGCCTTGAATAAGAGGTTTTAGAATAGCAAAATGTGTTCGTTATGTGGGAGTTCCACATTTTTGAAGAAGAAATTAAAAAAGAGACTATGGGAATTCTGCTTTAACGATTAGTCGATCATTTCGATGGAGTGTGTCATTAGATAGTAGGTGGGGCTACCTCATACATACAGAAAGAGCGCAACACCAATCTAATTTTTGCAAAATGCCCACTGTGTATGTCTCCAGTACATTGGCAAACAGGATTTGGAAGTTCCCTTGAGGTGCATGACTTAAAGAACCGGAGAGTTGCCAATGTACCCCAAAGCAAAACTGCAACGAATTTATATTGAAAGCTGCACCACAAAATTCTTTGTGGAAAATATATACTAGCAGTTCAAAATTCCATTTAGAGTTCAGCTTGATACTTGTTGTTGCTAGCAAATGTTTATATCAACAGTGCATGGGCTTTGGCAAAGCAACACTTTAAATGCAGGAAGCATATGTTATCTCATGCAGTCTGTTTCAGGGTTCAAAATATATCTGAGCTGTATAGCATTTACACATTATTGCCTTGGGAAAGTTCATGCTACATTCGCATAAGGTTGAAACACGTGTTGGCAAAAACATGAGTATATTCGGTCGAATTACTCCATCTCAGACGTCTATCCATTTATATATGTAATTGAAAGCAACTGCTAGCGTCATGCAGATCTTTGAATATCATTTTGAATGATCAATGAAACATCAAGCAAGCAACAGAGAAACACCTTAATAAAAGAATACATCATTCAGCTTCATCAGCTTATTTGGATATTATTTTGTACAAACAAAATTCAGAAGACCTGGCACGAATCAGTGTGGTAGCAAGATGACATGTCTAGTCAGAGACCCGTGTCAGTCTATGGCATTACCTAGCAAGCTGAAAATAAGGTGGGACTACACGTCTCCAATTTTTCATCGCCGTCCATGAAAAATACTATAGCATTTAGAGCGACTCCTACCGACTGTTGCAGATGCATTGCTACTTCAACAAGCTTAAAAGCGGACAGGAGATACACTCTAAAAAGTACTACTTAGTCTGCAACATCTTAACTGATGGCAATGCTGACAAAAGAAATTTCCACTTTAAGTCAGTGCAAAACGTAGCAGCACATCTGCAGAGCATTGTAGCACACGCCTCCCGCATCCGAGCACTGGTCATGGGCAGTCGCAAAATTGAGTTTCGCACAAAGTTAAAAACAAGTAGTGCGCACACAAATTCAAATTTCAGTCAACACTGTGGACGTTTTCAGCTGCGCAGAAAGCTACTAAGATATCCAAAAATTGCTACAAATAGATTTGAGCATAAGAGACATAAGAGTAGAAAATGTTGAACTCATGATGTCGCCTACATAACACAGGTAGCTCATTTTACGATTACTTGAAGAATCAAATGCATTTTATTTTGATATTTAATGTTAGGTCTACAAATATCAAATTTAAGGGTAGAAAAGAAGATGAAAATATGGACTATGGAACGTGATGTCCTGAGGAAGTATAACCAAGGCAGGAAACAAGCAGCTCTTTAAGCTACTAAGGACGACAACAGTAATAGTACATCCACTAAAAGTAATCCTGCGAGCCAAATTCCTGTTTTCAATCCTTCTCTGCATCACTTTGAAGGTTGTAATTTTTGCTCTTTCAGTGTAAACACGCCACGTAATTAAAGCCGCTGAGTGTACAATTTTTGTCAAATAAGATTTTGTCACTGAAGAACTTCCATTTTGAAAACAAGTTGCCTAGTGCCCGTTATCCTGTTATTGGGCTGGTGATCCTGCTAATGGGCTGTGATGCCATCATTACTCGAACGCTATATTTTCCATCACTAGGGTTATAATAGTACATAATATAGACTCGAAATCTTAGGAGGAAAAAACTGCAGAGAAAAAGGGATCCACATTTGAAAACAAATACAGGAAAAACAAATACACCAAAATTGTATTGTAATTGCATTTATATAGCGCTTACTACCCCCGACGATGCGTCGAAGCGCTTTTTCGGCGAGTAGCACGCTACTCTGGACCCCATAAAGGATTAGTGGTGAATTAGTATAGTGAAATATGAAAGTAATTTGAGTGGTGGATAGGTTAGTCAGTTATTTGGATTGAGAAGGCTAACGGAGGGATAGAAGAGGGAAAAAAGGTTTGCATTTATATAGCGCTTGTTACCCCTGATGGGGTGTTGAAGTGCTTTTTCGGCGAGTAGCACGCTACTCTGGAACCCATAAAGGATTAGTGGTGAATTAGTATAGTGAAATATGAAAGTAATTTGAGTGGTGGATAGGTTAGTCAGTTATTTGGATTGAGAAGGCTAACGGAGGGATAGAAGAGGGAAAAAAGGTTTGCATTTATATAGCGCTTGTTACCCCTGATGGGGTGTTGAAGTGCTTTTCGGCGAGTAGCACGCTACTCTGGAACCCATAAAGGATTAGTGGTGAATTAGTATAGTGAAATATGAAAGTAATTTGAGTGGTGGATAGGTTAGTCAGTTATTTGGATTGAGAAGGCTAACGGAGGGATAGAAGAGGGAAAAAAGGTTTGCATTTATATAGCGCTTGTTACCCCTGATGGGGTGTTGAAGTGCTTTTCAGCGAGTAGCACGCTACTCTGGAACCCATAAAGGATTAGTGGTGAATTAGTATAGTGAAATATGAAAGTAATTTGAGTGGTGGATAGGTTAGTCAGTTATTTGGATTGAGAAGGCTAACGGAGGGATAGAAGAGGGAAAAAGGTTTGCATTTATATAGCGCTTGTTACCCCTGATGGGGTGTTGAAGTGCTGTTACGAGTAGCACGCTACTCTGGAACCCATAAAGGATTAGTGGTGAATTAGTATAGTGAAATATGAAAGTAATTTGAGTGGTGGATAGGTTAGTCAGTTATTTGGATTGAGAAGGCTAACGGAGGGATAGAAGAGGGAAAAAAGGTTTGCATTTATATAGCGCTTGTTACCCCTGATGGGGTGTTGAAGTGCTTTTTCGGCGAGTAGCACGCTACTCTGGACCCCATAAAGGATTAGTGGTGAATTAGTATAGTGAAATATGAAATTTGAGAAGTGGATATGTTTGATTGAAAAGGATAGTGGAGGGATAGAATAGTGAAGGATTTAGACTTTTTTGGGGGGCGGTCGTAGCAGTAGTGGGAGGCTTGCGATGAGTAAAAAGGGATGTGGAGGGGAAGAGTTTAGAAAGGCTTGTTTTGGGGGATCAGTACAGTAAAAGGTGTCAGATGGTGCAAGGAGGGGTAGAGTAGGGGAGAGTCTAGAAAGGGCTATTTTGGGGATCATAGTAGTGGTATGGGATGAATGAGAGATTGGAAGTAATGGATATATTGATAGAGGTATAGGGTGAGAAATAGGCTAGTGCATTGGAAAGAGTAGTAGAAAGAGGTTTGAGATGAGTCAGAGTTGAGGTAGAAGATATATTGAGAGGTATAGGGTGAGAAATAGGGAAGTGCATTGGATATGCTGAATTAGAAGAAAGTAATAAATATATAGATCCATAAGTACATGGAAAGTTTATAGATGCATAAAGGAAGTATGTATATGTAGATTAAAGATATTGATAGAGGTATAGGGTGAGAAATAGGGTAGTGCATTAAATATGCTTTCTTTTTTTTAGGAAAGTAATAAATATATAGATCCAAGTAAATGGAAGGTATATAGATGCATAAAGGAAGTAAGTATAAGTAGATTAAAGATGCATTCGATAAACTCTGGTTTTCAAGTAAGTGTCTCCTTTCCTGGAAGGCATAAAGCAAACAAGAAGGCACCATTGCCACTGGCGACCACATCAGCTAGGTCAGGATATAAGAAATAGCCAGATGGAGGTGGATTACATGGACCTGAAGGAGCTGCACGCACAAAGTGTGAAACACAGGAGACGGCGATACGAGATGCTCATAAGCTTCCTGAAACTGAATGGAGTGCCATCATGTGAAGGATGGGCAAGGGTGATCGTTTTGGTGACAATTTTAGTACAGATAAATTATGATCTATTTGTATGTAGGTCGGAACTAAAGGCCATATTTCTATTGTTTAACATGCATGCCAAAATAAAGAGGATTCAATCTGAAGTCTATGTTTGCGTCCTCATCCAGATATTAGCTTGCCACATTCCACAAAACAATGCAAACCGTGAGGACAAATTCCCAAAAATAAGGCAAATGGTGAGGCCATTTCCAGAAAGCAAGACAAACGGTGCGGCGCTCTATGGGGCTTAGAACCAGGTGGGTGAGAAGGTAAAAGGTCTCCTGCTTCCGAAGACGAATGGTACTGATGTTAATGGGTCATATCAGGAATGTGTGTCAAATAAATATTAGGTTAAAGCTGCTGGATAAGGGTTCTCTGCACTAGAAGAGGCTGAATAACAGCACCTCGTTAGTGCTCAGTTTTGCAGCTGAGGGTTGTGGATAGTTGATAAAAGCGGTAAGGTTGACTCAGCTGTCTCAAAATCCACAATTGGCCTCTTTTACTCCCATCTTTCTGCAGTGGAAGCTGGGAAGCCATAGACTCCTAGCATGGGAAAAGGCATTGCACTTTCACAGCCATTAAACCTCAGAATGGGAAAGAAAAGATACTGCTCCAGACCCCTCCCCAAGTACTGATCCTGTAACCAGAGGGTTACCAACTGGTGGCACGAGCACAGAGCACCTATATCTTCGAGTAAACCCCTGTATCACCAAGAGCCCTCCCTTGTGTCTGTCCAGCTTTGTGAGGGCGATGGTGTTCACATACATCCAATGTTGAGGGCAAAACTGAAAGATTTCCCACATATTGTTACAGAGGGAGAACAGTAACCTCTGCCCAAACACCAGATATACATAAAGAGCTTATAGTCCGCTGCACACTAAGGGCCAACATTCAGTCTAATTAAATTAATTTAGTATTAACCATTTTGATGTGGCCAACACAAGCACTGACCCATATATTAATAACACATGATGTCATTACATCCTTGCTGGCACTAATTTTGTTGACTTTGGAAGGACGAATATGTAAGTCAGTGGGTCTGGGTTATGTACCTGAGCACTGAAGGCTGCTCGTAGGGGTGGACAGACAGACTGAAACACTAACACACAACACCTCCATTCCTTTGCAGTGGGCGAGGAACCCCATAGAGCATACATAGGACACTCAAGACACCCTATCAATACATTATCATAAACCTAAAAACTATATTTTTGACAGGGCCAAGAAAATGCAGAGTGGAGAAGCGGCTCTGAATTTGCAGTTACCTTGATATTTATGTACACAAAGGCTGCGGCACTACTAAACTTCACAAAGACGGTAAGTAGGCGGCAAAGTAGGAAAATGGATTGCTGTTTGGAGTGGGGATAGACATTACTTTCCTGGAGTCTGACTTGCAGCAGCTAGAAATAAAATGTTGGATACACTCAGGAGTAGCCTCCCCTTCAGTTCGCCCCAAAGAGGCTCTGCTCCAAGGAGCCGAACACAATTTGCAGTGCTCGTGTCATGAGCCAGTGAAGATAGTCACCAAATGTCAGAAAGACAAAAACATTAGCTCCCAGAGAATACAAAGATGTGGCCACCACCAACCTACGGCCTGGTTCCAGCTGGGTATACAGCACTGAACCTTCAAAAGTTTACAGCATGCCCATCCAAGTGTGTTTTTTTGATTCCGACAGACGGGGTGGGGGGGGGGGGGTCTCATGCTAGCATGCCATTACTTTGGGGTCATCACTGTACCAAAAAATGAAAGCACGCCGACATTGAAGCCACCAGTCCCCTTCACATCCTACATCTCTGCTCATTTATGCCTCTTTGCCCATTCACTCTCATATCCAAGAGCACAAACTTCACACTCCATTCTGCTAGTTACAATTGTAGTTGCCCAAGCTCATCTTCATCTGCGAACCCATGGATGGTTAATGTTGTTGGTCCAAGAGGTCCAGAGCCTATCCAGATTTTTAGGATAACCACAGACTAAGTAAATGATTCACTGTATGCAAGTGTACCCCTCATGGGCCAGCTAAAAATCTGGTACGTATCAGGCCCTTGCAGTCCTCTCTTTGACATTCCTGAGCAAAGCAACATGCCACATGGCTGATCAATCGGAGATGCACACAAGACAACACTACACGGCAGAAGGCTAAAAAGGCTTACTGACATTTCTAGGGCACCCCTGCATGTGTACTATAACAGATGCAGAAGAAGAGTTTTGACAAAACAGAATTTAGCAGTTTGACATAGCAGCACCAACTACCAAACTGTGAATGCACGAGGTGTTTAAGGACTAATCATAACATGCAACAAACAGCACACAAATACGCAAGAGATGGACTTCTGAAAAAACAGACTTGGGGTTATCAGAGGAATGCTGGATACAGAGGGGAGTAGGTCATCCATAGCATTCAGTGGAGTCAGTGGCGAAGCTTCATATGGAGCTTTGCACCACGTTATAGAGGTGTCTTTTGATGCTTTATGTCCAGTTATGAAGGCTTAATCTGGAGCATGGTCACCAGCTCTAAGGCCTATCCCAGAGCATCCTGTCCAGATCTAAATATCACCAGCATCAAAAGCTCTGTCGCTACCCACAGGACCACATGCACACTTCACTTGCAACCAAGGACACATTTTCCTTTACCTTTTAACCAGTCTACATACATTGGCAATGTCCATAGATACATGTCAGAGGCAATGGTAGAAAACCTGGACATGATTCAGCGTCAACATATTGATACTGCAGAACATATGATTAAAGTTCTTGCACACAAATTCCGGTGGCCTCCGGGGATCAGAATTCCAAGCTATTGAAACTCGCCGAAAGCCTGTGCTTATGGCCTGGGATAATCTTGGGGCTCTAACATATGCCTTTTAGTTACAGGAAATGAACAGAGCGTGCCATAGGTGACTGTTCTGCTCACGTCCTAAAACTCAACCTCATTGTATCTTTCAGGCTACAATACAGAAATAGGTTATATTTTATGAAAACATTTTTTTAATCAAAGCAGTTATACCACAAATGTTGTACATAATAAAAAGTTACTTTAGAACATAGGCAGCTGAAAGCTTGCGTAGACCCTTAGTGCAAGTTGTTTATGATGACTGGGATAAAACTCATATGCATAGTACTCGTACTCTCACATTTTTCAATAAACGCGTTTACTTTAGGCCAGCAGTTTGTGAACATATGTAGACTAATATAGCCAAAAACGAGCAAAAAAGCAACAGTGTTTAAACATACCGAGTTGGGGAGGCTACTGAGAGTAAGGTAAGATGAAATTGACTGACGCTGATAGCGGTTTACAAGGAGGGTGGAGAAATTCAAGAAATCGGCAGCCAATGATGGGTGGCACTGTGTCCTTGGGGAAGGAGGTAACCAGGAGTGTTTTTTAGGGGAGGTGGGGTTACATTTCGATGAAGATTCACTTCAAGACTGAAGTTTGCATCTCTTTTCTGAATTGGAGGGTTGGAGCCTGGTAGATCTCGCCTGCCAGGGGGATCCGTGTTCTTGAAGCGTATTATGAGAAGGCCTGGTTTCTGATATATTTTCCTTCATTTTCTGGATTCCAGGCTGGAGATTTTGCAGCTGTGCATCTAGTGAAGACCTCTGCTCGTCTTGATCACCAATAGTCAAGGGGTGCAGTTGGTAACAGCCTTAGACATGATACAGCAGATCCTGAAGCAGGCCGGCAGAGGAACCAATGCAGCTCCGAAGGTAGGCAATATCCCGTCGAGTTTTGAGGGACCTTTACTCAGACGGGTGCTGCATTTTAAATTGTCTTGACAAGTGCCTATGGGGTTGCCACCTTAAAGACGAGATGGGCACTTTAACGGCGTGCTCAAATATAACAAACAAGTGACTTGTCTCTCCTTAGATATGACATCTCACCCAAGCAAAAAACAACATACTACACATTTGGTGACCAAGACGCTTTTCTCCCTCTGGTCACCTCCTCCTAATAGCAATTTGTTCTTTGAAATGTAGTCTACTTGCCAACAATACAAGTAACAAACCAGCTCCAGTCATAGGCTGTGGGGTATGGTCAAACTACTTCTGGGGCAAACCACTTCCATCTACAAATGCTTCAGTTCTCTTATCTGTCAAAACTCCTGCATTAGTTGCAATCTTAAAGAAAGGAGGGCATTTACAATTAAGCTTCACATTTACATTCATGTTTTGAGGACACCACTATGCTAACCAAGTTTAAATTAAGGTCCTATTTAAGAAAGTGTATCCCTTTTCCCATTGAAGCAACATAATAAGGCACTGAAGAATGGTAATTAAACATTACAATATTACCACAAGGTACTAAATAAGTTTTGTGAGACAGCCATAATTAAAAAAGACGGGTTAAGGGTGCGGTTGTAGTTCCGGCTTCAAGAAATGCTCTAGAACCACGGTGCATGGAGTTCTTCATACCATGTGTGGTCCACATGTCGAGCTATGCTGCGCTCTGAGATTCATATGATGTCCCAAAAAAATGAGTTCCACTCCTAGTTAATACTTAAATGTAGAACTGCTGTTATGGTTTAAACATCGGAATTCATGTAAAGTTGCATTAAAAATACTGCACAAGTCTACATGTGCACTATAAAATACTATTTCAATCCTAAATTGTATTACTCTGTTGGACACCATCCCCGGTCTCTAAAAAGGGACAAAAAAAAAAAATCTATGCACAAATGTATTGAATTAACCCAACAATGCTCCATTAATATCCTTTGCCTATGATTTCTAAAAGTTAAACACACATTTTAGTGCACTCAGCCAAAGTGTGTCATCTAAACTACACTGCACCCGCATATGTTGCCGTCCTTCAATTTTGAGCGAATTCAAAGCATGAGAAGAGGCACTGAGATTTTTTTTTAAATTGCCTAAAGCGTCAAAAAGAGACATTTTATTTCACAAGCTCTGTAAGTGTCAAATCCATTCCATTCCTCTCTACAATTAGCTTCGTTACCATGGCAGAGATGATCGGGTACCAATCCTCGAATGATCTACGCTCGGCGTGAGTCATTTTAAGTCGCTCTTGCAGATAAAATCTCCTTTGTTCAGAATCCATTTGCCAGGGTAGGTACAGAGGGGGGACCATGAATGCGCTTCTTGAGAAGGGGAGGTAAAATCTGCGTCTCCTTCCATTTAGCAAGACAAGCTCAGTTTATGGAGTTGGACGGGGGCAGCGAAGGAGGAGCGGAAATAATTTACTGGTACATTTACATTGGTGGGTGGTTCTCCTATTACTGGAGAATGGACAGTAGCGTATCCATCAAATACCTTTCTGAGATGTATTTTACCACCAATATTTTAAAATGGAATGAGGCCCTTTCAAGCTTAAGCAGAAAGCCATTGTGTGCAAGTGCTAGGTATATGTGCCACGATAAACAAGATGGCCTCCCTTGCACCACCGATTTCATATTGGGCAGTTGTCTTCAATAGGTTTTCTGGGGCATAATGTAGTATCTTATATGAGTTACTCTGTCTAGTCTGCGTTTAAGACACTGGGCCAACTGGGTAAAAGAAAAAAGAAAAAAAGTTACGCAAGAGCCATGCTAACCTCTGCAATATATTGATCGACCCATTACTCCTCTACAACCTTAAACCCCCATAAAAATCTAATGACCTCATACCTACCTGTTCCATGTACTTTTGTACATACCCATATGCTTTTATGCCACCTCTAATTACTACACTACTAACCATACCATGACTTCTCTTTTTCTGGCCCATCTTCATGGTCTGAATCCAAAACCCTTCCACATATGCAAACAGACCCATCAACCATCTTATCAGAAACGTGTCACAACTCACCTATCCAATAGTTCATCTTAGTCATGTTCTCAAACGGCAGTGCTCCTGCATCCTCTCGTGGGTTCACTGAATATTGGCAGAGACTGGTGGAGGCAACTGGCAATCATACAGCACTTAATACCACCACATCCAAATTATTTTATTACCCAAAGGCGCACCGTACAATGGTGGCACACATCATGTAGCCTACAGCACTGGACAAAAGCCTCACACTATCGTCAAACCTTCCACTACAAAAGCAACATACACAAAGCACTGCGCCAATAACAACGTCCAAGTTAAGCAACTTTAAATGCGTCCAAGAAACGCCCCATGCTTTTCAGGTTTTTACAGTGTGAAACATTCTGCTCTTCCCAGGGTGATCAACCATATGAATAAATGTGACTCATGCACCACACGATAATATTAGGATAAGATTACATGAACCAACAGGACCCGTCCAACAATTTGGTGAATGAGTCTCACATTCTACTAAGCAGAAATGTCCTTCCATCAGCACAAAACACGTCAGTACTGATGAAGGCTTTACAGTGCTCTGAAGAACTAGTACTGGGGGATCTGCATCGCACACAAGGAATTAGATGGTCACTATTGTGCGCCTTAGATTTAAGCAAGCAGTCTGGAAAACCAGAGGGATCTGATGGGTTTAACTCTCTAAGCTGTCAGGTGTGGAGCCAAGAGAACCGATTACAAATCGTGGCTACCTCATTTTAGCAAATAATTGTCATCTTAGGCAAAATAAAGAGAAAAAAGGCAAATGCAGTTATTAATTCCTCGATATTAAGCAGTAACTGTAAAATCGCATTTAACGGCACCTTGACATTTAATTTAACACAGTCTAATAAAAATCTATAAAACGGGACTTCATGAGAGAACCATAAAACGTTTTCACAAACTCTTCCTGTCATAGGCACTTGTTTATTACTCAATTACTGTAATGACGTTTTGACAGCCAAGGTATGAGTTGCCGGAATCCCAGGAAAGGTTTACTATTTTCCGAGTTGGGAGGATTACCCGATAAGAGTGTTCTCATTCGGCAGCCGACAAATGAGTAAACACGTGTCCAAAAACAGAAGCAAGTTTGGCTGCTTCCCCCTCACGTTTTCTTTGTAAGAATTCATGTGGCCCTAACTAATTCAACTAACCATACACTTACAGATAAACAAGTTAACTGCATTTCAAAATACTTCCAAAACATCCTGGAATTTACTCGTGGATTTTTCGGTGTCAATTATAATTGGGCGGCGGGTGGGGGGTTGACATAATGGCATATTCCCCTCAACTATAATCCCTAATCTTGTTTAGCATTCCCAGTGTTCTGAAGGGTAAATACCATGTTCTTTGGGACACTCATAACACTTTCCATAGGCTGTTTGTCTGGGATAACATCAAAAAGTTGCAAAGAAGAAAACAAGTTACTTACCTGTAACTTTGGTTCTCCAGTATTGGAAGCTTTCATAGATTCCCATGCTTGGAATCATTCCCCGTCGTCGAGATGGGAGCCTCGGAAAATATATATATATATATATAAATATATATATATATATATATATATATATATATATATATATATATATATATATATATATATATATATATATATCAGTAGTAAATAACCATTACAAAAGAGAAACAGGCCTAGGCCTAATCCCATTTTGTAGTCAGACTATGTCTTTTTGTAAAAGAGACCAAAAAGACTCATTAGCCAATCAGAGCCGCCTCACCCTTAGAACCCTGGTGAAAGAACCTCAGCTCCTCAGATTTTCGTATACGTTGTGAAAACATACACAGAGAGAGGCTGAGCTTTCCCAGGGGAGGAGGGTGGGTCGCATGGGAATCTATGAAAGCTTCCAATACTGGAGAACCAAAGTTACAGGTAAGTAACTTGTTTTCTTACTCCAGTATTGGAGCTTTCATAGATTCCCATGCTTGGAATCAGAGTAGCTAGCAGTAAGGATACACATTTTCCATAAGACATTACCTGTCTGAAAAAACATTCTCTAAATACATCTTTTAAAACCAGCCAAAGGCATGGATAAGTTAGTGCATTTATAAACAAGAGAAAATGTGTATAAAGCAGATAAAAGAAGGAAGGAGGGAAGCAAGGGAAAGCTCACCACTCATTGGAAGAGGTTCCTCAGGACTGCCTGTCCAACCGCCGCGTCGTCTTAAAGTGATGACTCCAGGCAGTAATGCTTTGTAAAGGTGTGAGTGCTGCTCCAAGTTGCAGCCCTACAAATGTCCTTGATCTGGACCCCAGCAAACAAGGCCACTGAAGATGCCATAGATCTTGTCGAATGTGCTCGGACAACACCCTCCAGGGGTTTGCCCGCTGCTGTGTGACAGTATCGAATAGCGCTCACAACCCAGCGAGATAACCCTGTTTGGAAATGGGAAATCCCTTGCGGGGAGCGCTATATGATACAAAAAACTGTGAAGATTTGCGGAAGGACTTAGTTCGATCCAAGTAAAATTTTAAACATCTTTGTAGATCCAGAGAGTGAAGAGCTCTCTCGGCCGGTGAAGTAGGCTGAGGAAAAAAAGCTTTAAGGATCACTGGTTCGTTGAAATGAAAAGAAGAAGGTACTTTAGGAATAAATTTTGGATTAGTTCTCAAGATGACAGTATTTCCCTTGAACTGAAGGAAGGGTTCCTGAATTGTAAGAGCTTGTAATTCTCCTATCCTCCTGGCTGAAGTGAGGGCCAACAACAGAGTGACCTTCCAGGAGAGAAACTTGAGATCTGACCGATGAATCGGTTCGAATGGATGCCTCATAAGTTGAGAAAGAACCAAATTTAGTTGCCACGAAGGCGGTGGATGCTTCACTGGCGGAAACACCCTGAAGAGGCCCTTAAGAAACTGTTTGACAATTCTGCTTGACCAAAGAGAAGGCCCAGAGGACGTGCGTCGAAAACGAGAAATTGCTGCTAAGTGCACCTTAATGGAGGAATGAGCCAAACCTGCCCTAGCCAAGGCCAGGAAATACGGAAGGACCTGGTGTGGTTGTGATAAGAAAGGATCCAAATTATTGCTTAGACACCATATGCTAAAACGCTTCCATTTTAAGCGGTAGGTCCTGTTCGTGGAAGGAGCTCTTGCCTGTGAAAGAACATCTTTAACCTCCTCTGGAAGATTTAAGTGAAGAAATTCCCGCTCTTCAGGAGCCATGCTGTGAGCTGTAACGAGCGAGGATCTGGGTGTAGTATCTGACCCTGAGACATTGTAAGAAGGTGAGGAATTGGTCGCAGTGGAAGAGGATGGTCCAAGGAGAGAAGGTGAAGTTCGGTGAACCAAAACTGCCGCGGCCAGGCAGGAGCTATTAGGATCATCTTGCATCCTTCCACTTTCATCTTCTTGAGTACTCTGGGAATTAGCGGAATGGGGGAAAGGCGTAGACAAATGTGCCTGACCAGGCTATCGAAAGCGCATTCCCCAGTGACCCTCGATGGTGCAGCTTGCTGGCGTAGCACTGGCATTTCCTGTTTTCTGGTGTGGCAAACAGGTCTATGGAAGGTCGGCCCCACTGGCGAAAAACCCTCTCCAGCGTTGTCTGATCCAGTTCCCACTCGTGTGTGACAGACTTCAGCCTGCTGAGTCTGTCCGCCTTGTCGTTCAGTACTCCTGGCAAATGTTCTGCTTTCAGAGAAATTCCCTGACAGATCGCCCACTCCCAGATTATTTGGGCTTCTTGTGACAATGGCAGAGACCTGGTGCCGCCCTCCTTGTTGATGTAGTGCATGGCTGTGGTGTTGTCCGTCCGGACAGGTACCGACAGACCCTGCAACCTTGGAAGAAAAGCTTGAAGAGCTAGACGAATCGCTGTCAACTCTAAGAGGTTGATGTGAAGGAGGCGATGTTCTGGAAGCCAGTGACCACTGACCTGCAGATCCTGCAAAACTGCGCCCCAGCCCTCCAGTGACGCATCCGTAGTTACCACTTGAGGTGTTGGAGCGGTTACGAAGGATAGATCTTGGGACAAATGCTCTTGTTTTGTCCACCATCGAATGGCCTGGCGCATGTCCTGAGTGATCCGAATCTTGTCGTTGAAGGATCCGCTCACTTGTTTCCACTGTAAATCCAGAAGCACCTGCAGGGGACGCATTCGCAATCTGCAGTGAGGTATCAATGGAATGCAGGAGGACATCATACCCAGCAGGGACTTGTAGAGGCGAACAGAAAGATACTTTTTTCTTCGCACTAGGTGGCCCATTGAGATTAGATTTCTTTGTCGCTCTAGAGAGGAAAAACCTTGCTGAGAGATGTGTTTAAAATCGCTCCCAGAAACTGAACCTTCCTGGAAGGGCGAAGATAAGATTTGGTGGTGTTTAGAGTCAAGCCCAGATTGGAGAAGAGGCAGGTGCAAGAGGCGACCGCCTCTGCTGCTGCCCCCTGGAAGGAGCCTTTAGCAACCAGTCGTCCAGGTAGGGAAAGACTTGGAAATGATGTTTCCTGAGAAATGCCGCTACCGGTGCAAGCACCTTGGAGAAGACTCTCGGAGCTGAGCGAAGGCCAAATGGAAGCACCTTGAATTGAAAATGGCTCTTGGCGACTGTAAACCGAAGAAACCTTCTGTGGGCCCGATGGATGGGTATATGGAAATACGCATCCTCGAGATCGAGAGTGGCCATAAAATCCCCAGTGTTGAGAAGACGCAGAATGTCCTGGAGAGATACCATCCGAAAGGATTGTTTTGTGAGATAAGTGTTGAGCTCCCTGAGGTCGAGAATCGGCCGCCATTTTTCCAATGTCTTCCTTACCAGGAAAAACCTGGAATAGAAACCCTTGCTCCTCTGAGAGAAAGGAACTGGCTCTACTGCCCCTTTGATCAGCAGTTGATGAACTTCGAGCCAGAGAAGACGCAGATGTTTCATGGAGGAGGCGGGAGCTCTGGATGGTGGTAGATGAATGAACTCCAGGGTGTGGCCACTCTGAATGATGTTTAGGACCCAACGGTCTGATGTAATCCGTTGCCAGTTTTGAAGGTAAAGAGAAACCCTGCCTCCTACAGATGTCTTCGAGGAGGAGGAGGGCACAGCGCAAAGAGCCAGGTCGCCGCTACTGCCTCTTAGAGGCGCCTCGTCCCTGACGATTCTGTCTTCCCCTATAATTGGATCTGGAGAAAGATGACGTCTGGCCTTGTTGTTTCTGGTTGTAAGAAGGCCGGTAAGATTGGGATGCGGGAGCATACGAGGAATATCGCTGTTGCTGATAGGATCCTCTATATGAGGGAGAACCCCTGCCTCTTGCTCCCCGAAAAGGGACATTCCGATACTGAAGGGTCCCCAATGACCTAGCCGTCTCAGTGTCTTTTTTAATGTCTTGGAGAGCAACATCTATGTGCTTCCCAAACAAAGCTTCCCGTCAAATGGGAGGTCCAGGATCTTATTCTGAACCTCTGGCCGGAACCAAGTTGCTTTGAGCCAACCTTGTCGACGAAGCACAGCTGCCCCTGCCAAAGAGCGGAAAGATGTCGTAGCTATGTCCATCGCACAGTCTATAATCTCTGCTGATGTTAGCTCTCCTTCATGCAGGATCTTTTTCGCTTCAGACTTAGCTGTATCAGGCAATTGATCAAGGTAAGGCGAAAGGTCGCACCACAATTGGCGGTCGTATCGGCCAAGTATCGCTAATGCATTAGCAGCCCTAATAACCAGACTCGCCATAGAGGAAAATCGTTTCCCTGCATTGTCTAGGCGTCTGCCTTCCTTGTCCGGTGGTGTGGTCAGAGGTACTGAAGGATTCTTAGATTTCCTCTGCGCTGCCTGGGAAATCACTGAATCTGGCTTTGGTTGACCAGTCAACGAGGCTGGGCTGTCCTCAGAAGCTTTATATTTTTTGTCTAGCCGTGGTAGCACTGGGACCACTGTAGCTGGATTCTTCATGGTCCTTATCCCCTCTTCCCATACATGATTTACAATGGGAATGGAACGTATCATCCTCCTACCCGGCTCCTTAAAATCATATAGGAAACACTCCGTTTGAACAGATGGCATAGGAAGTTCAAAACGTAACGAAGCCCCTTTCCATTAGCTTGTGAAAACCCCTATATCAGCCGGAGGGGAATCCACAGGAGCAGGAATTGGAGAAGCGGGATCAGGGATCACGTAATCGTCCCACTCCTCTCCCTGATCCGTTTGCACAAGCTCACCTTCTTCCTCATCAGAAGAAACATCCTGAAGTTGAGGGACTGCCTCCGTTTGAATTTGTGGATGAGTCATTGGAGGTGGTGAAACTATCACCATGGGTTGAGGAGTATGCACAGTTTGTGGTAGGAGACTAGGTTGCGGAGGAAGCGAAGACAACCTCTGACGATAGTCAAGAAGCATCCCCTGTAAGTCCGATAACAGAGAGGTGGGAACAGAAACCATCTGTTGCTGAACATCCTCCTGTTGTGGATATTGATGATGTATAGAAACTTGTTCCTGGCAGTATTCACCCTCAGAATCAGTTTCTTGACATTTCACTAGAAGCTGAGATGGGCTGTTAGCATAGCCAAATTGACTGTCCTCACCATAAGAGTCCTCTTCCTCCTCCAATAATAATGCAGGTGGTAAGGGATCCACTGTCCTGGGTGAAAGCCTCTCCGGCGCAACCCCTTTTCTTTTAATGGAAATTGAAATTTTCCCCGTCGACGGTCTCGTCGACGTGGAGGTGAAAACCGTCATCGACGGTCTAGTCGACGTGGAGGTCAAAACCGTCGTCGGTGACATCATCGTCGACGGGGGCACCGTCGACGAGAAAGTTGCTGGAACCAGCGTCGACATCCTCGATGACGAGCTGATAGTCGACGAGACGATGGGCGTCGTCGAACCGGTCGTCGACGAGATAAGGCACACCCCTGCTGATGTCGTCATCACTGTTGCAGTCGTCATCGTCGACACTCTCGTCGTCGACGCCACAGTGGTAGACGGAACTGTAGACGCCGTCTTCGTCGACACCGCCGTCGACGGTGCTGTAGATGTGCTCGTCGACGAGCCCGTCGACACTGGGAAAAGAGACGGAGTCGACACAGGAACATTTTTAACCTGTGATTTTTGCGTTTGTCGACGAGGGTTTACGCATCGTCGACGAATGGGAACTCTTCTCCGAAGAATGTGAAGAAGGCTTCTTCAAAGGTTTCTCCTTGCCAGGGAGAGTCGCAGATGAAGATAATGGTTCCTCCCTCTCCTTTACACCGCAGTGAGGAGATTTCATGGAACCTTGGCCCTCAGACTCCTTTGGGGTCTTCTTTGAGGCCTTAGAGGGTGACCCAGAGATGATGAAGGGGAACCCCTACCCCTCTTGACTGACCTTCTGGAAGAAACTGCGGAAGAAGCGTCCTCACTGTCACTGGACACCGACTCTTTCCTTGACTTTAACTTGTGAAGCCAGGTAAGTAGACGACCCTCACGATCCCGGAGAGTCTTAGTCGAAAGTGCGGCAAATCTTGCACTCCGCAGCCTTGTGGTCCGGGTATAGGCAGTATATACAGTCCTTGTGCCTATCCTCCACATAGAGCCTCTTTTTTCCACAAGTGGAACAAGCCTTAAATAACCCTTTCTTTCTTTCCTTTCTCAGACATTTCACCAAGAAAAGCTGAAGAAAACAGCTGAAAAGTGTAAGAAATTGTCGAAATAGAGCAGAGCTCAAGGAGACTCCCTTCTGCACAACGTGCGGTAGAAAATCTGAGGAGCTGAGGTTCTTTCACCAGGGTTCTAAGGGGTGAGGCGGCTCTGATTGGCTAATGAGTCTTTTTGGTCTCTTTTACAAAAAGACATGGTCTGACTACAAAATGGGATTAGGCCTAGGCCTGTTTCTCTTTGTAATGGTTATTTACTACTGATATATATATATATATATTTACCGAGGCTCCCATCTCGACGACGGGAATGATTCCAAGCATGGGAATCTATGAAAGCTCCAATACTGGAGTAAGTTATTAATCACTACCCCCGCGCTATAAAACACCACCACCCTCCTCTGGGTCTTCGCTATGTAGGTGTGTGACTTCTCCAACATGCTGAGCAGTGCATCCTTTTAAATGAAGGGCTGCTCAGTTTTGCAGTGCTTGAGATATATAGGGGAGATGTAGGATTGAACCCGAAAGGCTGGTAGAGTAGAAATAAAGTGTCAACAATGGCACAATATATGGTGGCAGAAAAAAATGGCTGCATAAAGCTGTACCACACTGGAGGAAAAACAAGCACTGGCAAAGCCAATAGCTCCAGCCTAGGCAAGTTTATCAATGCATTTGCATACAAAATAAATGAAAAGACACTAATCAGCAAATAACTAAAAAATATGCCATCTAAAAGAGGTGTGCGTATGTTTGCAAAGAAAAACATGCACTGGCAAAGCCAACAGGTATAGCTTTAATGTGCTACAGCATGCAAACTGCATTTGTGCATGCCTGTATTTCCATGCATGGATACATTAAAGCCAGTATGGCTGTGACCTTGCTTATTTTATTTGAAGCCACTGGAATAGGCGCCCTTACATTTGTGTGTATATGTGTACATGCATGTGTGACACACACAATTCCTGATCAAAACATTAAAAAAATTCTGCTGCAGCGAAAAAAAACACAAAAACAATGTCTTTCTGTATACAGTGCATGTATGAGATAAAGACTGTAATGTGCAATAATTCAGTGTACTTAGGAGATGTAAGACAATTGATGATGCATCCGTAATACAAGGAGGCGGGTGATACATCTAACACCCAATGGCTTCAGGTGAGAGAACAATACTCCTCTGAGTCGAGCCAAAGCTCACTATAGGTATATTTTTTAGATTAGTCAACAATAAATAGACAGAGAGCTGGACATGTAAGTCAAACAGAAGTAAAATGAATCATGGAAGTGGGCTGACACAAAATAAGGTACAACATCCTTCCAAATTATTACAAACTATAACAAAATGAAGGTCTACATCCCAGGCACTTAAGTGCAATTCTTTTCAGGCAGTTAAGCACATAAGGCCAGACAATGTTCTGGGTGCCCATCATATACATCTCTGGATATGGGGATGCCCACCCCCCCCACCCCCAAAAAAAGGAAAAAAAACAGGAAAGGAACGAGAGTGGGCAAAAGACCCACAGCGATCTCCATGTGCTCCCACTTAACCTTATGCTCAACTGCACATCCGCAGAGCAGGAACCAGGCCAGAAAGAAGGCAAAAGACAAACTAGCAAGCGATAGTGTGCTGGCACATGCCAGGGAATTCGTTGCACGGATAATTGTGCATGTAGGTATTAACTCAGCACTAGTCATATGTTTGGGTGCTGCCACTGGGTGTTTGTCGGAGGAAGGGAGGCTAAAGGTAAACTCCAGATACCTGAGCTCAATATCATAATGCTCCCAATAAGGTAAATACAAAATACGCGTGTTCAGAATTATTGGTTTAGTCATTTTTATACTGACTTTACAAACAAAGCGATACAAAAGGGGATGATGGACGGAACGTTTGAGCCAATCAAACACTCAGCCCCAGTCAACTGATCTGGGTTTAATCCATCATCATTCTTTAGCTCACTCCACCACCCCAGTTCAGACATGTCCATATGCAAATCAGTCTGACCCTGTGCCTCGGGCTGGGCTGGAGTGAGCTAAAGAATGATGATGGATTAAACCCAGATCAGTTGACTGGGGGTGAGTGTTTGATTGGCTCAAACGTTCCGTCCATCATCCCCTTTTGTATCGCTTTGTTCGCCCTAAGTTGGCGGGGGTATGCCCAGACGTGGGTCCCTTGCTCACTTTGCCACTGGATACAAGCAAGCCTGGCTGATGACGGCTGAAATGCCAGAAACCGGTCCAAGGATGCTTGTTTCCGGTCCAGGGAAGACATGGCTTGGCAGTTCGGGCTGGACTGTTCCCATGAGGCACAGGGTCAGACTGATTTGCATATGGCCATGTCTGAACTGGGGTGGTGGAGTGAGCTAAAGAATGATGATGGATTAAACCCAGATCAGTTGACTGGGGGTGAGTGTTTGATTGGCTCAAACGTTCCGTCCATCATCCCCTTTTGTATGACTTTACAAACAAGGCACTACAGAGCTCCATTCACAAGCCATTTTAGACAAAAGGATCCATTTTTGAGGTTACAAGACATCCCCTGCACTTGTTTCCGAACTTTCTAGATTCCAATTCCTTCATTAACTGGTTCTCTCGCCCTGAAGATGGAAAGAGTTTGGCGCAGAAAATATTACCGAAAAATTACTAAATGTAATAAAAACCTTTACCAAGAGGGAGATATTACTGCAAGTGATCAAGGGCAAAAATTGGATTTTAAGTAGACTTAGTCTGGTTCCACGAGGCCAGACTCTCAAAGGTATGCATCTCATTGCAGGAGAACATGCTAGCACACAGGTACGCCATGCATAGCGCGCATGCTGGGACGAACACTACAAAAAATGCACTCACTGCCAAGTGCGCTGCCGAGGGGCAAGGTTCACACTTTATCCTTCTTTCCTCTACTTTCAAGTTGTATGTTCTAGATCACCTTGCAGGGAAACTTTCTGCTCAATTTTGATATATTGCGCTTGCTGACAGTGTTTTATAACTTGGGACACCAGGTTTAACATACGGACCAGCCATTGGCAAGTCGTATATTGCTTACTAGGCCTCTTCCAATACAGCTATGAAAACAAGCATTGGAAAGCCAATAGGTCTCCCCTTTTAGAGTTTTTGGCTCTGCCAATGCTTTTTGCGGATGCGGTTTAGCCTGGCAACAAATCGCCACTAATGGCCACTCCAAAAACAAAACAAATCAACATTTTTGTACATGACCATGAGGGGCAGGGGGAGAAGTCAAAACAGGGGTGGCAATAGACGTTCAAGTAAAGGGAGAAGGAAATTAAAAATAATAAAAAATAAACAGCAAAAACCTTAGTTGGGAAAAGCAATCGACGAACTGGGGTGGGGATGAGGGAGCAACATGGAACATGTAGAGATAGGTATTTTGGTGGGTAACCAGCACATGAGGGAGACAGCAAGAAAGGGGGTGTTGTAAGCAAAAGAAACAAGCTTTGGCAAAGCCAATGGGTCTCACCTAAGCAGGAGCTATTAACTTTGCCAATGTGTTTCTAGCCATGTTATACACCAGCATGGCTGCTGTTCAGCATGGCTAAAAGTTAGTGGGGCAGAGTAGAGAGTCGTGGAGTGGAATGGCGAAGAGTGGAGTAGAGTATTGTAGAGTGGAGTGGCACAGAGTGTCGTGTATTGAGTGGAACAGAGAGGAGTTGCATACAGTGGCGTACAGAGTAGAGTGGACTGGTGTAAAATGCATTGGCGAAGAGTGTTGCAGAGTATAGTGGCATACACTGCAGTGGCGTAGAGTGCAGCAGTGTAGTGTTCAGTGATGTAGATTAGAGTGTTGCATAGTAGGGAGCAGTGGCATAGATTGCAGTGGTGTAGAGTTCAGGGGTGCAGAGTGCAGTGGAATAGACTAGAGAGACAGAGTAGAGTAGAGTGCAGTGGTGCTGAGTTGAGTGGCATAGAGTGCAGTGGCAAAGAGTGGTGCAGAGTGGAATAAAATGCCATAGAGTGGCATAGAGTCTGGTGGCGTAGAGTGCATTGGCATATAAAGCAGTAGTGCAGACTAGAGCGGTGTAAAGTGCAGTGGCATGGAGTAGAGTGGTATTGAGTAGAGTGCAGTGGCGCGGAGTACAGTGGTGCAGAGTAGAGTGCAGTGGTGTGGAGTGGCGTAGAGAAGAGTGGACTAGTGTTGAGTGCATTGGCATAAAGTGCAGTAGCATAGAGTAGAATGGTGTTGAGTAGAGTTGTGTAGAGTGCAGTGGCATGGAGTACAGTGGTGCAGAATAGAGTAGAGTAGAGTGCAGTAGAGTGGTGTGGTGTGGCGTGGAGAAGAGTGAACTAGTGTCAAGTGCATTGGCGTAGTGTTGTAGAGTATAGAGATGCAGAGTTCAGTGGTATGGAATGTAGTGGTGTACAATGCAGTGCCATAGATGAGTGGTGCAAAGTAGAGTGCAGTGGCGTAGAGTGCAGTGTAGAGTTGAGTGGCAGAGTAGAGTGGCAGAGAGTTCAATGGCATAGAGTTGTGCAGAGTGGAGTGGAGTGATGTAGAGTGCAGTGATGTAGAGTAGAGTGGCGTAGAGTGCACTGGCATAGAGTGCAGCAGTGCAGATTAGAGTGGCATAGAGTGCAGTGACGTATTGTTTATTAGCCTAGAGTACAATGGTGCAGAGTAGAGTGCGGTGGCGTAGAGTGCGGTGGCATAGAGTGCAGTGGCATAGAGTGCAGTGGCATAGAGTGCAGTGGCATAGAGTGCAGTGGCATAGAGTGCAGTGGCATACAGTGCAGTGGCATAGAGTGCAGTGGCATACAGTGCAGTGGCATAGAGTAGATTGTTTCAGAGTAGAGTGAAGTGGCGTAGGTTGGAGTGGTCGAGGGTAGAGTGCAGTGGCGTAGAGTGGCATAGAGCGTAAGGGCGTAAAGTGATGTAGAGTGCAGTGGGTGGCATAGAGTGCACTGGTGCAGAGTAGATTAAAGTGGTGTACAGTAGATTGGCATAGAGTGCAGGGGCGTAGAGTTAAATATTACAGAGTAAAGTGCATTGGCGTAGAATGTATTACCATAGAGTGAAGTGGCGGAGAGTGCAGTGTTGCAGAGTAGTGTACAGTAGCGTAGCACAGAGTGAAGTTTTGCAGAGTAGACTGGAGTGGCCTAGACCGGAGTGGTGTAGAGAGCAGTTGCGAAGAGTAGAGTGACTTAGAGTGCATTGGCACAGAGTAAAGAGGTGTAGAGTGAAGTGGCGAAGAGTGAAGTAGCGTAGAGTGCAGTGGCGTGGCATAGAGTGGGGTATGCATGGTGTGGTAGCACACTGCCATTGCAGACAGCACATTTTCAATTGAAATGATCATTCCATTTGCACCGACATACAGTTTTACTAATAAAATTATACAATGGACAAACGATAATGTGCGGAAATGGCATCACCTAGTATAATAATTTGTTTTGATCGTATTTAAGTATTTGTTTCCAACACACTTCACGATTAACAAAAAAATGTGCTTCATTTGTGTTGATAATTCTGATATATTCTGAAATACTTGGGCAGTTCATTTAAATGTTTAACTAGAAAAAAATCCTATCCTACCCCCAGTATCCAGCAAGATTGTCACATAAATCCTCTCACTTTGAAGTCACAGAAAGGAAAGTAAACACCAAGCACCCTCGGAAGACAGAGCTGGACATTTGACATCTGTCTTTGAATGCATAGCAAATGTGACAAGAACAAGATTTACAAACCTGTTTACAGAAATGAGCTATTGTGGAAGAATACAAGGGGAGTTGGTGTGAAAAGGCTTTATGCCTTGGGAGGAACAAATTCATGCTGGACATCCTAAAACAAATAAAGCCAGCAAATAGAAAGCCAGAAAAAGAAGCTATGCTCCAGGGGAGGTAGGTGGGACAAACAAGAAGAGGAAGGAAAGCCGTTGAATAATAAGCAAGCAAATTTGAGTGCCAAGAAAGCCAGCCAATGGTGAGCAACAGCCTGGCCCAAAACCCACTGAAAGCTTTAGTATGGTCCCTAAATGGTATATCAGCATGTAGGTGAAACTCAAACATCCTTCTGCTGCCCGTTGGCTCTGACATTTCAATGTACATTTAAAATAAAACATAATTATCAGTGGCCAGAGGTAAGTATCAAAAACACAACACTTTAATTCTGAAATTCTGTTCAAGTACTAAAGCCTGGAGACGAAGGGGTGTATTACAACAACCTCTTGATGTCTGCTACTATGTTCTGCGTTCTCTATGTAGGACATGCATCATCGATATTCCATACACATTTTTACACAGTAAATGCATCCTTATCATGCTGCACACAGCTGCTCTGTTTCGGACATCTTACTGAAAAAAAAAACAACCACTCCCAGTGGGCCTAATTTCTGTGGCTCACTCACTGAATGAAGGATACAAACGACCAGCCTTCTATCAAGCTAAATACTTTAGTTTCAAGAACCAAGCCCCCAAATCAAAAGTCGTCATTCCTTTGCCCTCCAAATGAAATCCCAGCCTCAATGGGACTGGATAGAGTGGCCGGCAACCCTATGAAGTATCTCACATTTTTATATGTGCATAACTCATACACACTTGTCACACTGTTAAAACACTCAAAGTGACAACACTGAACCGAAAACTATAGAAAGCAAATAAGCAGCTCAACCCCGCCCCCTGTATACACTGAGCAAATTAAATGACCAGTAACAACTAATGACTTTGAAAATGACATCACTCTTTTCTCCATATCACCACTAACGAGAGACCAAAACCCACAAATCTGCTGTGCTCAATTACATCACGCCTAAAGCTACCCTATAAGAGGAGTAACATTTGAATTTAAGCAATTATGTGCTGGTGATATCAGGTGTCATATTCAATTACTGATAGAGAAATTGTGATTTAGAGAAAAAGAAAAAAAACAAGGAATCGACATTCGAATTCCCGAAGATCCTGCAGTGAGTAGCGTAGTTTGTGAGGTTCGAAGCAATGTTTTAGCGACTGTGCAAGGGTAAGGTAAGTCGAATCTGTGCAAACCTTAACTACCAAAAAAGTACAAATGTGGTTTTCAAAATGGCGGTACTCTCTAAGAAACGTGAACATTCGCTTTGTTATTCCACCCCTTGACGTGCCACCGTAGTCTGAAAACGTGCCCCATAGAGGTCAACGGATAATTATCACACATATGAAAAACACACCTTGAGGTAAAGTTCATATTTAAGGTACTGACGGCATTTAAAAAATAAAAGGTGACAAATACACTTCACAAACGAAGGGAGGATGGAGAGTCCCCCTGTCCCTCCGCCGCCGCCCCCTTCCCCAATCTTCGCCCAGGTGAACGTCCCTCTGGACACCTGTGCTCCAGAGGGTGTAAACTAGACTTAACAGACAGAATCGAAGCTGAAATCTGTCGTTGAAACTTTATTACCCCCTTCCGGTGAAAATGCGTGTTTTTCGGTATCATGGGCAAACAGTACGAGGCGTTTATCCACCCTGGCCATAAATTAACCCACCTCCGGGCCGGGTAGACTAGGGCATCAATCACTCGGGTCAACACTTGGCAAACAGGCCATCTGCAGTCAGGGCAGGGGTGGGAGTCAAGGCACGGCCATAAACAAGCAGCCTGGGAGTCTGTAAAAGCATCACGTGGTCCAGGGAGGAGGAAGGCAGTAACTGCAGGGGGCGAAACCACACTCACGAGAATAACCCCTGCATGCAAGGCAGGCGTCAGCGACACTCACGAGAGAAGGCCACAGGCAAATGAAGAGGAAGTGTGGTCTAGTCTAGCGGATAAGCTGCTTGCTGACTGTCAGCCACAAGGAAACCCAAGTCCTGCTTTCATCTTCCTCATTTTGAACTATGTGTGATCCTGTGCAAAGCAGGCTAGCTTCCTGAACTGACAAAAATTAGAAGCGTTTACAGACCAGCATAAAACCGGGATTAAGATATGTATAAAAACTGAGCTGTTTATTTTAGATTGATAATGGGTGTTTACATGCAAGTGCAAACATAAAAGTGAAAATGGCATATATTCAAGCCACCGATGCCCCAATCCAAAACCCAGAACACAGCCCGTGCAACGCCAAAGTTGCAATTTAGCTCCATGTGATGTGTATTTTTCTAATACATTTGATGCTTATGTGTTAGTAGACTGGCCATTTTAGGAGTGCCTGGGGAGTTACATACATTTCCCCTTGAAAAGATGACGTCTGGAGGAGCACATTACTCCCTGCCAATCATAGAAACTAGTGGGACAGTGCAAGGCAGGATGTATCCACTGCCACACAGCCATCCGAGTAGTAATCTGCCCAGAAAAGAACGCCAGCCTTGGCCTTCTAGAGCAGGAACTAGACCTCACTAGGGTAAGGGTCATAATGCCAACAGGTGTGAACACAGGGCTAATGAACGTACAGCCAATTGCATCAGAGATATTACAGGGTCCATGAAGTCGAGGGAGTGGAAAGTGTAAGCAGCCACAAAGGGACATCAACCACACCATCAACGCCCGTCAGGCTACAAGGGTCTGTAAAGGGCAGTGCCATCCTTAGATTTTCCACCCTAAACCTCCTTATTTATTGCAAATTCCATCAGTGATGTTAAATATGGAGGGTTACAAAAGCACACCACTTTATTTTTGGTTGGGGAACCACATCCGGTGTTCACCATTATGAAAGTAGCACTGCGTTTCCATACAAATCTTGAGCTGTTGGAACCATGAAGCCTGGAGTGGTTAAAAGCTGCCCTCCAGATGGCCATGATTGGCTTGCGCAGTAGGCAGACGATCACAGAAATACCTTACTTTTTCTGGTTTCATGTGGGTGATGTGGCTATCAAACTTTGGCCGTCAAAATGGAGGGCAATAAAGAATGAGGCAGCGACACCAATAGCAAGCAGAAACAGAGAATAAAAAAGAGAAAGATTAGAAAAGGAGAACAAAAAATAAATAAAAAAAATGAACAAAGCAAGGCCCCCCCCCCCCCCCCAAAAAAAACAAATGAAAACTGACCAAAGGATTGCCTAGATGTGTAGGGCGGAGTGGGGGATTGCCTGGATGTGTAGGGCAGAGTGGGCTCTATTCCAGGACAATGAAAAGGGTAAGACTGGGCCTCTTGGGCTAGGGGCGGAGGCCAGACTGGCTTGAACCTCAGCTGGACTGCAGCCACCTCGGCCTACCTGCGGCCTTACTGAACCTAGCAAGCTGGCTGTCTGGCATGTGGGGGAAACGGAAAACAAGGTGAATTTGATGGAGATGCTCAGCTTTTGATTCCATATAGCAGGAGGATTGCCATGGTTGGAAGTCGGCTGGTTTATAACACAAACGGTGTGCCCTACATTGACGATTTCCACATTCCCATAAAATCAAGGTAGAATTATACATTCTCCAAAAATCTTTTTTGCTCCACATTTCAATTAAAGAACACAATCCCTCACTGACTTACAATATTCATTCAGGAGCCTTGTGTGTACGTACATATCTTAATTTAGAATGTCACACCCCACAGGCAGAGTAAAGGTTATAAATATACACCATGATACACATGTTACATAATTAGATTTAATTTCTCTATTTGTGCCTGCGCCATTGTGACTCCTTACCATGACTCACAATTTTAATTTTGCCGATGATTTGATTTGTTCACAGTACCCTTTCAACTAAGCTATGCCCACAAGTGGGCACACGCCCCTTAAAAACTACCACTTTTCAAGCTCATCTCAGCTGCAAGAACTACAAGTTTACTTCTAAGACCCGTGAGCCTACTGATGTGTGGCTCAGATCACTCTTATAGGAACGGCAGGGGACAGCAGGACAGGTTTTCGCTGTCTTCTAGGTGTGGGATTTGACAGTGCAGCTGTCAAACAGACTTACCGCTTTCAACATGCATTGAGTGGACTTTGGGTCTGCCCCTTCCAATCCTTGCCTTTCTTCAGCCAGCCTCATTCCGTCACTGGCTTCAGACAGTGGCAGTGCGTCCATTAGGGCGCTGGGGCGTTGACCCACAAGCCGCTCCGCCGACTCCCGAGGCATTTAGCAGACAGGCTGAGGCTCAGCTCCCTCAGCAGCTCTGTCTGAAGGGGGTGGGCGGGGCAGCCAGCAGGTTGACTCCCGGCGTCATGCTGACTGAGTCTGACATGTCATTGTCAGACTCAGCAGGCCAGGGGGTGGCGCGGAGCGCACAGCAGGCAGCAGTGCGCATGTTGGGTTTGGGTCGGAGAATTCTTCCCACCAGCCCAGTCATGCGCACTAGTGTTTGCTGTGGCTGCGCATTAGGAGAGCGAGGGTTGATCAATGTCGCAGCTCTCGGTCTCCTAATGGGCGGCGAGTATCCCTGCTAAGCCAATCCTGGCGCTGCTGGAGCAGCGCCTGTATTGGCTGAGAGGGGTTGCCACACTCGCGCCAGCGGCCTCTCGCAGTCCGCCAACGAGAGATTGGGCCCTGGGCTGCCATTGGCTGAGGGAGGCTGGGAGAAGAGGCCTGGCTCGGCTGGCACTGATTGAGCCCGCGCGCAGTGAAGAAAGGATCGGCGAGCGGGCTGTGCTGCTGGAGCGAGCCGCTGCCGTTCCCAGTGCCTGCTGGAGCGCGTCGGCCCTCCCTCTTCCTTTCCCCACCGAGTGTTTGGTTGGAGCGGCGCAGATGTGCTTGGCAGATTCAGACGGCCTGCATGGACCACCGAGGCGCTCCGATCCGAGGGAAGATGTGACCATCCTTCACCCCACCCTGCGCCCGGAGGTCTCTGGGAGGAGGAGCGAGGCGTTTCCGCTGCTGGGATTTCGGTATGGGGGTATTTCACGAACCTATCTTCACTGAAGTTTGCTGCAAAGTTTACGTTTGTTGGAGAATTTAGTAGTTCTGTCTGTCTGGTAACCTAAGTGAGGGTGTCAAAGAGTTGAAGAGTAGAAGAGTAGAAGAGGAAGGAGGTCCTGTAGTGGCGATGGACAGTGAAGCAGTGGTGGCAGGGTGCCTAGAGGACATACTGGGCCGCAGTATGGCTATTGTTTTACGCCTCACTACTTTCGATTGTCACCAGCCGCCACTGGCTTCAGACGGCGCTTAGTCCACTGGATTATTCATCTCTCACCTAATGCTTTTGGCTGTTTTTGTGCATCCTTCCGCCACCCAATTGAGTGCTTGCTTTAAACTACATACGGGCCTACTTTACAACCATAACCCTCTCTGCCCACTGCTGTGGCCGCCTCAAGCCCTCAGGCACCATCCCTCCCGCCAGTTGTCTTACTCGAATGGGCTAACGCCGGATACATTTGCATATTAAACCCAGACTTGGCATTTCCAATGTTTGCCACTATATTGTATGCTTGCCAAAAACTTATATGCATCGGTGGCAAATTAGAAATTATGAACACATTCTGATAGAGTTTTTCAGACAGCTTCGGTGGCAGTCAAACTTTCTGTGCCACTCCACAAAAACTAGTCCTGCCGCTGTAAATGCACCCTACCTGGCTTCCTTAGCCATGAATGTATTGCTTGTTGCTATGTGAACAAATGTCCGTGTACAGTTGGTTGCCAAAGGGACAGGAAGATGACTTGACTTGGCTAGAGGAAATTAACATGAGGATAATTGGCGATTACCCCCTGCCAGGCCACAGAGGCTGGAGGGACTGGCCCAAGAATGGATGGCAGCCCTCGCCTCAGCATGTGTTAGCTCCCACAAGCCTCTGCCTTCTGCCCAATCGCAACCAGGTATGTTGCTGTTTGGGAGCAAGAATCTGATAGTCCAGGTGTCATTCCTCCCATGGTGCATTGCTTCTTGACAAGACTCCATCTTATAGGCAACAATTATCATAAGTGGTGAAAAATCTGCTGATTAGTGCCCGCAACATCGATCAGAAACATCAGCTTGTCCTAATGTTGGGATTCGATCCTAGATGCATTGAAAGCAGGGACCGACTGGCCTAAAGGTCAATTTGGAAGTGCCAGATGGACTGGTCAGTGCGGGGGGCGGTTGTTTGGCCTTTTTATGGTCTGCTGGTTCGATTTTTACTGGCCAGTGCCCCAATTTTCTCAACAAGCACAGCCTACAGCAACAACAAATGCATGCCATCTCCCTTACCTTGCAAAACACCTATACAACAGCAGTAGATCCTCTGCCAAGGCGGAGGAGCTTCGCCCCCCTGCTTTTGAGCAGTGAAACGTGAAAAATAAAACGATAACACAGATTATCATTTTAATTTTTCCTCGCTTACTCCCTGCAGGTGAGCCGAGGGCGGGGCCGTCCATTCCCACACATGGACACAGCTGCAGGAAGGTCCGAGGAGGAGTGTTGGCGATGCTTCAAGTGCACATGACAGGCTGGCCAAACAGTCATGCACTCTTCGATCGCTCCACCCAAGCTGTGGTTTACAGCTTGGGTGGAGAACAAGCAGAGGGTCGTAGGGCCTTCGTGAGCTCCTAACTATGGCGCTCACACCAATCACGGCGCGAGGAGGAGCATAGGCCAGAAGAACATCGGCGATGCAGAATGCAGGTAAGCATTATTTTTTTCATTCTTCCCCTGCGTGTGCTCCCCCTTGCTGCTCCCCCACTTAAATGCCACAGCAGCCTCCACCGCTATACATCGTGTCTGTGCAAGTTCAAAACTGAGACGATTTGCATATGTGTGTCAACTTTTAAGCGGTCTGATTTGCTAATGGGTGCCCTGGCCAATTTCTTTCCCAGTCCGAACGGCTTGGAGACCGATTTTTTAGACGTTAACCTGTGACTCTTCAGGGCCAGGATACCCTCTCGGGTGAGAGAGCACTATACAACACAACAACACACACCATAACATAACACACCATAACATAATATACCAGAACTCTTGCCCACAATTTGTGCTTGGTTGGATGTAGAAGTTCTTCGAAGCAGAAAATGTTCAAATGACTAACAGACCTGGAGCAGGAATTCCATCAATTTACCAAAGGGGGCAGAGGATGGGGACAGTTTGCACTCAAAGGGTGTTGGCTCACTTTTCCTGCAGAAGCCTTGAAGGTCTACGAACAGCAGCGGTAGGACTAATGCTGCCACACAAGAGGCCAATCCACATCCCACCTTTGAACCATTTGGTAGTCCAGCAGCCTCAGGAAAAGCGCAAAAAGCTCAGTATACTTATTAAGGTTGACCTACTCCCTTGGAATGGCGCTGCCTCTGCTGTCTGCATTAAACACCCCTAATGCAGAAACTTTGAAGAGCCAGCACATTTTCAAGCATTGGACACCATTACACAAACGTACCTTAGCGCTTTGAGCCTGGAGTGTAAAATGTTAATTCAAAACACTTGGCACCATCTCACAGAGCATCACTGAACATGCCTCATTCCTATCAGTCAGGAAGCCCTGCACCCCGTGCATTCCTTACAGAAAGGCATTGCTGCATCCACAGTTAAATCTTCAAAGCCAACATTGCAGAAGCCCTTTCAGGAGCCCAACACGGTAGCTCAACCTTTCAACTTAGACATGTTCTGAGACCTGTGGACCATTTCTAATAGATGTACGTCGCCCCAGTGCAGTATGTAAGAAAACCACTGTACTGTGACTGTGCAGAATGACACCAGCATTCCTGCTAAGGATTCTCCCATGCTTTATCTTTGGTAAGCTTTCTCAGCTGCATTTCTAACAAACTGTCAACTAAATTTGCGGTTTGATTTTATTTAGCCCTCATTTAGACAGATAGTAGCTGTCTGTGTGCGAAAATACCTCTTATGGACCATACCAAAAATTTACAGTGGACTTATGGACAGCCTACTGCTTACCATTGGCTGGCTTTCATGTCACTAATTTGCTTACTTCTTACTCAAAGGCTTTACCCATTCATCTTCATGTGTTTGTTTATTACTTGGAGCACAGCTTCTTTACAAACTTTTTCAATGAATGGCTTGCATCCTTCCAGTGCTCACACTCCGATAACTATTTTTTTCTTTTAGGGCGCCTTAAAGTGCATGTGTTTTCTTGCTCTCTAGATTGTGCACTGCCTTCCCCCATCCTATAGAACCATCACCGGAGTGTTTCATGCTGCTCCCTACCCCCTCACCTCATCCATAGCTTCTCCCACCCCGTTCTTGATTGTGTTTTTATTTCCTCCTACTCAAGCTCCTACATAGCTTCCCTGTGTTGACTCACTCTGTTGTGACCCACCATCCTGCACAAAATACATATTTTTCTAGATTTTATTTGGAGGGACTGGCAGCTGCGAGTTGCAGCCAGACTGAACTGTTTAAAAAAAAAAAATGCTTTTGAGCATGTTTATTATTTTTTTTAACTTACTTCTCCAAGTAGCATCCGCCATCTTGCAACAGTAAATAAAAAGCAGTGCCATTCTGCATGCATTTGCACACAAGGTGATGCATATTCTAGCATACATGAACCCGCTGTGCTGCCTTGGTGTTGTGACATATATATATATATATATATATATATATATATATATATATATATAATATAATATAATATATATATAAAATATAATATCTATCTATCTATCTATCTATCTATCTATATATCTATATATCTATATATCTATATATCTATATATCTATATATATCTATCCGCTAAGCAGTGCAGCCGCACTGCCATTGCCTTCCTCCTTCCACTCTCAACGGCGGTCCTCAGCGAGGGGCAAACCTCTAAACATCCAAGACCATGCTGCGTTCTTTACACAAAAACAGCTGCGGAGGACAACAAATTGCTTTTCCAAGCGGTATTTTATTCCGTAATCAGACCAGCTCGACGCGTTTCGGGATCACTCCCTTGTAAAGAACGCAGCATGGTCTTGGATATATATATATATATATATATATGTTGAAATAATTGAGGAATTCTATATAACCTTGAATGGTAATGAAGGCATGTATTTTAATTAATAGGATACATTATGTCATATAGTGGTTCAATATTTATTGAGTATATAGTTAAATCAATGTAACTATGCAGTTCCCCCCTTTTGGTCACATTCACGTGACGCAGCAAGAGGGGATAATAGCCGATCCACGGCAAGATAGCCAAACATATGACTGTTTTATCCAACAGCAGCCGAAACTAATCAATTCATTGATGAAATTATAAATTGTCATAGTGTGATTCAATATTTATTGTATATAAATTATGTGTACGCAATTTAAATTTAAATTTATATGTATGTGTAACATTTCAAAATGGCGCTATATTTTGCGTATTGAGTTAGTCCCTTTTCCATTGTGATACACAAGTGACCAGGATGTAAAATAAAATAGAGTCGCTTCCGGTGTGCCAGTAACACCGAGGAAGGCTGACCGCCGAAACGCGTTTGTTGTTAATACTGGAAAAATTAATATTTTCAAACGCCCCCGTGAGTGCTGAATTTCTTTCATTCAAGGAAAAGGAGCAATAATAATTTGCGGAGTACACAGCCGCATACAAGCACCCGTCCGAGAGTGCTTCCCATGGAGGTGTAAAGTGAGCGTGAGATATATATATATATATATATATTTTTTTTTTGCCGTTGCTGAACAGCATCAATAAAAAGCATTGGTGAAGCCAACAGGTTCAAAATGCGAGGCTTATTGGCTTTGCCAAAGCTTGTTATTTTAAGTAGCACCATTTTACAACCGACTTAAGACCGGCCCCCTTTCCCTTCTGTGTTTAAGTTACAGGACTCCAACATTTATAACTTACGATCAAAGAGAGAACGCACGTTAAAGCGTGTGAAGCCTCAATGTCATTATTCAACTCCATTTTCTACAGCTGGTTTGTTCACTAAAAACCTTTATGTACAACACTACACGATTCACTTTGTTAAAAAAAAAAAAAAACATGTTTTAAATACACAGATCTAAACATAGGGGCCGATTCCGATCTCGGCCGGTAGGGCTCCGAATCGGATTCGGCTTTACCGATCCGATTCGGAGCCCTATTTCCCGACCGAATCGTACGTGCGAGCTAGTACGATGTGTGCGCTCGCGAAATCTCCGACCGACTCGTACGCAGGACCCGATCGCTCCGACCGACTCGCACGGGGACGACTCGCACCGCGCTATGGAGACGTTCCCCGGCCGGGTAAGTACGATGCGCATCGCGACCGCTCCGACCGACTCGCGCAGTCCGGTTCCAAGGAGCTGTCGGAGCCGCACTTTGGGGGTCCGTGTCGGACCCCCCTGGAAGCGTAGGCGTGCGAGTCGCACACAGGGGGGACCCATGGGTCCCCCCTACACGTGCATGTACGGCGCGACCCGCATCGACGCGAACACGCTGTAGGGGGCGCCCTTGTTCGCGTCGTGCCCATTGAGTCAATGGGAGCCCGTGTACGCGTCGTACGACTGGCTCCCGTTGACTTCAATGGGAGTCCGACCGAATCGAGTCCGATAGCATACGTGCGCATCGTACTCGTTCGGTCGGACTGCTAGAGTCCGATTCGGTCGGAAATCTCTCCGGGTCCGGCTCGGTCGGAGAGATTTCCGGCCCGAATCGGAATCGGCCCCATAATATTGGAATGCACATCACGAGTTTTAAGTACAGATATATGGCGACAGCACTTGGCACACTAGGTTACCCCAAAATCACCTGCAGTAGGGATCATAAAGGGGTAAGCACTGAAAAAAAAACAGAAGGGACCTAAAACGCATAGCGCGGAGAAGGGAGGGAGATAAAATTTGATTTACCAGAAACTTTCACTATTTAATGTTAAGCAATACATGATAAAAGTGGCCAAAACTTAGTGTACGTTTCTTACTGACTTATCTAGGCTTCAGCCCTGGAGGTAGACCGCGTTAGCCGCTGCATGCAGTCCTTGGATGAGCACCAGGCATGGAAAATCACCACCTTGTGTGAAGTGCCCTCATAGAGCAGCATCATGCACCATACGCACAGACGATACACCCTCCTCAAACACTCTGCAAGGTGCGCAGCAATATCCTAGTGAAACAACACCCTCCAGGGCATTAATACCATCCAAAGAACATCCCGACATACAATACCCATGTGAAACAAACACCACCCACCTATAATGCCATAATAAAACAATACACTGAGGTAAAACACATCATATACGCTAAGGATAGAGATAGCGATGGAGATAGGGATATATAACACACCAATGCTTCCCCGCAGGGAGAGACAAGGGGCCGCACTCCCGTAGGTCTTTTGCAATTTTTCTTTATTTTTTTAAAATACTCATCGTCAGGGTAAAGGCAACTGACCAACGCGTTTCGGTCTTAGCATAAGACCTTGATCACGATGCCAAGACCGAAACGCGTTGGTCAGTTGCCTTTACCCAGACGATGAGTATTTAAAAAAATAAAGAAAAACTGCAAAAGACCTACGGGAGTGCGACCCCTTGTCTCTCCCTGCGGGGAAGGAATGGTGTGTAATACGGAGCGGTTTGGTTCAACCGCGGGATCCCGCACCTTTAATGAGCGCCGCTTTACTCCGACGATTTAAACCAAGTGTGGAGGATATATATATATACACACACACACACACACACACACACACATATATACACACACACACATATATATACACACACACACACACACACACACACACACACACACACACACACACACATATATATATATATATATATATATATACACACATACATATACACACATATATACACACACATATATATACGCACGCACATATACACACTGACTGAAACAAAAGATAGGGGCTCCACGTCCAAAAGGGACAGAGCACCTTACAAGCCCATCAAGTCAAAAACGTCCCCTTGAAACTCAATATTTAACACTCAAACACTTGAGATCACTCACTCAAGCCTGTCACAATTGTTCAACACAATATTTTGCACCCAGTGCGAACAAAATTAGGTACCGCAAAAGTGTCACACTGAAGAACTTTAATGCCACATATGCCAAAACACATCCAGCCTTTTCATAGATGAAGAGTAACACAGCAATGATCATCTTGCTGTAACCCGATGAATTTTACAGCTTCTTCTGGCATTAACATTATTAACAAAGTGCAGCGCAAACAATGAAAATTGTATAAAAAAACAAATAATTAAAAACATGCACAGGGAGAAACACATAAGACCACCCACATAATTCTTTATCTACTACTAATCAGTTTGAATCACAATCCTAGATACATGATGTTCCCAATAATCGTCATCTATTGCATCCCAAAGTTTATCAGATTTAGTCCAAGTTGTATGTCGATGCGTTTCGGTGGATAACTAAGAATTTAACCACCTTCTTCAGGACAGAATGATATCTTCCACACATATATACCTAAAACCAGTTAAAACCTGAACAAAAATAGCCAAAATTACTACAATATTCAAAGATTTATTCAGTAATAAATAATTACTTTCTCCACAATTAAACATCTGCACAGACATAACACAGAAGTGGTACCAAAGGTCAAAAATGCAATAACCATGGGAATTTCAGATCTTCTTCACAGCTGATAGCATTCACACTCCACTGCGCACTATCCAGACAAATTAGATCCATTCATAACCAGTCTATACAATGACTCATACTCCACTCCTGCGGATCTTTATAGCTCTCTGTCCCCATTTACTTTGAATAGCAACCAGACATCATTCTGTTATGCTTGCCCACCTTTTATTCTTAAGCGTTCCTACTAAGGATCCAGCTTAATGGTGGAATCCAGACAAGACTGGATACATCCCAATCTTTTAGAGTTTAAAATCCCAGAGGTATAGCAAAGGAAACTACTAAAAAAGGAAAGGGAAATTCTAAACATCCAAATTATAACACTATCTCCTTCTCTCTTATTTTTACTTCTCAATATTACTATCACCACATATCTCTTCGTATCATACGATATCTATACAATATGTCTTGAGTTCAGACCATTCAGAGCATCATCTTAATTCAAGGGGCCTTGGTCCTTTAATATGTTTAAAACCACCAATGGATGAGTTAACCCCCTAGGGCGGAGAGAATTCTTTTTTTTTCCCTTTGTGAGTATACACAAAATGGTACAAACGTATAGACAGGAGAAACCACACCAACAAGCAATCTTGAATAGGACTAAAGCCACAGGGAATCATAAATTCAGTAACTGTAGTATTTGCAACCAATGTGTACTACTGCGCATGAATCTTGCTAAAATATTTTCACTATACAAATACTGAAAATAGCTGGCCAATGCACGGTTACTATGAACCTGGAATGAATGAGAGGACGAGAGACTGAGAATTGTTCAGCTGCCTCTTGTCATGTACCAGTCCTTTTATGTTAGGGAAGCTTGCACTGCTGCTGCCCATGCCGCACCTGTGTTGCGTGTTAATGGAGCTTGCTAAAAATATTTTTGCTATACAAATGCTAAAACGAGTAAGCTGGTCAATGGAGGTTTATTGTAAACCTGAAACACTATTCCAAGGTTGGTAGCATGGTTTATTTCTTTCAAGTATTCACATCCTAGGGATTAACTCCTTCCAAGTATGTATATTCTCAGAGCCAGAAGGGCTATAGTTAGCCTGTTAATAACGAGGAACTAATTAGATTACAACATGAAGTTAACAAAAAAGCTTTGTATACCGAAAGGGAAGTGCTGACACGCTAGCAAAGGTCTGTGTTAGATTCCATGCAGCTTGAACACTGTGTCCTTACTGCATGCACTATGCTACAAATGGCCCGAGTGCTCCTAAATCAGAAAAGCAGATTCTTGGCGCTCGATGACGACTGAATTTAAAGCGTTTCATTGCGTGTGCGTGTCAGTGTTTTAAAGCACTAGGCCTCATCCTTTCAGAAGCATGTGGTCCACAGCACACACCTCACCCTAGGGCTCCTCGCTCTATGCTCCCTTAGTTGGCATAGGAAAGGGTTCCTTAAAGCTACGTTGCTAGTCAGTGTTGAGAGGGCTCTCCGTGTACAAAAAAAAACCCAGAGTGCCTGGAAACAGTTGCTGGCCCGAGGGCTAGGGTTAAACATGCCTGGGATCAAATTTAAGAGCTGACAGGTCGGGATTCCTATAGCCAACTGGAAAGCTCCGTGTACAGCAGGGGCCGCGGTGCCAGGCATGGATTTGCGGTCTGTCCGGAGCAGTGGGAAACTAGCCTATGTGGAAATCATGACTGTCATTGCCCCGGCCCTTCCGGCCTTTCAAAACCAAGCACAGTCGGCAGATCGTTCTATTTTCTTGTAAGCCTGAGGCAGTGTGGTAACCTCAGAGCTGCTGACTTTGGAACAGAGGAACTAGATTCGAGTCCGGCGCGAGCCACCATCCCCTGAATCTGGGTAAATCAGTCAATCTCCACGAACCTTTAAAACAACAAAAAAACCTGTCCACTCTAATGTAAGAAACGGAGCTATGCATGCCCGTCCACTTGAGGCGAAAGATCTGCGAGCTCGGATATCTACCGATTGGGAAGTGTCACAGAGAAGTGCGTGTCTCCTTTCAATTACATCAAAGCGATGAAGAGGATAAAAAAATGTTTGGGATGCTGTTAAGAGTCTGTCTGATCAGTGAGGCAGAATCTTTTCGAATGTTCTTCAGCCGAACATATTTCTTAGGAGGCGCTCCACTATAGTCAAGTTTGAAGATACGAAAGTAGAACCTGAAAAGTTCCAATTTAACAAGCATAGTTAGAAGAGTATGCAACTGGTGACCTATTCACGCTACGAACTAGTTATTGGCGCTCCAAACGGCACAGAGAATACAAACTTTGCGCACTGGGTGGCAGTGAAAACTGCTAAGAAAGTGTAAGCAAGGCCTCTGTTGCACCCAAACCTTTTCAAGGAGCACGAGTATCTCACAGTACAACTTTTAGCCTTGCATTCTGTGACCTGAAGTCCTGATTCCATAATAGGATAAACAGGACTACAAGTCTCAGAATGCAAAGTAGAAACCTAGAGTGGATGACTTACTCACCCATGGACCTGTAAAACAAGAGAGCTTTGCCAAGCCATTCTAAAACATGGAAACGCACAGATATAAATGCACAGATAACGCCAACCAACTAATTTAATTAAATACAGGCATAATTGCTGGCACAACATAAATTACTTTTTTCATTTATTAGTGGTAACCATATGGAGTGAACCTTGCTCTAGGGCATGGGTACTCACAGTGCTTTAAATGGGAAATTAGAAGTGCCGGTACCCACTAATTAGACTGGGTGGGTAGTTAGGGGCGTGTCTGGGGGCGTGGCTGTGAGCCAGGAATTTAACAATAGCCACATAAGTAAGCTTTAATGCAAATGCTCTGATTGTCATGTAAAGCACTTAAATGCCCATGGGCCAAATTCGCGCAAAATCAAACTGCCTCCTTACATAAGAGACATGGCAAGCATCAGCTTCTATGTCATAGGTGCAGAGCCTAATTTTTGGCAGTTTGATATTGCGCGAATTTGGGCCATGGGCATTTAAGCGCTTTACATGACAATCAGAACATTTGCATTAAAGCTTACTTTTTTTAAGACCCCTGGTTAAAGGAGTTGTCCTGAATCACAGGATGATGAGCCGACGTCGGGATTCGACCCTGGTTCTTCATTTCAACTCTCGGCACCTCTGACCATATCCTCATTCTTGTTGCGATGCCAATCCAGAAGCGCAACTAGAGTCAAATTTCGGGGGGGGGGGCTGATTCTTCCAGCAGTATGCAGAGTGGAGCTGCAGGGGATCTAAGAAGGGGTGAGAAACAACAAAGCCTCATTAAAAAGCAATTGGTCTTTTAAAGACCTGTGAAGTACTCGGGTGCGGCTGTGTGTGTGCCCGAGAAGCTGTCTCAGCCGGGCTGACACACGATGGGGGAGGAGGGGTGTCTGAAGCCCTTTGATCCCAATGGGCGTTGCGCACCTGATGAGAACCTAACACTGCAGGAGCAACCCAGCACAGAAATACATAGGCTGTTGCCAGCGAGAGCAGCACATAAACACGCACCATCTGAAAGTGTAATTTTCAGTTTTTACGTTGCAGGACCCGTACTTCAGGGCCTGAGCCCTGCTGCTTCATGGAGTACCGGTACTCTCCTTGCCCGCAAATAAGTTCCGGTACTCTGGGGGAGAAAACTGAGAAGTGCCGGTACTCAGTACCGGTGAGTACCGGCCCATTTAAAGCACTGGGTACTCACAAACTTTCTCTCGGGGGCCAAATTTACAGTGTGGTTTGTGGCCGAGGGCCGCACCGGTGGGGGCGGGGTCAGTGGGGGAGGGGGGCGGGGCTAGAGCAAAAAAACTATGACCATGAGGTTGAACACAGGCCCCTGCAGCGGACGCCTTCGTCCACTGAGCCACCAGACCCGGCATACACACATCTCTCTCTCTCTCTATCTATCTCTCTCTGTCTCCCTCCCTCTCTCTCTCTCTCTCTCTCCCCATCTCTCCCTCCCCCTCCCTCCCTTCTCCCCCTCCCTCCCTCTCTGTCTGTCTCTGTGTCTCCCTCCCTCTCTGTCTGTCTCTGTGTCTCCCTCCCTCTCGGTCTGTCTCTGTGTCTCCCTCCCTCTCGGTCTGTCTCTGTGTCTCCCTCCCTCTCGGTCTGTCTCTGTGTCTCCCTCCGTCTGTCTCCCTCCGTCTGTCTCCCTCCGTCTGTCTCCCTCCGTCTGTCTCCGTCCGTCTGTCTCCGTCCCCGTCTCTGTCTCCGTCTCCCTCTGTCTGTCTGTCTCCGTCTCCCTCTGTCTGTCTGTCTCCGTCTCCCTCTGTCTGTCTGTCTCCGTCTCCCTCTGTCTGTCTGTCTCCGTCTCCCTCTGTCTGTCTGTCTCCGTCTCCCTCTGTCTGTCTGTCTCCGTCTCCCTCTGTCTGTCTGTCTCCGTCTCCCTCTGTCTGTCTGTCTCCGTCTCCCTCTGTCTGTCTGTCTCCGTCTCCCTCTGTCTGTCTCCGTCTCCCTCTGTCTGTCTCCGTCTCCCTCTGTCTGTCTCCGTCTCCCTCTGTCTGTCTCCGTCTCCCTCTGTCTGTCTCCGTCTCCCTCGGTCTCTGTCTGTCCGTCTCCCTCGGTCTCCCTCTGTCTGTCTCCCTCGGTCTCCCTCTGTCTGTCTCCCTCGGTCTCCCTCGGTCTGTCTCCCTCCCTCGGTCTGTCTCCCTCTGTCTCCCCTCCCTCGGTCTGTCTCCCTCCCTCGGTCTGTCTCCCTCCCTCGGTCTGTCTCCCTCCCTCTGTCTGTCTCCCTCCCTCTGTCTGTCTCCCTCCCTCTGTCTGTCTCCCTCCCTCTGTCTGTCTCCCTCCCTCTGTCTGTCTCCCTCCCTCTGTCTGTCTCCCTCCCTCTGTCTGTCTCCCTCCCTCTGTCTGTCTCCCTCCCTCTGTCTGTCTCCCTCCCTCCGTCTGTCTCTCCCTCCCTCTGTCTCTCCTCCCTCTGTCTCTCCCTCCCTCTGTCTCTCCCTCCCTCTGTCTCTCCCTCCCTCTGTCTCTCCCTCCTCTGTCTCTCCCTCCCTCTGTCTCTCCCTCCCTCTGTCTCTCCCTCCCTCTGTCTCTCCCTCCCTCTGTCTCTCCCTCCCTCTGTCTCTCCCTCCCTCTGTCTCTCCCTCCCTCTGTCTCTCCCTCCCTCTGTCTCTCCCTCCCTCTGTCTCCCTCTCTGTCTCCCTCTCTGTCTCCTCTCTCTGTCTCCCTCTCTCTGTCCCCTCTGTCCCCCTCTGTCACTCCTCTGTCCCCTCTCTCTGTCACCCTCTGTCACCTCACCCTGCGTGTGTGTCAGCCCGGGCTGAGACAGCTTCCCGGGCACACACACAGCCGCACCCGAGTACGTCACAGGTCTTTAACCCCTTCAATGCTCATGACGGAGTGGTTCCGTCATGAGCATCGGTTGGGCTGTGCTTATGACGGAACCGCTCCGTCATGAGCACAGCCCCTGGGGGAAGCGCTGGCGCTCCCCCCCTGGGGCATCGATTTTGCCCCCACAGAGGGGGATGGCAGCGGAAGAGTTTCCGCCGCCACCCCCGGCCCCCCCCACGCTTCCTCATGACGTCAGCGCGCACAGCGCGCGCCGACGTCATCAGGAAGCGCTGGACGCGCTGGAAATCATTTCTTTCCAGCGCGTCCAGAGGGAGGGTGAGTGTTTGCTGGTGCGGGGGCCCCAAATATTGATGCCTTGAGGCATCGGGGGGGAGGAAGGTAAATGCTACTTACCAGTATGCATCTGTTCTTGGCATGTAGAGCTGCAGAGTCGTACACTGTGCATGAGATCGCCATCTGGTGTTGGGCTCGGATGCTTGCACTTTGTTGTTGTCTTGGAAGAGTCTTTTGTAGTCACGAGATAGGTGACTCCTCCTTTGGACGATAGTGCGCATGGGCATCGACTCCATGGTTAGATTGTTTTTCGCCATGATGGGAAAAGATGGAGTCAGTAAGAAGAAAAAGATGTCCATGTGAATATATCTAATTAAGATTATACTGGAACGGATACAGGTTCCGGGGAGGTGGGTGGGCGTGTACGACTCTGCAGCTCTACATGCCAAGAACAGATGCATACTGGTAAGTAGCATTTACCGTTCGAGGCATATGAGCTGCAGATCGTACACTGTGCATAGACTGTATAGCAGTGTCTCCCCTAGCGGTGGTCACCTGTATCAGTTGCAGTAGTCTGAAAAAGTGTTTTAAGAACAGCTTGGCCCACAGCAGCTTGCTGCTTTGCGTGTACATCAACACAGTAGTGTTTGGTAAAGGTATGTGGCGTAGACCATGTTGCTGCCTTACATATGTCATTTAGGGGATGTTCCCTAAAAATGCCATAGAAGCCCCTAGTTTACGTGTGGAATGTGCCCTAGGGGGAATTATTAAGGTGCGTTTAGCCTTTTGGTAGCAAATTTGAATGCATTTGACTATCCATCTAGCAATGCCAGCCTTTGAGATGGGATTACCTTTATGTGGTGGGGAGAAAGCTACAAATAATTGTTTTGTCTTTCTGAAAGGTTTGGTCCTGTCAATGTAGTAAAGTAGGGCTCTTCTGACATCTAGTGTGTGTAGAGCTCTTTCTGCTACAGAGTCTGGGTCTTGGAAAAAGACGGGTAACTCTATTGATTGGTTAAGGTGAAAAGCAGAAATTACTTTAGGTAGGAATTTGGGGTTTGGTCTGAGAACTACTTTATTACGATGGATTTGTAAAAAGGTTCTTGTATGGTTAAAGCCTGAATCTCACTCACTCTTCTGAGAGAGGTTATTGCAATTAGGAAGGCTACTTTCCATGTAAGAAATTGTAACTCACATTTGTGCAGAGGTTCAAATGGGGGACCCATGAGCCTGGTGAGGACAATATTTAGATTCCATGCTGGAGAGGGTGGCAATCTAGGGGGAATGATTCTTTTAAGGCCTTCCATAAAGGCTTTAATTGCAGGTACTCGAAACAGTGACAAATGCTGTCTGTTTTGTAAGTATGCGGCTAGAGCGGCAAGATGTAATCTTATGGATGAGTATGCTAGGTTACATGTTTGCAGATGCAGCAAGTAACAGATAATGTTTTGTATGGAGGCATCTAGTGGGTTGATATTGTTGTTATTGCAATAAATAGCAAACCTTTTCCATTTTGCTGCATAACAAGCCCTGGTAGTGGGACGTCTGGCTTCTTTAATGACCTGCATACACTCAGGTGGAAGGTTAAGGTAACCGAACTCTAGGACTTCAGGAGCCATATTGCCAGATTCAGTTGACCTGGATCGGGGTGTCTGATCTCTCCATGGTTCTGAGTTAAGAGGTGTGGAGAGAGGTGCAGTTTGTGGTGTGGAACTACTGAGAGTTCGAGAAGTGTTGTGAACCATGGTTGTCTTGCCCATGTGGGAGCAACTAGGATCATTGTTAGAGACTGTTGTCTGAGTTTGCGTACTACTAGGGGAATGAGTGGGAGAGGCGGAAAAGCGTATGCAAATCTGCCTGACCAGTTCATCCATATTGCATTGCCCTTGGACGACGGGTGTGGGAACCTGGCGGCGAAGGTTGGGCATTTTGTGTTTTCTTGTGTGGCGAACAGGTCTATTTGTGGATGGCCCCACATTTGGAAAAAAGGTTGTAGAACTTGCGGATGCAGTTCCCATTCGTGAATCTGTTGTGTCTGTCGACTTAACAGATCCGCAATGTGATTGTGAACTCCTGGAAGGTGTTCTGCAAGGAGGTAAATGTTTTGAGGAATGGCCCATCTCCATATGGCTTGCGCCAGGCGAGACAGCTGTAGAGAGTGTGTCCCCCCTGTTTTTGTACATAGTACATTGCTGTCATGTTGTCTGTTTTGACTAAGACAGTCTTGTGAGTAAGATGCGGTTGGAATGACTTTAGCGCTAGAAATATTGCTAATAATTCTAGGTGGTTGATGTGGAGCAGTTTTTGTGACTTGGTCCAGCTGCCCTGCGTTGTGTGGGTAAGGAGGTGAGCTCCCCACCCGGTGAGAGATGCGTCTGTTGTGAGCACTATTTGTGGAACTGGCTCTAGGAACGGCCGCCCTTTGGAAATGTTTTGTATGTTCCACCATTGCAGAGAGCGATGAGTGCGGCTGTCTACCAACACCAGATCTGTAAGCTGGCCCTGAGCTTGGTTCCACTGACGTGCTAAGCATTCTTGCAGGGGCCGCATTTGAAGTCGTGCGTGAGGGACAATAAAGATGCACGAGGCCATCATTCCTACGAGTTGCATAAACACTCGAGCTGGAAGGTAGTGTTGAGGTAGGAATTTGTTGATGAGGGCTTGCATACTTGTTATCCTGGAAGGATTGGGGTATGCAAGGGCCCTGGAGGTATCGATTGTGGCTCCTAGGTACTGATGTATGTAGGAGGGATGGAGATGCGATTTGGTATGGTTTATTGTGAACCCCAAATTGTGTAGTAGCCGAACTGTTTGGAGTGTGTGCTGTACACATTGGTTGTGTGACTTGGCTTTTATTAGCCAGTCGTCTAGATACGGAAACACGTGAATGTGTTGTCTTCGTAAGTGCGCAGCTACTACTGCTAGGCACTTGGTGAAAACCCTTGGTGCTGTTGCCACCCCGAATGGGAGGACTTTGAACGGATAATGTTGTCCGTCCACTATGAACCTTAGGTATTTCCTGTGCGCAGGGTGAATGGGAATATGGAAATAGGCGTCCTTGAGATCTAGTGTGGCAAGGAAGTCGCCTTGTTGGAGTAGTGGAAGTATTTGTTGAAGAGTGATCATGTGAAAATGATCTGAGTGAATGTAATAGTTGAGGGGTCTGAGGTCCAGTATGGGCCTGAGGGAACCGTCCTTTTGGGGATTAGAAAGTATAGTGAGTAAACCCCTGTGCCCTGATGTTGTAGAGGGACTGGTTCTATTGCGTGCTTTTGGAGCATAGAGAGAACCTCTTGATTGAGGAGCGTTAGATGTTCCGTGGACATGGGACGCTGTCTGGGTGGTATGTTGGGGGAGTAGAAGTGAGTTCGAGGCAGTAACCATACTGGATAATTTGTATTACCCACCTGTCGGTGGTGATGGAATTCCACGCAGGTAGGAACTTTGACAGTCTTCCCCGACGGGAGTGGAATGATCGGGGGAAACGGAGGGAAGTCACTGTTTGGTGGTAGGGGAGGTGCGTGTGTTAAACCCGCGTCCTCTACCCCTGTTGTTATTACCTCTGTAATTACCTCTGGAGTAACCTCTATTAGAGGAGGTTTGAGTGGTGTTTTTGTAGTTAGCAGAGGTGGTGTCTGTGGCTGTAGTTTTGGAGCCGCCTCTATATAAGGAGCGACGAAAGGAACCTCTGCTAGGTGTGGCTTGTAGAGCTCCCATAGCTTTGGCTGTGTCTGTGTCCTTCTTCATTTTTTCTAGAGAAGTGTCCACATTAGGCCCAAACAGGTGTTCCTGGTCTAAGGGTAGATTGAGGATGGTAGATTGTACCTCCTGCTTGAAGCCAGATATTCGTAGCCATGCGTGTCTGCGCAGCAAAACGCTTGAGTTTATTGTGCGTGCTGCTGTATCTGCTGCGTCAAGGGCGCACTTTATTGAGGTGTTTGTGACAATCTTGCCTTCTTGTATTAGATCATTGGCCTTGGTCTTATACTGATCTGGAAGGTGCTCAATGAGCTTTTCAAGCTCGTCGTAATGGGCTCTGTCATATCTCGCCAGTAAGGCTTGGGAATTGGCGATGCGCCACATGTTTGCTGCTTGAGACGCAACTCTTTTCCCGATGCGTCGAGTAATTTGGACTCCTTGTCTGGTGGTGGTGTCTCACCAGTAGTCTGGGAGTTTGCCCTTTTCCGTGCATTAGCAACTACTAATGAGTCTAGAGGGAGTTGGCCTTTAATATAAGCTGGGTCAGAAGGGGCAGGTTTATATTTTTCTCGATCCTTGGGTTAAGAACCCTAGCCCTAACTGGGTCTCTGAAGACCTCAGGGGCATGTTTAATAATGCCTTTAAGCATAGGTAGAGTATGGGTAGACTTTTGAGGCTGGCTAAAAATTTCTAGTAAAAGTCTTCTTCCAGGGGGTCTGAGTGTAACTTGACACCATGGTATTGTGCTGCCCTGTTTATCACCTGTGAAAACCCTATAGCATCATCTGGAGGTGAGGCTTTTGATGGGTATGGTTCAGGGACAGGTATATCTGGGAGGTCATAACTGTCCCAGGGGTCTTGTGGTGGGATACTGTGAAGGTCGTCATCAGTGTAGGTGTTGTGAGGTGACTGCATGTCATCATCATGATCCTCCCTGTCTGTATCCCCTTGTGGTGAAAAACAAGGTGGAGGAGAGTGAGGCGGGGAGTGTAGAGGGCTGAGGTGTTGTGGAGGTGGAGAGAAAGACCTTATAGGTGATGTGGAAGAGTCTTTCTTCTTATGAGGTGGCTCAGGTGTGGTTGGTTCCTGTATCTTCCTCTTGTGAGGTATTACTGATTGTACCTGTCCGGTAATAGGGTCAATGTGCAGAGTTTTCTGCTTTGGGTCGATGGGAACCAAGAGTTCTTCTGAGCTGGCGTGTTTGGTCGGCATCGAAGATTTCGGCTCCGAGTGTTGTTTGGGCTTGCGAGGTTGTTTGGTGTCCTTTGGTGAAGTTTTCGACACCGAGGGTTTTTTTGTCGACTCCGAAGGTTTGGTATGCTTCGGTGTCGAGGTGTCTGGGACCTTGGACTTTGGCGCCGAAGGGTCTGTTGGTGCCGAGACCTTAGTCTTGTGTTTCGGTGCCGATGAGTGTTTTTCGGCTCCGGGACGTGGCTGGCTCGGTCCCGAGCTGCCAGAAGGCTTTAGGTGCTTGGGAGTCGAGCCGGAAGGCGGGGCTCCTGAAGCTTTGTGATGGTGCAGACCTAGGCCCGAAGGCGAAGGTGTGACCGAAGCCTTTTGTTTCTTGGGGGCAGGGGCATCGACGTCAGTACTCACAGTACGTTGGTGTGGTGTGATGAGTTGGTCGTCGGACCCTGAGTCTTCGGCTCCGGAGGTGTCGATTTGTAAATCTCCGGTGTCCGGGTTGTCGGAGCCTGTGTCAAAGATGTCGTCCGGTGCGGGAGCGGCTGACCTGGACATTTCGTGTCGTCGGGCCCGGCGATCACGGATGGTCTTTTTGGACCGAAAGGAGTCACAGGCTTGGCAGTGTTGGCTCTCGTGTTCTGGAGAGAGGCAAAGATTACAGATCTCGTGGAGATCTGTGTGTGGGAATTTAGCCCCACACCTGCATTTTTTAAATGGAGTCCTTTCCATATGCTGGATGATGGCGCCGACACGCCCAACGGACCAACGTCGGCGACCGGACTCGAAACAGTGTTGGAGTGGAGACGCGATGAGGGGATCGCGATCGAAAACAATACCGTCGAACGGTAGGAGGTTCTTCTGCGCGTCGAGAGGGGAACCGATCGATGTGGATCCGGAGCGCAGCAAGGTACATCCGAACCCGATGGCGGAAAAAAACAATCTAACCATGGAGTCGATGCCCATGCGCACTATCGTCCAAAGGAGGAGTCACCTATCTCGTGACTACAAAAGACTCTTCCAAGACAACAACAAAGTGCAAGCATCCGAGCCCAACACCAGATGGCGATCTCATGCACAGTGTACGATCTGCAGCTCATATGCCTCGAACACTATGTTTCCTCTCCCCTGATGTCTCAATGCAGGGCATTCCTGGTGCACGATCGCGCACAGCGTCGCGATCGTGCACCAGGAATGTCCCACTAGACACCAGGGATTCGTTTATTTCTATAAAGGAAGCGACCCCTTGGGCAAGGGTCGCTTCCTGGGGCTAAATTATTTTAAAAAGTATATTCTGCCCCCCCCCGGGGACAGATAGCCTGATTTTTTGGGCGTTTCTGGACCCGGGGGGGGGGGGCTGAAAAGCCCACTAGAGGCAGGGATTTTTATTTTTAAAATTGGAAGCGACCCCTTGGCCAAGGGTCGCTTCCTTATGGGCCTAAATAATTTTAAAGACTTTTCTGCCCCCCCTGGGGGCAGATCACCTGCATTTTATGGCATTTCTGGCCCAGGGGTGGGGGGGGGTAGAATAGCCCACTAGAGCCAGGTATCTAAAAATAAATAAATTGGCCACTTCCAGGGGACATATGTGTTTTTGCCTTTTCTGCCCCCCTTTGGGTAGTGACATAGCGTGTTATAAGGTTGTTTTATTTCTTGTGAATTGCAATTGTAATGCTTTATTTCTCCTTTTTTGTTAGGTCAAGGCTTTTGCTCTTTAGACTGTTCCAGGTTGCGGTTTCGTTACTGTTTGCGTAGTTGCATGTGTTTGGTAAGAGACTTTGTTTGTACAATGTAAATGAGTTTTATTTCTCTGCATGAATGTGTTTTTTGCGAATGGTGTAATAGCAGTTTGTTTGGCTTCTGTTTTTTGAGTGTCAAAAACTTTTTGCATTTGTGCTCGATGTGTATTTTGTTGTATTGTGAGTAATTGGTTTTGTTTTTTTCTTTCTAGTGGGATATTGTTGGTTTTTGCTGTGTCTCTGCAGAGTAGGTGCTGGTGAGTGTAGCTGTCTCTTGTAAGTGAATTGTATAGTTTTTGAGTATATAGATCTTTGTGATAAAAGGCACACATTTTCTTACTTACTTGCTTTGCACAGTGTTGGTTGTTGTTGACTTGTTTGTGCAGTCTCCTTTCTTAGTAAGGATAATGGCTAGCCGCAGGATTACTGCTCAGCAGGTTGTTTGTATGCTTTTTGAGTCTTCCTCTGACCATGGTTCAGAGACTGACTCTGCATCTGAGGCAGAGGAGGCAGGGGACGATTCAGGCAGTGAGTTCTCTCCACATGGAATCATCGGATACTGAAGATACTCTTAGTGCGGATGAAGTGCCTGTGTTAGAGGAGGACATTGATGTGCTGATAGTGCGGCAAGAGGCATCTGGGCTGCAGCCTGGGGCTGCAAGGCTTTCCGTTGGTGTAGTGCGGCAAGAGGCATCTGGGGCAGCAAGGCTTCCCGTTGGTATAGTGCGGCAAGAGGCACCTGGGCTGCGGCATGGGGCTGCAAGGCTTCCCGTTGAAAGTGCTGACCTCTGGGTTGCCCCAGGCATGGTGCAGCCGGCATTGCCAGACTTTACTGGTGTTCCCGGGTGTAGAGTGAATACTGAAAACATTTTGCCGATACATTTTTTTCAGTTGTTTATGGACGATGTGTTTTTGGCAGAGATTGTTGAGCAGACTAATTTGTATGCCGAACAGTTTTTGAGGGACAACAGTGCCAGCCTTAAGCCCCACTCTAGAGCTACCCGGTGGACTCCCACAAATCTGGAAGAGATGAAGAAGTTCTTGGGTTTAACTTTTTTGATGGGCTTGCTAAGGAAGCCATCAATGTCTTCATATTGGTCTACTAGTCCCTTGATGGCAACTGCTATTTTGCCGGCAGTCATGAGTCGTGATAGGTATTTGCTTCTGCTTCGGATGATGCATTTTGTCGATAATGGTTTAGCGTTGCCACGAGATCACCCTGAATGTGACCGTCTTTTTAAGATTCGGCCTGTCATTGATCACTTTGTTGATCGATTTTCTGAGATCTATGCTCCAGGGAAAGAAATTGCAGTGGATGAGTCTTTGGTGTTGTTCAAGGGCCGCTTGGTTTTTAGGCAATACATTCCTAGTAAGAGGGCACGCTATGGAATTAAGCTGTATATGCTGTGTGACAGTAGGACTGGATATGTCTCTAATTTCAGAGTGTACACTGGTAAGGATTCCAGTATTAACCCCCCTGGTTGTCCGTCCACTTTTGGAGTGACGGAGAAAATTGTGTGGGAACTTGGAAGAGGATTTTTTAACAAAGGCCACCATTTATATGTAGATAACTTCTACACTGGTGTGCGGTTGTTCAGGGAATTGGCCAAAGTGGACACTGTTGCTTGTGGCACAATCCGCTATAACCGTAAAGGTTTCCCAAAAGAACTTGTTTGTAAAAAGCTTGTGCGGGGACAGTGCAGTGCGTTGCGTTGCGAGGAGCTTCTAGCTGTGAAGTTTTAAGACAGGAGAGATGTCTACATGCTGTCTACCATCCATGATGAAAGCACTGCACCTGTGACTGTTTGGGGTCAGGTTGCTGAAGCGCGCAAACCTGTGTGCATTTTAGACTATAATAAGCACATGGGTGGTGTTGACAGAGTAGATCAGAGGTTGGAACCTTACGCTGCTCTTCGTAAGGCTTACATTTGGTACAAGAAGTTGGCTATCCATCTTTTCCACTTGGCAACCTTTAATGCTTTTGTTGTGTTCCAGGATTCTTGTCCTGAGTCAAAGATGACTTTTGCTAAGTTTCAAGAGTCTGTAATAGGCAGCCTTGTTTTAGTGGAACAGGCAAGTGTTCCTAGAGTTGGATTGGTGGAGGATGTTGCTAGATTGAAAGATCGCCACTTTCCTGATCACATTCCTCCCACACCCTCAAAAGACTTTCCCAGTAGGAGATGTAGAGTCTGTTGGCGAAGAGGTATGCGGAAGGAGACTCGCATGTACTGCCCCGAGTGTCCTTCTAACCCTGGGCTGTGTGTGCCTGCTTGTTTTAGAATGTACCACACGCAAAAGAATTTTTGGGAGCATCCATGAGTGGTAAAGTGAACTGCCTGGCCTCTATTGTTTAATATTTTTGGTTGAGTTTCAAGGTTGGCATTTGTGTAGTGTATTGAGTTTCAGATGTGTTAGTAGATTTGTATCTATTTGCAATTTGTTTGTGTTTTCTTATTTTTATAAAAAAAAAAATCCTAAATGTGATGGCGGTGTGCGTGGAGTGGCGGTGTGCGTGGTCTGGCGTTTGGCTGGCGGTGTGTTTGGATTGGCGCTTGGCTGGTGGTGTGCGTGGACTGGCGCTTGGCTGGCGGTGTGTTTGTACTGGCGCTTGGCTGGCGGTGTGTTTGTACTGGCGCTTGGCTGGCGGTGTGCGTGGAGTGGCGGTGTGTTTTGATTGGTGCTTGGCTGGCGGTGTGTTTTGATTGGCGCTTGGCTGGCGGTGTACGTGGACGGGCGCTTGGCTGGCAGTGTACGTGGACGGGCGCTTGGCTGGCAGTGTGCGTGGACGGGCGCTTGGCTGGCGGTGTGCGTGGACTGGCGCTTGGCTGGCGGTGTGCGTGGACTGGCGCTTGGCTGGCGGTGTGCGTGGACTGGCGCTTGGCTGGCGGTGTGCGTGGACTGGCGCTTGGCTGGCGGTGTGCGTGGACTGGCGCTTGGCTGGCGGTGTGCGTGGACTGGCGCTTGGCTGGCGGTGTGCGTGGTCTGGCGCTCGGCTGGCGGTGTGCGTGGTCTGGCGCTCGGCTGGCGGTGTGCGTGGACTGGCGCTCGGCTGGCGGTGTGCGAGTAGTGACTAGCTGCTGGTCACTACACACACTGCTAGCCAAACGCCACTCAACGCAATCCGTGAGCTGGTGTGGTTGCTGTGTCAGGAATGTGGGCGTGTGAAAGTGATGGGCCCTTGAATGGCGCTGTCTGCTGGTGTGAGTGTTGTAATGTGCTGGGCCCGAGGCTGGCGTGAATGGTTTTGTATGTGTCACACGTATGAAAGGTGTATGAATGGCCTGTAAAGAGGTTGGTGCCTTGTCGTGGCTTTACAGCTCACGAGCTGTGAGTCAATGGTTCAGTTTCTTGTCCTTTCAAGTAACAGTGCATTTCATTTTTGTGAAATCTCTGGTTAATACAACTGTATATACTGAACCATCACTCACCCTCGTGCCAAATCCAACCAGTATGTATGTGTGCTTGAGGAATAGGTGGTTGTGCATAAAAATGGGTCTTTTCTGTTTTTGTCAATGTAATGTGTTGGTTTTGTAAAACACACAAGATGATGGACGGAATGCTGCACATTGGCAAACATTCACCCCCAGTCACAGATCTGGGTTTAATCCATCGTTATTTTGCTTCACCACGCCACCCCAGTTCAGACATAGCCATATGCAAATCAGTCTTGACCCTGTGCCTCATGGGAACAGTCCAGACCGAACTGCCAAGCCATGTCTTCCCTGGACCGGAATCAAGCATCCTAAGACCGGTTTCAGGCTATCAGCCTTCATCAGCCAGGATAGCTTGACTCCAGTGGCGTAGTGAGCACGGGACCCACGTCTGGGCATACCCTTCCCACTTAGGGCGAAATGCAAAACACACAAGATGATGGACGGAATGCTGCACATTGGCAAACATTCACCCCCAGTCACAGATCTGGGTTTAATCCATCGTTATTTTGCTTCACCACGCCACCCCAGTTCAGACATAGCCATATGCAAATCAGTCTTGACCCTGTGCCTCATGGGAACAGTCCAGACCGAACTGCCAAGCCATGTCTTCCCTGGACCGGAATCAAGCATCCTAAGACCGGTTTCAGGCTATCAGCCTTCATCAGCCAGGATAGCTTGACTCCAGTGGCGTAGTGAGCACGGGACCCACGTCTGGGCATACCCTTACCACTTAGGGCGAAATGCAAAACACACAAGATGATGGACGGAATGCTGCACATTGGCAAACATTCACCCCCAGTCACAGATCTGGGTTTAATCCATCGTTATTTTGCTTCACCACGCCACCCCAGTTCAGACATAGCCATATGCAAATCAGTCTTGACCCTGTGCCTCATGGGAACAGTCCAGACCGAACTGCCAAGCCATGTCTTCCCTGGACCGGAATCAAGCATCCTAAGACCGGTTTCAGGCTATCAGCCTTCATCAGCCAGGATAGCTTGACTCCAGTGGCGTAGTGAGCACGGGACCCACGTCTGGGCATACCCTTCCCACTTAGGGCGAAATGCAAAACACACAAGATGATGGACGGAATGCTGCATATTGGCAAACATTCACCCCCAGTCACAGATCTGGGTTTAATCCATCGTTATTTTGCTTCACCACGCCACCCCAGTTCAGACATAGCCATATGCAAATCAGTCTTGACCCTGTGCCTCATGGGAACAGTCCAGACCGAACTGCCAAGCCATGTCTTCCCTGGACTGGAATCAAGCATCCTAAGACCGGTTTCAGGCTATCAGCCTTCATCAGCCAGGATAGCTTGACTCCAGTGGCGTAGTGAGCACGGGACCCACGTCTGGGCATACCCTTCCCACTTAGGGCGAAATGCAAAACACACAAGATGATGGACGGAATGCTGCACAATGGCAAACATTCACCCCCAGTCACAGAACTGGGTTTAATCCATCGTTATTTTGCTTCACCACGCCACCCCAGTTCAGACATAGCCATATGCAAATCAGTCTTGACCCTGTGCCTCATGGGAACAGTCCAGACCGAACTGCCAAGCCATGTCTTCCCTGGACCGGAATCAAGCATCCTAAGACCGGTTTCAGGCTATCAGCCTTCATCAGCCAGGATAGCTTGACTCCAGTGGCGTAGTGAGCACGGGACCCACGTCTGGGCATACCCTTCCCACTTAGGGCGAAATGCAAAACACACAAGATGATGGACGGAATGCTGCACATTGGCAAACATTCACCCCCAGTCACAGATCTGGGTTTAATCCATCGTTATTTTGCTTCACCACGCCACCCCAGTTCAGACATAGCCATATGCAAATCAGTCTTGACCCTGTGCCTCATGGGAACAGTCCAGACCGAACTGCCAAGCCATGTCTTCCCTGGACCGGAATCAAGCATCCTAAGACCGGTTTCAGGCTATCAGCCTTCATCAGCCAGGATAGCTTGACTCCAGTGGCGTAGTGAGCACGGGACCCACGTCTGGGCATACCCTTCCCACTTAGGGCGAAATGCAAAACACACAAGATGATGGACGGAATGCTGCACATTGGCAAACATTCACCCCCAGTCACAGATCTGGGTTTAATCCATCGTTATTTTGCTTCACCACGCCACCCCAGTTCAGACATAGCCATATGCAAATCAGTCTTGACCCTGTGCCTCATGGGAACAGTCCAGACCGAACTGCCAAGCCATGTCTTCCCTGGACCGGAATCAAGCATCCTAAGACCGGTTTCAGGCTATCAGCCTTCATCAGCCAGGATAGCTTGACTCCAGTGGCGTAGTGAGCACGGGACCCACGTCTGGGCATACCCTTCCCACTTAGGGCGAAATGCAAAACACACAAGATGATGGACGGAATGCTGCACATTGGCAAACATTCACCCCCAGTCACAGATCTGGGTTTAATCCATCGTTATTTTGCTTCACCACGCCACCCCAGTTCAGACATAGCCATATGCAAATCAGTCTTGACCCTGTGCCTCATGGGAACAGTCCAGACCGAACTGCCAAGCCATGTCTTCCCTGGACCGGAATCAAGCATCCTAAGACCGGTTTCAGGCTATCAGCCTTCATCAGCCAGGATAGCTTGACTCCAGTGGCGTAGTGAGCACGGGACCCACGTCTGGGCATACCCTTCCCACTTAGGGCGAAATGCAAAACACACAAGATGATGGACGGAATGCTGCACAAGTGAGGTATCATTTTACTCAGGAGAACAAGGAGAACGCTGGGTGGTAGGACATTTGTGCCGGCACGGTGATTCCACACACAAATATGTGGAAAATGTGTTTTTTTCAACTAAATTTGAGGTTTGCATGGCATTCTGGGTAGGAAAACGTTGGGGGATCCACGCAAGCCATACCTCATTGGACTCCCCCGGGTGTCTAGTTTTCAGAAATGTTTGGTTTTGGTACTTTCCCAAGATGGCCGCCGAGCCCGGGGCCAAAATCTCAGGTGCCCCCCCCCAAACCAGGTAGTTTTGCTATAGGTAATTTTGAAGTCTCCACAGTACGATTTGGGCCATTTCCTGTTGCAGCCACTATGCCTACCCACACAAGTGAGGTACCATTTTTATCGGGAGACCTGGAGGAGCGCTGGGTGGGAGGAAATTTGTGGATCCACGCAGATTCCAGAACTTTCCCACACAGAAATGTGAGAAAAAAGTGGATTTTTCAGCGAAATTTGAGGTTTGCAGGGGATTCTGGGTAGGAGAATGATGGGGGACCCACGCAAGCCATACCTCGCTGGACTCCCCCGGGTGTCTAGTTTCCAGAAATGTATGGGTCAGGTAGGTTTCCCTACATGGATGCCGAGCCCCGGGCCAAAAAGTCATGGGACCCCCCATGCAAAACCAGGTTGGTTTGTGATAGGTAATTTTGATGTCGCCTCAATAGCTTTTGGGGCCTTGCCTGTCGCGGGTCCTTCACCCACCCACGCAAGTGAGGTACTATTTTTATCGGGAGACCTGGGGGAACGCTGGGTGGGAGGAAATTTGTGGCTCCACGCAGATTCCAGAACTTTCCAGCACAGAAATGTGGGGAAAATGTGTTTTTTTTGACAATTCTTTAGGTTTGCAAGGGATTCTGGGTAACAGAACCTGGTGGGAGGTAGTCAAGTCACCCCATCCTGGATTCCCCTGGGGGTCTAGTTTTCAGAAATGTATAGGTTTGCTAGGTTTCCCTAGGTGCCGGCAGAGCTAGGGTTCAAAAACTACAGCTAGGCACTTTGCCAAAAAAGGGTCATTTTTCACTGCGAAATTGAGGTTTGTCCACATTGCGTTTTGCGCCGTTTCCTGTCGCGGGCACTAGGCCAACCCACGCAAGTGAGGTACCATTTTTATCGGGAGACCTGGGGGAACGCGGGGTGCGTGGAAATTTGTGGATCCACGCAGATTCCAGAACTTTCCAGCACAGAAATGTGGGGAAAATGTGTTTTTTTTGACAATTTTTTAGGTTTGCAAGGGATTCTGGGTAACAGAACCTGGTGGGAGGCAGTCAAGTCACCCCATCCTGGATTCCCCTGGGGGTCTAGTTTTCAGAAATGTATAGGTTTGCTAGGTTTCCCTAGGTGCCGGCAGAGCTAGGGTTCAAAAACTACAGCTAGGCACTTTGCAAAAAAAGGGTAATTTTTCATTGAGAAAATGTGGTGTGTTCACGTTGGGTTTTGAGCCATTTCCTGTCGTGGGCACTATGCCTACCCACACAAGTGAGGTACCATTTTTATCGGGAGACTTAGGGTAATTCAGATTTGTAAAGCAACGGTTATTACCTATTGACTTTCGATGCATTTCTGCCTTCCAAATGAAAGACATTGTGTAAAAAAAAAAAAAGTAATTTTGAAAAATGACCGATAATTCTCATGCTAGTATGAGTATTCCCAATTTCAAAAATGTGCAAATATCTACTGTTTCTAAACTCTATAACTTGTTCCCATTTCAGAAATACATAGGTGTCGTTCATACCAATTTTTCCATGTATACATTTTCCCACAATAATTGCTATATAGCCGGTACATAATAAAAAGCCATTGCAAATTGCTGCTCAGTTTTTTACTCTGGGTTCGTCGGGTTCTTGGTGAACCTACAAGTCCTATATATCCCCACAACCAGTAAGGTCCAGCGGATATAACGGTATATTGCTTTCAAAGAGCTGTCATAATTAGAAGAAGTTACAGGTGAAAACGTTGACACAAAAGGCTGTTTTTTTCAACTAATTTTCAATTTTTCCTATATTTAACTGTTAGTTTCTATAAAGAAACCTTGATGGATCTACACAAATGACCCCTTGCTGAATTCAGAATTTCGTCTACTTTTCAAAAATGTATAGCTTTCCAGGATCCATTATTGCTTTCATACCCATTTCTACCATTAAGTGGAAGGAGGTTGAAAGCACAAAAAAAATAGCAAAAATAGGCTATGTCCCAGAAAAATGCCAAAACTGTGTAAAAAATGTTGGTTTTCTGACAAAAGTCTGTCATTCCCTAAAAGCTGGGAAAATGGTGATTTCAGCCCCACAAACGCTTTTTGGATACCATTTGCAGGGAAAACCCAGACGCTTTCATTTGCAGCCCTTTTTCCCATTTTTCCCCAAAAAACAAAATTTTGCTGTATTTTGACTAATTTCTGGGACCCCTCCAGGGGAATCCACAAACCCTGGGTACCTTTAGAATCCCTATGATGTTGGAAGAAAAGGACGCAAATTTGGCGTGGATACCTTATGTGGTCAAAAAGTTACAGGGGCCTAAGTGCGCACTACCCCAAATAGCCAAAAAAAGGCTTAGCACAGGGGGGGGGGAAAGGCCTAGCAGCGAAGGGGTTAAAAGACCATTCACTTGTTAATGAGGCTTTGTTGTATTTCACCTCTTCTTAGCGCCCCTGCATCTCCACGAGATGCAGGGGCGCTAAGAAGAGGTGAAATACAACAAAGCCTTATTAACAAGTGAATGGTCTTTTAAAGAATCGCCCGGCCCCCATAGAGCGCTGCTGCAACCGGCAGTGTTTGCTGACACTTAAAAAAAGAAAGAAAAAACACAGGTAGGATATCTGCAAGGTCCGCAGGCCGCCAAGGAAGGCTTGCCGGGCCGCTGGCGGCCCGCGGGCCGTACTATGAGTACCCGTGCTCTAGGGTCTGGGGAGCGGGGTACACAGCACAAAGGTTATGAGGCCATTAGCACATATAGCAAGTCTTAAACACCTGTGAAGAAAATCAAGAGCAGGTAGGACATGCTTACACATAGAACCGCGGGTGAACTGCACAAAGCAAGACAGGACAAAGACGCAGGTAGTATGAGCCGGGGTTCAGGTTAATGTTTGGGAGAAGAGGAAGGACAATAGTGTGGGTGGCAAGTCTCAGAAGGAGGGGCAGTTCATTTCCTATCATGGGGTGTAGGGAGCATGCAGAAGAAGACTTGTCTTGTTTTTTTCCCACTGTCATGGACATTTCTGGTTACATAAACTCTGTCTGGTGTGTTGTGCAGTTAAGGTTAGAGCTTGTGCTTGGATCTTGAACGTAAACAAGCACTGGCAAAGACAATAGGTCTGGCATTGGCTGCTGACGTTTTTGGCCTTGCCAAATCTTATTTTGTTTGCGAAAGTTTCTTCTATGAAGGCACACATTGTATGAAAACAAGCATTGCCTAAGCCAGACTCCATATCTGAACAGCCTGGTCTCGCGCAAACCACTGCTCTCATATAGGAGAGCAAAATCAATGAGAGAGCAATTGGTGAACAGCAGCCCTGAGATAATTGAATCTGAAAGCTGGTTAAAAGCAAACCCTGGTTTTAACAAATGCCTCAAGTGCAAGGCATGCAAGCATGGTGTAAATAAAAAGGAAGTACAACTGCCCCTAATAAATAAACCTTGGAAGATTCCTCGGTTTTTTAATTGCAAAAGCGACCATGTGGTATACGTGCTTCAGTGTACATGCCCAATGGTATATGTGGGCAGCACAATCCACATGGCCCATATCAGGATACTCCAGCATCTCAGGGCTGTCAAGAATAAAGATCAGTCCTATCCAGTTGCTCGTCACATTAATGAGATTCATGGAGGCAAGGTGGAGGACCTTACCTACTATGTGGTAGACTCGGTCCCCAAGAAAAGAAGGAGGTGGTAACCGTGAGGGCAGTTTAAGAAAACTGGAGTCCCGCTATATATTAATGTTAGACTGCAAGACCCCCCAATGGCCTGAACAGTGATGAGGACTTATTTGTACATCTGGAATAGACACCGTAATTCAGTACAGTAGCTTTTACGCTTCCTCCACACCCAAGAGGTGGATAAGAAAATGAAGTAGATCAGAAACAATGAAAAAAATGATGAAAATCCTATCCATGGTTCATTCTTTATGGCTTTTTTTTAGATTGCATGTAGTGTATATAGACACCAGTTAACACTACTAATATGGAAGAACAAGCCCTATTGTGGATATTTTAAGAGAGAACTCCTGGTTTTTATTGTATTTTAGGATCTGGTGTAACAAGAAAGCATATTTGGTCATATATGAACCCCTACAGCTGTTATCGTAACCTTAAGAGTATGAGTTTTAAGATCCGCCTGTAAGAAGAGTTAGGAAACTTTGCACTAGAGCACATGCACTTTAAGCTGAAATCGCATTTTTTGCCCTTTTTCCTAGTAGGTAACTACCATTGGTAATTATTGTTATGGGGAGAATAGTGATGAGGAACGCATTAAGATATTGAAATATTTTCAAATAATGCAGAAGAGCATACACTGGAGTACGTGCACTTCACTGCCCTCGGAGGTTAGTGATGCATTTGTGCTCATAGACAAACTGGATATCTACAGATGGTATATTGATGCTACTATACCGGAAACCAGTGTGCCGAAATGCACAGTCACTTTAAACAAATAATTGGCACTTAAGCACTAGCACTTTATTATGGCATAAAATGGAAATACGAAGGTATGATATAAGAGGGTGAGAAATATATATGCAAAAAGTGTCTTTGTATCCCCGTTTGGTATCAAATCCACTTACATGCAGCATAAGGAATACTTTTATCAATTTTACAAATTTCGGATTCGCCAGCACTTGCACTTTATAATTTTGCTGTTTTAAACTTTAAATTTCCAAGTCGAATTGTTCACAATGCAATATAAGCATTTGTTTTTCTAGAAAAGGAAAGTGGAATATCTAGCACGTGCAACTTTGAAGTTTTAAACCAACGGCAAGCCTGAAGTTCGACAGGCTGTGTATCCGTATTGAGTTAAAATTAGCTGCAACATATAAATTCAATAAAGTATTTTTCAGTAAAGGGATCCGGATACATTAAACCTAAAAACACCAGGCTACTGCACTATGCAGCAAGGGAGACCAGTATCCAAAAGGGTTTGTGTCCATGGTATAATAAAGTTCATTCAAATAATTAAGTATGTAAGTTGATGGCACAAAAAAAAAAAAAAAAGATAAATAGAAAAATTGTAAAAACAAAAAATGAACAACAATAATAAGTAAAGTGTAACAATTCTCTGTTTGCATGTTTTGAGAAATATGTACAAAATGAACTTTACGACTATGTATAGTATGTTGTCTATGTTTAGGTTGCCATGTGATGGTAACAGTGCATTTAAAATGAATGGTATACTATGGCTCTGTATGTGATCAAGGCAGGGGACCCTGCCGAAACGCGTCATAGCCCGGAAGAAAGTAAAATAAATCAAGATATACCTGATGCCTGGATTGCGGTGTCGTTCTTTGGTACGGCAAGAAGGTGTACCGAAGTTGGTCAGAGATATATATATAGTATATATATATATATATATATATATATATATATATATATATATATATATATATATATATATTTCTGAACACAGAACATCACCGCCGTCACGCCGACTTATCCCGGGTGCTTAAATCCAGCGGTGGTGAGCCGCAATTAATACAAAGAACTTAGACGCGCCAATTCTACGTCTATAAAGAAAAGCACTCGCAAGGTATCCGGTGTACAAAGTGCTTTATTCTGCAGACCCCCTACCCCCTGACAGACACGTTTCGCCTTGCGGCTTTGTCAATGTCAGGTATACTGTGCAACAATTCGACATTTCAAGACGTGGGATAAGTCGGCGGTGATGTTCTGTGTTCGAAATTGATTTGGCCGTTTGCCCAGAGGCTTGTCGTATTTCAACGAGTGACGCTGGATATTCAACGTCGGAGAAAATACAAGCGGACGTACGAGCTCCCTTCCGACCATGAGGCAGCGTGGAGCCGGTGTCTGGTGACGCGGTACTGCGGCTGCATTCAGGCCGGTAAGTGCGAGTTTGTTATTCCCGCATGAAATTTATTATCAGCCTCAGTCTCGATAAAGGTACCGTTTTTATGCAGACCCCCGTAAAGCCTATAGAACTGTGCACGCAACAGCAATAGCAATGAAATAATGTCGAGTGTCATTGAAAGAATTGGCGGCAGCGGACATTTTTAAATCTACTGATGGAATAACAATCGGGGCCGCTAACACCATAGTGCAGTGCCTTCCCACCAGTAACCTGAAAATACTATTTCAGCAATTGGAAAAAGCGCAAGAAAGGGAGATAAGGAAATGGTGGGAGGCTACATCCTTGCAACGATATGTAGACTGCAATCGTGTCCCTAGGGGTCTGCGTATTTTCATTGTACCATCATACGAAAACCCAGACCCCCTACTTCTGAAGGAATGGGCTGAATACACATCAGAATCAGCGAAGGGAATGGTATTAATACTCATAAAATATGCCTGGAGTGACCGCGAAAAATACCTGGCAGAAATCAAGAAACTTGAAGATATGATTAGCAAAGATAAAGACACTAAATGCAGTGAAGAATTGCGAACCATCATGATGAAACGCCTCAAGGATTATTAAGCCTCAATAAGACGGAGAAAACAATTAAAATTTCAAAGAGATGAGCAAGATTATCTCACTGGATGAATTCTAACTTTCGCCCGAAAGTTTGATGCCCCGAGAAAAAGGATGACACAGGGTGCCTCTAAGAGTACAAACAAAGACACCTCGGAATTAGAGGCTGAAACTTCTGAGGGGGAGCAGCCAACAGGCATGGAGGAAGGAAGGAACAACAAGGAATCTCCTTTTTTCCAGGAGTACGAACTGATAAGAGAAACCCGACAGAGGCCACCACAAAGAACACATCCCCCCCAACAGCTCAAGCAACAACAAAGAAGCGCAAAACAAGGAGGGGCAAGAGGGGAAGAAGCGGTAGCACCCTCACCAAGAGTGACACGAAGCAGAGGCAGGAGAAATCAATGGTAATAGCCAATAATGGCAATACAATCATTAACCTCTCTGATAGAATTCTCACCCAAGAGGAAATGAAGGTTCTACAAATGGGCCTAACGTTCTGTCCAACTACAGAATTTAACTTCGTGCAAACGAGGATTGACTTGTTCAGATATATTAGAAAATTGAAATTACAGTAAATCTTTATTCTCCATCCGAAAAATGATACCGCCATCGGAGACCAAAATCGTCCAAGTGCGGATCATGATGAATTGAGTGGTCATGATTTGGAAGCCCTAATGGCATTGCAATCCTTGGAATCATCGGAAGAAGTGACTGATGTAGCTACATGTCTTGAGACAGCAGGAGTAACACAAAAACGGGGATACAGTAATTTTAAAAGGAAATCAAAAACTATTCCACAGACCCCGTATGATGCTGTTGATGTCTTTAATGAGGCCGTTCTTTTGGACTTACAAAATCTGGCAAAACCATCAAAAAGAAATGAGAATAAACGCTATAACATTTCTAGAAAGCAATGGGAGGCCATTACAACACTTAAAAATGATTGTAGCATAGAAATTAAACCCTCAGACAAGGGAGGAAATGTTGTGATCTTTAATAAAGAACATTATCAAAAGGAAGCCATGAGACAACTCTTGGATGAGGATTGTTATAAGGTTATAAATAGGGCAGAATATCTGACATGCATAACCGAATATCAGATCCTTTTGAAAGAGTGGAGAGATGAAGGGATGTTAAATCAAGAAGAATTTCTGTTCCTTCACTGTGAAAATGCGGTTCTCCCAACCTTTTATCATCTTCCTAAGATACATAAGGACTCTACAAACCCTCCCGGGAGACCAATTGTATCCTCAATCAACAGTCTCTTAGAAAATACTTCGACTTTTGATTCTTTTCTAGCTCCTCTAGTAAAAGACTTGTCATCATATGTAAGAGACACTCAAGATTTTTTGAGATTGATGGAAAATATAGTCTGGGAAACAGATATGCTTTTAATAACACTAGACATTACTAGTCTATATACTTGTATAAATCATCAAGACGGCGTATCGGCTGTTAAATGGTTTCTCAACAAAAGAGCTTTAAAATTTCATAAGCACAATGAGATGCTTTTGTATATGATCAGATTTTGTTTGAATAACAATATTTTTCTGTTTGCAGGTAAACTATATAGACAACTACGCAGGACCGCCATGGGCACGTGCTTCGCCCCCAGCTACGCGAATCTTTTCGTTGGCTGGTGGGAGAAGCACGTGGCCTGGGGGGAACTCCATGACCATTGGATGGATAGGATTATGCTATGGGCGAGATATATAGACGATCTCTTTGTTGTTTGGCGTGGTGACCGTGCCTCGGCTGAGGAGTATGTCGCCTCGCTGAACAACAACGAGTTGAATCTGAGATTCACAAGCCATATAAGCGAGAAATCAGTAAGCTATTTGGACTTGGAAGTCTTTGTTGCCAATAATACTCTGCATACACGACTATATAGAAAACCTACAGCAGGAAATGCCGTGTTGCACGCAGCTAGCCATCATCCCAAAAGCCTCCTGCAAAATATTCCCTTTGGTGAACTCCTTTGCATGAAACGTAATTGCTCAGACGAGGGAGATTTTAAAACAGTGGAGGAAGAGGCTGTTGTGAGATTTAAAGAAAGGCTATTCCAATAACATTCTTAAGGGAGCTGCGGAAAGAGTAGGCAAGATAGATAGGAGACAACTGTTGATAGCCAAGATTAAAGATCCTAATGAAAAAGAAGGACCTGCCAGAATGATCACTAATTTTAGTGCTCAGTCGGGCAGATTGGTACATATTTTTAACAAAAATTGGCATATCTTAAAAACGGACAGTATTCTTAAGAACCATCTTCCTGAACGTCCTCCTATTACATACAAACGCTGTCAATCGCTTGGTGACCATTTGGTTCATAGTCACTTTGATGCCTCGCCCAAGGTTCTTAATAGGATGAGTGTAAAAGGTTTTTATCCTTGCCTTCGCTGCAAAGCCTGTAAATATAGTAGCAAGATGATCAATTTCAGAGGAAGACCAGGAGACCCTAGACCCATCAGGCAGATAACTAAGTTCCTGAACTGTAATTCTGATTTTACAGTGTACTGCTTGGAGTGTCCGTGCTCCAAGCGATACATTGGTAGCACTATTCACCCAACTAAAAAACGTGTTCTCGAACATATGCGCGCAATAGCAAGTAAAGACAAGACATATCCTGTAGCGCGACATTTCGAGAAGTACCATCAAAGCAATCGGGACCTTTTGAAATTTTACTGTCTAGACCAGGTTGACAGGAAAGAACGAGGGGGAGATAGAGTAAAACAACTAAGAATATTAGAGTCAAAATATATCATCGACCTCCAGACTAAGGCCCCGCTAGGCTTGAATAATGATGAAGAATTGTGGGTACATTTATAGTAGGCTGCCGTATAAATGAATAGACATCAAATACTAGTTGAACTTAGGAACAACTGTCCGCTTATATGAATTAAACATCATCATAATTATATATTTTTTTGAAATATTTCTTAGCAATGTATACGCTAGCCCATACAGGGCTAAATAGTACAAATTGGGAGATTAAATTGATGTGATTTACTGAGACCAATATCATGAAATGAATTTTATATACATGATATGTGTTTTATTTTATACAGAGATATCTTGTTTTAATGATAAACATATACCTAAATTAGAACATTGGTCCATTTTCCCAACTAAATGTTTTTAATTCACGTTTGCACTGGCACTTTATTCAGTTGTATTCGATATTTCATTGAATTGTATTTTACTAAACATGTTTAAAGATGGCCGCGATATATGTGAGATACTGTAGTCCATCATTGTTATCTACTATTGTCACGTGAGGCGTCACGTCTTGAAATGTCGAATTGTTGCACAGTATACCTGACATTGACAAAGCCGCAAGGCGAAACGCGTCTGTCAGGGGGTAGGGGGTCTGCAGAATAAAGCACTTTGTACACCGGATACCTTGCGAGTGCTTTTCTTTATAGACGTAGAATATATATATATATATATATATATATATATATATATATATATATATATATATATATATATATATATATATATATATTATATATATCTCGCTCTCTCTCTATATAGATAGAGAGAGAGAGATATAGAGAGAGATATAGAGAGAGAGAGATATATAGAGAGAGATATATAGAGAGAGAGATATAGAGAGAGAGATATAGAGAGAGAGATATAGAGAGAGAGATATAGAGAGAGAGATATAGAGAGAGAGATATAGAGAGAGATATAGAGAGAGAGATATAGAGAGAGAGATATAGAGAGAGAGATATAGAGAGAGAGATATAGAGAGAGAGATATAGAGAGAGAGATATAGAGAGAGATATAGAGAGAGAGATATAGAGAGAGATATAGAGAGAGATATAGAGAGAGATATAGAGAGAGATAGATATAGAGAGAGATATAGAGAGAGATATAGAGAGAGATATAGAGAGAGATATAGAGAGAGATATAGAGAGAGATAGATATAGAGAGAGATAGATATAGAGAGAGATAGATATAGAGATAGAGAGAGAGATAGAGAGTTAGATATAATTATTTAAAGCAAGAATTGCACCAGTAGTTCTTGGCACTGAAGGGGACTATGTATTGTGCAGATGTGCACATTATGCAAGAGCATAATGCGAACTCTCACAGTCAGAAGACCTACCCACGATGTCTTCTTTTTTCACACAATCTCAGTGGAAAAACGATGAGCTGGAAACCCCTTCACAGAGTGAGTTTTCCAACTCGCGTTTGGTGGCCCTGCACCGCCGATGTCCATAACGGGAAATGAAAGCACCCCAGAACACTAGTGTCAGCAATAGCTTTGGTTTTTGGTGGCCTGGTTGAGGGGCGGATAGAAGTGCCTCAGGCTGTGCTTGGCACTAAAGACAAACCCAGTCAAGGCAGATCTGTGTCAATGTCCAAAGTGTGCTGACCCTGTGCCTCATGAGAAATACTGTGGTGGGCGGAAGCAAAATGTGAATGACACCACAACAGACCAATTGATGAAGAAGGCAGACTAAAAGTTCTCGTAAATAAGTATGTAGAATGTATACTTGTATTAACAAAAGATCTTGGCTATCGTCAGACTTGCATATCAGTTGTTTTTCAGGGAAATGTGTCTACCCACAGCCTCTCCTGGTGTCTCGATTCAGGGGATGAAATGCCTTGATAAAGTCAGCAGGGTTCTTGTCTGCGTAGGTTATCACTGAAAACGGATCTTTCCTACTTCACAATAGAGAGGATTGCCTTTTCCCCCCATTTCTCAGTCACCCAATCAGTGTGCCATACAAATGATAAATTCTGCAAAAGATAATTGTTGGTCACTGCCACAATATGAAGTAGCTTCCACTCTCGGACTAGAAGTCACATGTAGGGCCACTTGCATCTCCCGCTCTCTGAAATGGCAGTCTTTTTTTTTTTTTGGGCCAGCCGCATTATTGCATCGCCCAAACCCAGCGATGCAGCAGGAGCACGCGTAGCTCCCGATATATTGTTCAGATTAAATAAGCTTCCTTCATGGACGACATGAAAAGATAAACATTGCCGGATAGGGACTTCAGTCAGAAATAAGCAGCCATGCTGCGGTATGGAGAACAGAGCCTTGGGAAGCCATAAACCGTTGTCAAAGAGATGTTCAACCTGGGAGCGATGGCCTACTTTACCAGCTCTTCAACAAGAGCCAGGGAAGTGATCATTTTTCATAAAACAGACCAAAAAACGTTTTTAAAAAACTTAAGATGCCAGTCAGCCAGACCCAACAGGGCTTTGCAAACCCACCTGACTCAGTTGTACTCAACATAGTCGAGGTCTAGGATGACCCTGATGGAGGCTATGATGCGCTCACGTATATGACTGACAAAGTCATTGCTCTAGCATACGTCATAGGCACAGGTAATATTCCAGAAGGTGACTGATACTCCCATGTACATCACTGAAACAGTCAATGCCCTCACATGTATCATTGATACAGTCAATATCCCTGATGGAGGCTGGCATTCTCACATTCAAAGCCCTCACCTGTATTATTGACATAGACAATATCCCTTAAGTTGGCTTGCGTTCTCTCTCTCACAGCCAATATCTCCGATGGAGCCTTGCATTCTCTCACTCACAGCCATTGTCCCTCAAGGAGGCTTGCATGGTCTCCTAGCCAAAGCTCCAAGTTATATTATTGACATAGCCAATATCCCTGAAGTTGGTCTGTGTTCTCTCAATCAACCAATATCCATGATGGAGGCTCGCTTTCTCTCACTCACAGTCAAAGCGATCAACGATATTATTGACACAACCACTATCCCTAATGAAGACTGTGATAGAACAAATGTGGCAGTGTGCACAACACGAGCAAGAAGAGTGTGAGGAAGTGCACACATTGACCAAGCAGCCAAGATGCCTGTGGAAGGAAGGAATGGATAAGCAATTCATCAACTCACATCACCCGGTCAGTGCTATTAAAAAATTAATGATCAGGCTAGAATATATTCAGGATGGCACCCACATGTGGGGGCAATGGAGCACATGAGGTCACAGATTCGCCAGAGTCAATGATTAAACCGTCTCATTGTGTGCTAATTTAGGAAATGGGTTTGACTTTCCCAAAGAAAAAACTATTTTGACAAATTACACACATAGAATTCGGACTTAAATGGTTATCTCAAAACTACACCCCGAAAGGAGAACTAACGCTTTTACAAAATATATTACTGCACTACAACTTAAGTGAATTGAGATAACATTGTCTATTATCGAACATATTTTATTCTAGAATGTTTAGAGAAGACAACGGGGTCACACCCATAAGGCATAATTATTGTGACTATAGCTCTCTGCATATATTTAAACCATAGTGGTCTTGTTATTTAAAAACCCTTGTGGTAAGCACTATACAAGAAAAACAGCATAACATAAACCAATAAAGAAGATGTGCCGAGTAAAATATACTATTCATTACTCTTGAGGAAGGGTCATTAGGACCCACTGCATCTTTTAAATCATGGCTCCTTCCCACACTCAACAAAGGTAATACATAGCATATGACACTGCAAATCTATATACGAGTATAGATTAATAGTGTTGGCTTTCCACATATAAGATCCCCAATTCTTTTTTATATAGATCTTCGTAAGAAAAGGAGGTCTGTCCAAGCCCCTTTCTGCCCTCACATCCCTCCAGAAAATGCCAGAATATTACGATGTATCAAATAAGCTATATTTGGCTTAAATGAAATATGTATGGATCTTAAACAAATGCATTTCACCCACACGTATACGGACCATGTGAAAACAAGATAACCACAACAACAAGCCTTAAAGTTTGGGCCAGTGACCATGCAGCATTAATTGGACTAAGCTCAAACTCCAAGACATTCCTTAAGGAGCTGGACTAAAGTGGAGGGGTCTCAATAATAGCGAGGGCTCTGTAAGTGGGAGTCTCTCCAAGAAGAGATAGAGGGATAGTTGTGCCATGCAACATAGTATTTGCCTCCTATAAGGGTCAAATAGTTGGCCATTTCCTGCAGTGTTAAGCCGCTGTGAGTAAGCACGCAAGCATCTTTACATGATCGTGAACTCTTCAGGCATGGAAGGCCTTGTCTTAGAGGAGATTACCTCATACAGCATTCTGAAATAAGAAGCGGAAACACTGCATGTGTGGCAGGTCAGGCGGCACCAAATTATTGCATGTAGACCAGAGGTAAAGGCTTTTCCAAAGTTGTCACATGTCATGTTAGAAGACATTTAGTAAGCGCAACAGGCACTGTAGCTTCATGACGCTACATGTTCAAAGTCTACATGTTGACCGACTTTCTGTATAGGCAATACATCAAGTTAACGCCTTTTTGCTTAACAACGCTATCTACATTTCCTATGACAAAAAAAACAACCACTTTATTAGCAGGAAAAAAATTATTCTCCCTCAATTACACTGTACCTTATTCCTAACTGCTCCAGTTACGGATGAAGACAACCTCACCTACGAAGTAGGCAGAGAGCAGGACACCTGGGAGCCATCCTGACCAGGAAGGAATCCCTCAGGAGACATCTACCCAGATGGAGGACTCACCTCGGTGGCACAAGGAGACACAGCGCAATGGATGGCATAGAAGATTCCCTCCCTGTCTGTACCGGTCTGCTCCTGGTGTGACCCAGGTGTCTTCCAAACAGGTTAGGTCAAGCAGCTTGAGGGAGATCTTCGTGACCTGCAGACATGGCCACTGGGCAGTCGTGTGTACCAACCACAACAAAGGTGATTTTATCCTCCTCAGTACCTCAGGCAACAGGGAGGTCTGTGTTTTTTTGTGTTATTTTGTTCTTCCACAGAGTGGAATTTGCTATATAAGGTTGTATAACTGCTGGATTGTGTTTGAATGTGTCTGGCTATAGGCATTCCTTTAAAGTTAGTGGTTCGGAATTCATATCTTTCCAGTTCAAACTGTTACTTTAGGAGCCATTTTAAGTTGCCTGGTCCTATGCAGTGATGGATACTGGAGTGTCATACACGTATGACGGACTATAGAATAAAGATAATTGTTATGGTACGTTGGTGGATGATGGAGACATTAAAAAAAAGATAAGATGCTAAGTCTTGAAGTTCTTGCTGCTGAATTCTAAACAGAAGGAAGGGGTGCTTGACTGTTGGGGGTTTTCCAGTCAGTGAGAAATGACTGAAACATAAGCGCCACGTTGTGGATACCTCCAAAATGCTAGCTGCCACCTTAGCAGCGGGTGACTGACAGTGTCAAAAGCACATCCGTAGTGCCAGTGGACATAGCTTTTCAAAAGTACACAGCAACAAAAAAAACAAATTGTCCCAGGCCACCAACGCGATCTCATCAAGCTACATAGCTGAAGAGATGATAACTTTCCTAGATGGAGGACAACTGGAAAATGCTATTTTGGAAATCTTTGGAGATCAGAGAAAATATCGAATCTCAATATTCCAAAGTAACAGAAGTAATATTTTCGGCAGTGGAAAGGCTATATATTTCCGTAGGAATCCTTTACAACTGCCAAAAGATCATTGCCAGTCATTATTTTGTAAACTTCAGCAGGTAAACAGGGGCTCAAAGTTGCCAGGGCTTTAAAATCAACCAACAATGTTTAACTACAAAATGATAGTCTTCTGTACACTCTGATCCCCTCTTATGTTTAGGGTTTGCCTTTGCCACACATTTCTTTGTAGCTCTGTCACTGAAGAGGAATACTTGTGTCAGTCAGGTATGTTAATGGGTGAAGTTTACTGCTCCTGAGTCACTGCAGTATGCTGTTGAGGGTGGAAGCTTAAAGTGAAGAACGCTACGTCAGACCAGTGAATGAATAAAGAAGGCTGACTGAAAGCCCCGTGTAAATATGCTTTGTACAAATAGTTTTATTAGAAACAAAAGGTTATGGCTAACGCCAGGTCTTAAAAATTAGTCCTCCATTCGAAGCCTTACTCCCCTACACAAATAACACCTGTCACTGCTTTAATAACGACAAACCGTGACCAGTTACTCCCCACACCTACAAGACAGATTAAAAAGATATGCTCTAGCAGTTTTTGCGAATGTAGATTGACCAATATTTCATATGCAGTTAATCTATTTTTCTTATCTATACCGTCCTTGGGAACTCCAGTTAAAATGGCAACAGTGTTTATTCAATACCAAACATGGTGGTGTTCCCCAAAAACAGCAACACCTGTCCTTAAGAGTTGAAAAATACCTAAAAGAGAGAACCTGTCCAAGTAACCAGCATCTAATAGTTGAAATGAAGGGTTTTCACCTTCTGTAACTACAGACATTGAAGGAACTACAGAGATGCCAGCTATATTTCCGACCATAAACATTGAAACACGTTTTTTCAGCCATAACTGCTTTCTAGGAGCTGCTTGTTTAGAAAAAAAAGCATATTTTGGTAAGATCAAAAGCCCATATTTCCACCATCCCTTTACAAGACTTCCTGTAATGTTTTGGTCCGAGGTGTATCTTTAGAATCCAAGCCATTCTTACCTTGATCAATGATAAACATTGATCGGACAGTGGTCATGCCGGAGTGCTCGCGCGTGAGAGGGAAGCAAGTGCAGAGAAATCATGTCATCCGAGAGTTCTGTGTGGTGCTTTCTTTAGCCACAGTACCGGAACTCATCTAAAAAAAAAAAGGAAAGCACTGGCTTTCCACTGTCATTGACCTAATTCCATAAACAGACTGCCTTCACAAACTACTGACCTGAGTAACAGACAGTCTTTAAAAACAACTGATCCGAGAACCTACTGAGCAAGGAAGGTAGGAAACCCAAAGCATTCTATATAAAGGCCATTTAAATAACAAAATATACCCAAATTCACCCGCTAGTATCATGGATGGTCTTGTAAAAAGCAGATGTAGATAGTAAGAGAACTGCAACCTTTGTCTGCCGAGAACATCTTTTACCCACAATCAACCTACTTCTTGAATAAGAGATTATGGCACTGTCAGCTTTAACCAGCAGTCTTCCTAGAGGCCGCCAATATGAGCAGCCCAGTAATTGGAGTGATATAGCTGGTAAAATCGGACTCTGCCAAGTCGGAATTTATCAGTTGCGAAAAATACCATCCAATTATGAGTTTTGGAGAATAAATGGTGGATATTGAGACTTACCGTACTAAATGCCGGGCATCCCCCCATCCCCCAAATAAACATCAGCTGGGTTGACCCAACGGTATTTACCAGAAAATTAATAACTGTGATATGTACATTAACAAACATTATCACACAAATCGCAATTAACAGGGCTACGCATAATGAGGGCCAGAGTTTAGTACTACTGATTAATATACATATAGCTATATACAGCCCAAAACATGTCAGTTTCAGCAGCTGTACAAGTGCCAAAATCAATCGCTTGTTTAGTGGTGATGCAGAAGACAAACAACGAAAAGCTTGCCAAAAGAATGACAATGAATAGCCAACACTGTGCCAAAAAATAAAACCTCAAATATAGCAACCATTACAATCTCGGCTTCAGCCCAAAATAATTTTACAAAAACAAGAAAAACGTGTATACATAAATATTGAGAGTCAATGTCTTGCTTTGGAATTCACTTGGGATTCCCATAGGTCAGCTCATGAATACTTGTCTCTAAAAAATATGAACGAGTGCCAACATGCTGCAACACATTTCAAAGTGAGTCCATTTAAAAAAAAAAAAAAAAAAAAAAAAAACACAGACCTTCCATTGTCAGCCGAAGTGGACACAAAGGGACAGGCATGCATTCTGAAACATTTCTCCTACCAGACTCTGTACACCGTTATAAAAATTTACCTTCACAAAGTATTTCAAGAAAATCAAATTTTAGACCACTTCAAAAGTAATGAATGCGTAGATGATGCCAAAAAGATTTTAGGGACCCCATATTTGTCAGATATGACAATCTCAAAGGGTATCTGAAAGCCCAGAATATGTTCAATAACACAAGGTCTGGGTAATTCAACCAAGCAGATTAAATGAAAGCAAGAAAGCATGGGAGGGCAGCAGTCGTTCATCAGCAAATGCCAAGATACTTTGCGTTAATGAGAACTTAAAGGGAAAAAAGAAGAAAAAAAATAAAAGGAATTGAATTAACAGATTTAAAAACTGACTGACGGGACAAGGGTCAAATAAATAGTCTCTTTTGTCCTCATTGCAGGAAAGGCGTGCCTAGGACAGGGACTGAACCTTTGTCCCCGACTGCATCGGATGCCCACGTGTTCACTCGTTTACTATGTGACTAACATATTTTAGACATATCAGCTAATTAAACCTCTTACGCTATTGTTACATAAGACAACAAGGACTTAACTGACAACTCCCTGTGATTATCCCGATGTACATCCCGTCTACGCAAGATGTACCTTCAACACGTCTGCAATTTGTAGATTGTTTTAATTGACAAATGAGTGCGCACATGGGATGGACAGTGTGGGGCCCACGGTGGCTCACAAGACCTTTCATATGGAAGCTGTTGTGTGACGTTTACCAGCTTCAACTGCAACCTGACTTGGCTCCAAAGTTCATGAGGAGGAAGTTAGAGGTGGGCGAGCTAACAAATTAACAGGGAGACCCGAGCCAATGGTATGGGCTTGGCCCTAAGAGCCCGCGCACGAGCTGAGCCCTGAAAATAGTTGGCATCTGAATCATGCAACAAACATCATGTGAAAATATGACAGTCTAGTTAAAATTAAAAAATATATTTCTTTAACACGCAGAAGTGTTTCACATAAATACATCAGGGTTTTTTAGTACAGCGCACACCCCAAACTCACATATTGAAAGGTGCCTTGATATGTGTTGAAGGCATAAAAAAAAAAAAAAAAAAAAAGCTTTGTTTTCCTAGGATCACACAATTTGGTCAAGTGGGAAAGCCAGCGCTGGCCTCAGGTTTTATGGTTTCACATTAGGCAATTCACCCACTAGATGGCTACCTCTTTCTCTCCTTTCTAACACCAAAGTTTGTGCTTGGTTTTTAATTCTTGGTGCATGGTGGTAGAGAGCGGGCGGCAGGCAGAAGGCCACATTAAAGCTCGGCTCATTATGGGCTTGAGAGTTTAAAAGGACCTTGACCCGAGCCAGAGCCAGGCCTCTGGCTCAAGCCCTGAAAGCTCGCTCACCGCTAGAGAAGTTACTGGTCCCAGACAGCATATCCCCCAATCTAGAAGACTCTTCTGCAGGAGGCTGGAGCAACTGTTATGAAAGCTGGCCAACACATCTTTAGGACTCGCATACCAGACCGTACAACCTGCATACGAAAAGACCTGTTGTCAATTTACAGTGGGCTTAGATCCCGCTTAGATCCCGCTCATTGCACACCATTGTTTGGCTTTGTCACTTTCATTTACTTGCGAACTTGTGTGGGCGCTTTCCTTCGCCGTCCTACTTTTGTCCCTCCATGGAACACGACCTCATTACATGTGTCCTACCACTGCTTACTATTCAAGTACCACTTATTTCTTTCTGGTTAAGCATTCCATGGGAGTGCCAGCGTTTTTCAGTTGATTCTTTGGTGTACTTACTCCCTCTCTGCCTGCCCCCATGCTCTCCCTCACCAGTGTGTTTATCCCCCAGCCCCCTATATGATGCGATTGCCCTTTTGGGATTCTCTCCCATTTTGTTCTTGTGCTTCTCCTACACAGCTCCACGTTGCTCTCTCGCCGAGTCGTGTACTTCTCCCCTAGCTCTCCATGTTGCTTCCACCACCTGCATCCTGTGTTGTTTCTGTACACCAGCCATCCGTGTTTCTTTCGCCCCCCATCACACCCTACATGTTGCTTCCACTCACAAAAAAACAAAAAAATGCATGTCAGCTACTTTTCGTTATTCACCAATCTAACTTGGATTGGTAAATAAAAAGAAACAAGCATTGGCATAGCCAATAGGTCTCGCCTTTGGGACCTTATAAGTGTTTAGACATGCAACAGTTGATGTTGTTGCACCAAGGATATTGTACTGCATAACTAAATACTTATAAGGTTCCAAAGGCGAGACCTATTGGCTATGCCAATGCTTGTTTAGGTCTCCTGTTATTACACAAAACTAATATCAGGCGGGCACATTGCGCAAACACGTTTGGTGACGAATGAATTTTAAATTGCACAAAAATGAATAAGTTCACCAGGTATACAATCAATCATACAGATCTCCCAATGTAGATAGTTGAGAAGACATTGACCGGTCAGATGGAGTTTAGAATTAAACGCTCACCGCTGATATCTAATGCTAACTGTAACCAAAACGAGGTCACCTCACTTTTCCAGCCTTACAAAGAGCATTGAAACAGCAGAAGTGCCAGCAAGCGCTACATCATAAAACAGATCGTTTTTTGACTCAGGAGAGGTTACAGGTAACACCCAAACGGCATAGATGTTGTCATTTGGGTAAAAACAATGCCAAATGGCCATCAGTGGAATTGGGTGACATAAGCAGAAGCTAGGTACCTTTTTTAAAGGCATGTATATTGCCTACTGCTGTATAAATACACCTCATGAGCGAGGAAAGAAGCAGAAGAGCAATCATGGCTGGCAACATGAATAGAAACTCTATGATAATTAAAAAGCCCAGATTCTATCTCCCCCTGCTAGGCCGAAAGAGACCAACTTTTTTGGCAGGAGTTCGCACCCTAAGCCTGTTTCATTCTCCTGAAGGCTTCCAAAGGTGGACGAGCCCTATTTGGGACCATGGTTCAGATCCAAGCCCTACTGGCACCCTGTAATGTGATGGTGATAGACAAAGCACTTGGTAGGTGCTGACCTGATAGCACAAAAATTAATCGACTCTCACCCTATCACCTCTCCGTCCTCAAGTCTCCACTTCAGTCCAATACCTTTTCTTAAATATGAGAGACTCTTCCTCAGTTTATATGAAGAGGCATCCTCCTGCCCTTGTAGAATATCCCCCCAGACAACTTTCACTTTTAATATTAGTAGACAATGATATTTCATGTTAAAAAGAGAATGCAGTAAGAAAAGGGTTACAGTGCTTCCATCGTTTGACCTATGAGGTCATAAGCGGTGCATGGCGGGGACACAAGTTATAGTTAGCTCACTAAACTATAACTAGAGAATTTCATTGTTTTGGGGGGTTTTAACCAAGAATTATTATCTTTTTTAAGAGTGGTATCAATCTTATTTAAAATATTTGAACAGTCATAGTTGTTTCTGAACCTCAGTACCTCAACGTGTAGGTTCATGATGCGGTATTCATTTGCTTTAAGACACCACAGGTGCTGAGAAGTTTCTCTCTTTTTGTTGGGATTGAGAATCTCAAGGCCATTGACACCTGCCCTCACAGTGGTGCTGCGTTACAGTAATACTAGGTAGCAGCTGTAGGCGCCATCATAAGGGGAGGGGGATACCTAGCTACTGAAACACTGTGTAGTCTTATTGCCAGGCAAGGCAAGATGTCATTTGTAGTGCCAGAAACATTGCACTGGTACTGACAGCACTCAAAATCACGGGTTATTAGTGCCGCCTGCAGAACACCATTTCAAGGTGGTGTTCAAATATCTGGTACCAAAAAAAAGATGTATTTTGTGCTGTACTCAAGACCAGTCGCTGAACTTTCAGTGGTGTGGAAAGGTTAGCAAGGAAAATTGAGCCCCTACATGCTCTGGTTGGATATCTAAAGTTAGCTTTACTTTTTGTCCTGTGGCCACACAAGACTTAGCCCTGGCCTCGGTACCACTGCACCGACTGCACTGAAGGTACCTGCGATCCTGGGAACTTTCCAAAGATGAAACACTAAGCTACATCCTGAAGCGAATGTGGAGTGCATGTGTTTATGGACGTCTTCGGTGCACCTCATTGTCACTGCATTAGCAGGACCTTGTTAAATGTAAGAGTTTTCCTGGTCCTTGGAGCCTAATAATACAGCACCTTCAAAGACGTGCTATTGTGGAAGATGTTTTCATAATCAATCTGTGGAGCTTCATTTGAATTGTGCATCGGATACAACTTGCCCTGGACTTTGTCACTCAGAAATGTTTTAGAAGTTTATTTCCCCCACGACTTAAAGGCCCTTCGCGTTTACAAGAAGCCTGCAGACTCACAGAAGTGGCGCTATTAAGACAGCACGAAAACATTTGATTTCTGGCCTCCTTTGTGGAGGAAAATGCACATTCATCAGGACAATATGCGCTGCCCATTTGCCTGCTAAGCTGTCAGACCTGCACTTTCCATCAAAGAGATAGCATCCCTTTCATAAGCCCATTTGGGACCCCTTTTGGAGTTATCTAAAAATCATATCTACGTGGTAATCCTTTTAATGTGCTCTTGACTTTTAGAAAACAGCTTTATGTTCCTTCAGGAAAGGTTTTAAACCATTACCCGGTAATTACTATTCGTCCATGAAAACAGTACATGATCTCTCGTGATGTATAATCAGTGTGTGCTGGCTGAAGCCAGGCGAGACAGCAGCCCACTTAAACGTGTGTGTGTGTGTGGGGGGTGGGGGGGGAGGGAGATAACCCTGAGCAACAAAGATGCCCAGCGCCAATGGAACACCAAGGGTACATTAGAAATAATGAACAAGCAATGGCCGCGCGGCCGTGAAACTGACACGGCCGCGCAAGTAATCGAGGGAAGCCAGATGGCGAGGGAAGCCATATGGCGCCTGATCGCGTGTGCACGCTCGCGTGAACGCAAGCTGGTCGCCAGCAAACTGCTGTTTGCACTTCCAAAACCCGCTTACTAAAACTCTCGTCAGAGCAGCGCATGCGCTGGCTCAGGCGAGACCTAAAAAGGGCCTTCGTCCTTTTGTAGCTGTGTGGTGTGCGTGCTACTAAATAATATGTCTGGCCACATCACATGCTTTTTTTGCTCCTCTTTAGCAATGCCGCACGGCATCTAGAATACTGTAAAGCATCGCTAAAAACCAGTAGATCTCACAGACAAGAACTACTCGTTTTGCAAATGCTTGTTTTTTTCTATATTACTTGCATACATTAGCAGTGTGGATGAAAACCTGGACTATATTGAGGTCAATTTACATAACACAAAGCGAGCTGTAGCCACATGTACAGGTAGAGAGCCACCATTCACTCCGCCTCCATTGCTTCAACACTTGAACCCCAAAACTATCCCAACAAGAGCAAAGCACACAAAAGCACAACGAAGAAGGTTTGCGAATTAACCACGCTGTCAACACTCTTTTGTACTGTATTTCACATTCTGGTGTGCAAGTACTAACCACAATGAGTAAGTGGGTCTCAGAAAAAGATGGAGATGAGGAGTTGGCCTAATGGCTAGGGCGGTCGACCTCGAATCTGGGGAACTGGGTTCGAGTCTCGGCAAGGACGCTGAACATCCCGTGATTCTGGGCAAATCACTTAATCTCCCCGTGCCTAACAAAAAAATGAATGTGTACTCATGTAATGCAACTGGTGCTATGTAAAACGCTCGGATACCCGATTCCGGTCAAGTTCGCGCTATATAAAACTGTAAAAAAAAAAAAAAGGGGGGATTGTGGAAAGGTTAAAAGAGCTGGTATCTGAAACTAAAAACCTCCTTTCTCTATGAGTCCAACTTGGCTCTGTACGCAGGGAATTGAAAGCCCCTCCACACATGTAGGTTTGAAAGCCTACCCAACTAGATGACCATGGAGGCAGGAGACCAGATTACCTACCAAGGCTTCCCCAAAGAGGCTGGGACCACAAGCAGAACATGGTGTCTCCATATGCTGCAGCTACTTGATCTGCTGATAGGGCTCGAAGTGCTTAGAAACATTCTAAAGACCATTGTGAGAAACTAGATAAAAACCCGACATTTAGGCTTAACCTACAGACAGAAGCAATTGGATTTTGGGCTGGGGCAACATCCAGTAGGGACGATGGGCAAAACAGTAAAGCTACCAATAATACTGTGACATAAGTTTGAAGATTCTGAAGATTTCACAAATTCTTTCATCGGTTGCTCATGCACACGTCTGCATGTCCCTTCCACCCTCTTCAAATGTTAAACACTCATTTTTTCACATTAAATCACATGGAGACAGGCTTCTCATGGCCCCTGCCCCAGTACAAAAGAAGAAATCAATGCCTCAGTTATGCAGACAAAGACCCTCATTCAGAAGAGGGGGGGTGGATAGCCTGCCACTGGGTTAATAAGTATTTCAAGTTTCAGATTGTGTGTTAATCTGGAGTATTTTTGCATTTCATCCATTGAGAACACCTCTTCGTTCCGCTGTTCAACGGCCACTCGCCCACAGAGCACGAAAAAAAAAATGATAAAATAACCCATCAGTCCAAATATATAATAAAAAATGGCTGCGGGAGAGGTAAATGAACTCATTCCTGACAGGAAAGCGAATATTTCCATCTGTCCTCAGGGACATGCAGTGGTTTCCAGAATGTTTACAAAGAATTAGAAACTTATGTAGGCTCTTCTAGCATCAGGGGCTATCCGTCAAGAATGCATTCAGGGCAAGGAGGCCATGTGCATCCTCGTATTGTCCGGGCTTCCGTAGATTCCTCCTTCAAAGCTGCGGGGGCAGTGGTGGGACCACTTCTAGGCTGAGGAAGCCCTCGGCAGAAAGAGACAAAGACACAGAGCATGCGCGGAACGGATTATATAGTTTGAGGGACATGCGGTTCCGAATCTGATACCGCAGACCTGAAAGGATGTGTTTAGAACTAAGGCCCTACAGTACATTATTAAGAAACCCATCTCAATGTGCTCATGTAAAGCGCTCCAATACATTCGGGCCGAGTTCGGGCAATATACAACTGCAAAAAAAAAAAAAAAAAAGCAAAGAAAGAAAAGGGGATTTCCATGAATCGACCGAACCCGTGTAAAATTCGCTGTTGCCTTATAAGCATATCCAAGGACTAATGCGTGGTAGAGAATAAAGTTAAAATGTTTCCCCAGGTGTATGCACAAAACTTTCTGTGCATTAATCCAGTTCTTTAAATGGACAGACATTTCTCATGGAAATACTGGCGCTCTGCCATGGGAAATGTCTGCTGATTTAAAGCACGGCATGTACCAGCGTACCCCAGACCCTTCGAAGCACTGCTGAGTTTGAACTTTCATCCTGGTTCAGTCACCAGGGCTCCAATGCTTGTTCATCCCAAGGATCGGCCATTTTGTACAAGTACAACAATGAACGTTCCATGCAGTGCTATCTCATTTACACCTCAAAGCATTAAGGAAAGGAATGCTCCAAGTTACCCATGTGGTTACAACTGATGCCTTCCAATAAAGAACCCAAAGTCTGACCTGCCATGCAGCACCACTCCTGGCTGGTGGACATGTTCACAATGTACGCACTCACGGCCTGGCTGCCACAAAGCTATTAGGTCATCTGCAAAAGTGAACCCTTGTCTAAAAAGTTTGGCATTGTGCTTGTACAGAAGACCACATAAAATAATACACATGTAAAGAAAGCACTATAGTAGGCTTCAGAACTCAGCTGTAGCATGAGGCATGACCTTGTGTCTCACAGCTCTACCACCAAAGTTATGAGCCTCTGTGCCACAGCTACACAAGCGTGTTGGGCGATACTCCCTGAACTGAAACTGTGAAGAGATGACATGCCACTTTGGGGATCCATTGGTGCACAGTGCTAAGATTGGATAAAGCGAGTCTAGGCGCTTCTCTTACTTTAACAATATCTTAATTTGAGAGAGTCTCAATGTCCCTGACGTGGTACCAAAAACACACCGAAGACATTGACGAATCAGGGATGAAGAGCTGTGCTTATAAAATAATTCTGAGTGCAAGACGTCATAGGCCACACTCCTTACCACAGGTGAAGGTGGGTCCCTATGTAATATTATCTGCTTGCACCTGTGAAGGCCACACCACTAAGTTAACAAACTGATCAGACCTTGTGGTCCAAGATCTCACTTGAGCTCGTGCCCGGACTCTGCAAGAGCAGGCCACACTTCTCAGTGATGTGAAAGGTGGCCTTGGCTCACCTCCGAAGATAGCGGTGAAATGGTTCATCACAGATGGCCGTTTGCAGCACTCAAAACCGTGGGGCCAGTTTGACTGACAGAGGTAATGGTACGCCAAGTGGCTACATACATATGGCACTAGTAGCAGAATCAGGCAGCATGCAATGACATACTATTGGGTTCAGTGATGGCCAGTGTAGTGGCAAACATCATCATCAACAGTGCCGTTTAGTATCATTCTGGGTTGTTTGCCACCAAGAAAGCACCAGAATCACCAAGTGGAGTTATTCAAACTTGCTCTGCTGGATGGCGGAGGGAATCCAACATAATGAGACATGCAAGCCCATGACATGAAAGTGAGGACTGAAATGAATATAGGACTCCAGGGCCTTTGTTTCCATTTGTTAGATTCCACTTCTTGCCACACGACCTCTCAAGGGTGGCACAAGCAGTCCGCCTTGTAATTTCTCTGGAGGAACAAAGGTTACATAATGCCTATCCCGAAATCTCAGGCGTATTGATGAATCATTAGGGTTGAAGCCAAAGGTCATGTTGGGGTATGCAATCCTCACCCAGAGTTCACACCGACAACAGTACCATGGCAAGATGAATTTAGATCTGACACCTGCAGTCAGAACCACTATGCTATTTGTGAGGTGATGCTCCCCTCCCAGCACACTACCAATGCACTGACTAGTGGAGAAGGCTCAATAACCCATCAAATTCAGCACTCTCATATACCACAGTGCGATGACTTGCCTGCTGCAAAGATAGGTTTCACCTTACACATCAAAGCCAATCACAGGCTGCTCAGTGAATAAGACTCGGACACCTAATCAAGAAAAGAACCAATGAACAAATCCTGTAACTATCATAACTCACACTGTGAGGAAACATTGTAACGGCTCTACATGAACAGCAATAACCTAACCAGTTGGTCATAATCAAGGCAGTGGTAGCTCACACTTAATCCCTCTGATCTTGGGCATATCAATGCCATTAACTCACACACTAACAAGATTTTATGTAAGCAACAAAAGATCACCCCCAACAAAAAATGTACATTTCAATGGCTCCCTTCAATTCAATCAATAAATATTTATCGGAGGAATTGTCTGATCAAAGGTATTATTGGAACAAAGAAACCACTGTTCAGCAACTAGATGTCACCTGATTATCCATTGGCTATGTTGGAAAAAGTCGCTTTCTGGATTCCTGACCAGGAAGAAACATTGAAATTTGACAGGAAGTCAGTATTTATATCTGTAATACTGAGGAAAGGCATTGTTATAAATCACTGTTTATATATTATTTCGCTGCCATGTCTCATCTGTTGGTTCTGGTGTTTGTATCTTAGTCCAGTATGCTTGCTGTTCTGTCCAAAGTCTGCTTTTCTGTCACACACTTACCCCAGTTTCAAAATACCATGCTCATATTTCGCCATGTTAACATATACTTGTATTTACATCCTGTTTAATTGTTAAGCAATGTTGCATATAGATGATGAATTCATGACCTGCACACTATCTTCTCATTTAATACCTTTAAAAAAAAAAAAAAAAAAGAAGAGGGCAGTCCACATTTTTCGTAGCCCCTCAACCCCCAAAAAATGAATAGCCAACAATAAATACCAGTTAGGGGAATTATTACAGCTGTTAATTGGAAATATCCAGACACTAATAAACTAACCCAACGAAACATTTGGCCCAACTCCACACCCTCAAACGCATTAGCTCAAGTAGTGTAGTTTGCCGAATGTTAGATACCGTCCTGTGAATGTGTGCACAAGCAGCCTAAAGTTCCCTGAAACTGCGTCCACTCTTCTGTAGTACTAAACAAAAAGGCCACTGTGCACAGACACACACTCTCACTTAAATTACATGACTTGTCTATTAAACACATTCAACTGAGTTTGTGGAACTGGGTAGACGGGGATTACTTGTACGTTAATAGGTCAACATCGAACTGTATAAAAGCGATTTGAAATTTGAAATCACTGCAATCATACACGAACACTTAAAACCCACAGACAGTTAACAGCGCACAAAGTAGGCCGCGCTTTGTGAAGAGACATTTGTCGAGCTGCGACCTGCTTCTGTGCGACTGGACAGCTGACTTTGCACACAATCAGATTAGTTCCTTTTTTGGGGTTTCCATGCGCTGGGGCGCTCTTTAGTGTGCAGACCACGTGCCAGGAGCTCAGCTGCGCGAGCAGATGTCTCAGTGCCCCTTGGATTTGTCGTCGCTGCCCTCCTGGGGACAAGGAGGCTCCCCAGCTGTCGCAGGTCCCATTGTGCAGACCCCAAAAAGAGCATGCCTACGTGCGCTGGCGACGAACAAAGGCCACGACTCATTGTAGGCCACTGTGGCTGCTGGACGCACTACACGCTTGTTTTGTTTAGGCGCTAGGCGACCATTCAATTTACGGAGAGCTAGCCTATATGACTGGCCAAAATTAAAAGAATACCAGTTTCAGAAAGGGGTGGGGCTGGATAAGAACAGTAAGCGGACCGACTCCTTACATTGAAGCCTTCTGCTCAAACAGGCCCACTCAGACAGGAACGTTCCCATTAGCTGGCTTCACATGAGCTGATATTTTTCTAATAACTGGACGGTAAAGCGCCGACATGGTAAAAATCGTGACTGAAAGCACGGTAGCAATAATGAATGTTTATACAGCGGCTGGAATGGGGGTATGCGTGCCGTTTTTCATCCAACCCGCTATGCACACCGGGGCCCCTTTTAGAAAGGTAATTCCAGGAACATTTGTATCACACAACAAAGTGCCTTTTGTGCTAGCGCTTGAAACTGAACGAGCACGGCAGGCACCTGCGTTAAAGCTGCAGCTTACACCCGACAAATGTCTGCATTGTGCTAGCCTATCAAAGCAGCTCTGCTCCAGAGTAGAGCGGTGCCGCACAATTGTGACCCGTGCCGCACAATTAAAACCCAAGTCTAGAAATTGCCGTCACTTTCAGTAAGCCCTATAGGGATAGTCAGTACTGGGTGCACGAGTTATATGGATGGAGCTAAAACTCAGAAGATTCACAAGTATCAAAACATGCCCAGCCGTGTAAGGAGCAGTTTGCTGTCGCGCCTGGGATCAAATCTGGTTAAAGTTGGGAGTCGCAGTCCCACTCATCGCCTCGTAGCACAAATGTACACATTGGTAATCATATAAAGGATTCCAATATAGTGGAAGAAACTCCTTTCAAATCAGGGCACCTCTGTTTCACTAAGTTGTGTGATCATCAGCAAAGATCTTTGATCTCGTTCCCCAGTATACGCCTCAGACCAACAGTAAAGGATCTGACAGCGTAAGTACACCCAGTGTAAGGAATATATAGAAACAGTGACCTCGAGGGCAAGGCCCCGCCCACCGCTTCAATGTAGGCTTCCAGACCCCCTTAAAAGATGCAGACAGTGGAAAGCAAAAAGGTCTGACCTGAAGGCTGGAGCTATTCACGTCGACACATACATAGAAACGCCCAACATAGTGCAAAAACAGAATCAGCATTCGAAAACGCTAGGATACAGTTGAGAGATATGCGCTACACAAAGACTAGCAACCTTATCTTCACAAACACGTCTCACAGAGTCACTGTTCGCTCTCCTCCCCAGCTCCGCGGAAGAAGACAGGAAGACGAGGCCACCCTGGAGCCCCCCCACCTGCCATCCAAAGCAGACATAAAGAAAAGCACGCCTGCCTGGCGAAGCCACAAGGATGGCAAACAAAAGCACCCCGTTCACAAACACATGCGCACAGCAGGGGAGAAGAGAGGCACCGGGGCACACGCGTGCCTCTTTTCAGGAGCACAGACTATACAAAGGCAGAGCACTGGCACCCCAGCACCACGTGCACCTGCCATCTCGAGCCTTTGCGTGGATCAGTCACTCGGCCTGGCCGCCTGGGGCATTTGCCGAAAAGGACATTGGATTAACACCGCCCATCACACCTGCCAATCCCTCTCGCACCAAAAGTGGGCACATAAATCAGCCCGCAGGTGGAACGTGTCACAAGTGAGTGGAAGTCAAAATGTACAGAAAACAGTCTACATTACTGCTGTGCTGTCTATCCAACAACAGACCAGAAATGCGTAATTAAGATAGCTTACGCTTGGACTCAATCGCCGGGTTGGTATACAACGCCCCGTGCACAAAATTCAGGTATCCTCAACTCACAAGCCCCACGCCTTTAGACTACAGTAATGGTAAAAGTAACACTACATGCGCGAGTTCAAGCAGAGAAGTAAGCGTGATGTGTGCAAACACTGCCCGCACCCTCTCACCATCACTCAACACACCATTAGAGCACAGCGAACATAAACCAGTCGTGCAAAACCGAAACTCACACGTGAGCCCTGCCCAAGAGTACACTGTTCACTCAAAGCTGTGGAGAGGAGGGGACAGAGGCTGACACTCCTAACTATACTAAATGCACTATTATATACACCCCGCGCTACAGACTTCAGTGAGGGGGGGGTCCAGCCACAACTAGGACATGTAAAATGGATGGCGGAGGACGACACCAGCTCACACACGCTGAAGGACCAGGCGAGTTCAAACATCCCTAGCACCCTAGGGTCGCACCCTGATCTGACTGCACGGGTAGGAGAAGCCACCGTTGCACCTTTCGCGGTAGGCAGGACGCTCCAAATCCCGGTTCGCAAAAGGGTCCACCGGTAGCACGCCCGTACCCCGGATAGCACAGGCCTGCCCGGGCACTGTCCCGTGGGATGTGGTACTCCAGTGACCAGGAGGCACCCACGCGTGTCACTCTGCCCGCCCTGCCCCTCACCTGGCAGGGTCTTGTGCGCCGTGTTGCCCATGGCTCGGGTCCATGAGCCACGGCCGACTTCCCCAGCTGCAGCTCGCGCAGTCCCTGTTCTGGAGCCCCAGCACCCCGTAGCTCCCGGCTCGCGCTGCCTCCGCCGGGGCTCGCGCTGGTACTGCCACCGCCTCACAGAGCAGCAGGGCTGGCGGAGCTCCCGCGGAGCGGGCAGGGCCTCGAGAACTGAGCTCCGCCCTCGCTGCATTACTCACCCAACTACTCCCCGCCCTTGATTTAATAATTCCCTTGAAGCAGCCCCCGCACTTCGAAACAGGCCACTCCCACCAAAACAGGCACGCCCACCCAAACAGGACGCTGAAGCTCACACAGGCCCCTCCTGCATTAGAGAGAAACCCCCAAGCCCGTGTACCAAACCATACATTTTTATTTGCATAGTTTTGAAGCAGTGGAACCAGGCCTCAAGGGCGTGGAATCGCTGTCCAGCAGTAGAATATAAACAGTAGAACTTGTCTTGTATACGAAAGGGGGTCGTGTATATGGCGTTACATGAAGATGATTCTAGAGCGGGGCACACCAGGCATAATGTAGGATCATGAGAGTTGTTTAGCAGTGTGGGTACATCATGCGGCAGAGTTGATTTGTATAGCACTACTAAACAGAAGTAGTACATCAAGTAGCCTCCATTGGTGCAGCAGGTGCAGTGACACCAGAGGCCTGAGGGAACCACTGAACCTTGGTTATGGCTGTATATCACACTCCGAAAAGTAGCTAGGACAATGCTTTAAATAGGCAAGAGCTATCTGGTACTGAGTACCTTTAATTTCGGGGGCATTTTCATCCTTGCACTAGGGGTCATGGCACACTGACTCAGAGACATCTTAAGGTTATTTGGGGCCCTGGGCCAAACAGATTTTGGGGGCTCCTTTTCGCAAAAGCTTCGAATTTATGATGCAATTTCAGCTCTTTCCAGTAGCGGCTCGCACAGGTAAGAGCAGTGGGGCGGGGTGGGGTAGGGGCGTGGTGGAATTCAACAGACGACGGGATAAGTAATATTAAATAAATAAATAAATAAAATCACTTACTTTGCGCTCATTGCATCGCCGCGTCGGTCCCCCCACCCCACCCTGCCTCTTCCTCACCGCTCTTACCTGTGCGAGCCGCCACTTGCTCTTTCATGCTCTCTTTGGCCAGGTCACTGACAGTGCACAGGCACACTCCTCCAAATTCTAAATGTGTTTACATCTAATATTCAGGGATAGTGCTGTGTGTTTTCAATATTGTAACACAGCAGCTGCTCGCTAATATTACTGCAAATAATCTCTGTGACACCCTCCCATTTCTCATATGTGAGGTCCTGTTTTGATCTGAAAATTACACTTTTTTAATGGAAGTTGCATGAAATAGAAACGCATTTCTCTGCAAAATGTCTGTAATAGACTCTCACACATCAAACACATAAAAAATAAATTAAAGGAAAATGGTATTTAAAACAATCTGTTTAAGAATTATTTAAGGCCATCAGGACAAGACTCTTTACAGAACAGAGCTAGGTCTATCATGGGGCCCCTGGAAAGGCTGGGACTGGGGCCCTAGGCCAGAGACCACTTTGCCCATGCCTTAAAACGTCTCTGCACTGACTAGCACTGTAGTACAGGAAACGGGGACAAGTACAGTTTAAGCAATTCAGTCAAGCATTTGGTTGTCAAGCAGAACAATAGGGATGTAGTGGGATATTTAGCAGCATTTGTGTTAATTATTGACATCAGTGAAGGCATTACGAATTACCGAGAAGCAATAAACTTCACACAATTTATAATTGTAATCCCTTCATAAACAGGTGTTTTTACAGGAACAGCAATTTAATGGACCACTTGTAATGAGGCCCTAACTACCATCGTGGTATTTAAAGTACAGAGCAACTAGGAAAGAGAGGAATTTTTCACAGTATGGGTGTTACAGATTGTCATTAGAGAAGGCCATACAAAGTGCCAAGGCCCCATTACAACATATAGATGTACTGCAAACTCAGGAGTTATGCAATAACATAATGAGTGTTAAACCCTACACATCATCATAAGACCTGTATAAAGGGCGTAACAAACAAGGGCAATTAGCAGCTCCTTTTCTGAATCCTGACTAAACATTTAATAAAATTCCTGCTGCAGTGAAAAAAGAAATGTGTCATGCTACAGAGAACAAAAGCAAAAGAACAGTCATTACATCACATTAAGTACATCAGGAGTCATCACATCGCAGATAAGTGTTACTGCCTTCACATTGGGAGTACTTTGCCAGTAAGTGATCTATCTATCTATCTATCTATCTATCTATCTATCTATCTATCTATCTATCTATCTATCTATCTATCTATCTATCTATCTATCTATCTATCTATCTATCTATCTATCTACCTGTCTGTCTGTCTGTCTGTCTGTCTGTCTGTCTGTCTGTCTGTCTGTCTGTCTATCTAGCCCCACTCACAGCTATCTGGTCGTGCAAGACAGACTGAGAATCACATGTTCAGGCTGACTGCGATGGAGCGTAGGCCAGATACAGGGACCAGATTAGACCCATTGAAAGAGCTGCCTTCTAAGGTCCAGCCACAAGAGTTCCATATGCGGTGGAGGAGACTGCAAGGATCAGGGCGAGTATCGTGGATGGGTGACGCTGTAGCGAGAAAAGGAGAGCAGGGGTCGCGGACAGTCATCGCTGTAGCGCGAAGATTCTGTCGGGCGTCTCGGATAGTCACTGCTGGAGATTTGCGTTGGCGATCACCGCGGGCTGCAGATTTTGTGCTGCTGGTCAACATGGATGGTCGCTGTAGCGAGAAGAGTCTGGTTCACAGGAGCTTCTCACTGACAGTTGGCACAGGTGGCAAGATCTTGGTACCAACAGGCCAGTTCACAGTAACGAAGAGCCCAAAACCTCAGGATTTCTTCTTTTCTTTCAGGAGGAGTTCAACTGATGGCACACCAAGGGTCTAGAACCTGGGAGGCACCTCTTGGGGATCAGAAACTCACTCAAGCAGAGGCCAGCAGGGCTCAGGCGGGTACATGCTATATCAGTTCCAAAGTTATTCTGCCCATGCCCGCCACTCTAAAGGTGGGAGCAGGCCTATCTAACGGGAAAGGTATGTAATGACAAGACAGTCTATTCATTAGTGCAGTGAAGCTCAACCTTGGAGAAATAAAAAAAACCATTGAGGCTGCTTTCTGCTGAGGCAAACAGAATGAGACAGAAGCTTGATTTCAGTCATGATACAAAAATGGCGGCTGAATGCAAAATGGTGCCGCAAATGCTAACTTAAATCGTACAATGCAAGGTAAAGTCGGCTAAAAGCATTTTCCATTCCAATAGACCCTCCTTTTAGCATTTGCTAACAATTTTGCCACTGTCTAAAAGTAAATAACATCTTGTATATCTGGAAAGCTACTGCTACATGTTAATACACACATTATCAATATTCAAAAATGCCTTCATCTATTGACATTGGGTCATTGATATCCTTCATCATCATCATCACAGCAGTTGTCTTAGTGTCATGTACTGAAACCTTTGGCTTGGGTGTCAGTCTTTTTACACAATAAGCACAGCAAGCAGGAAGACAGTGTATGCACAAGCAACAGGTGATGAGTATACCAGCAATTGCAACTAGGAAGATAAGAATCTTCCAACCCCAGGACGTCAATAGACCCCAGAACCATCCAGAGAGAGGCCATGTACCGTTTTCTTGATGGATGTCAGATGCGAGCCTATGCAGTTTCTGAATGGCAGCATATACATTAGGGGCGTGATCCGGTATGTATACACAACAACTGCTGCCAATGACGTGACAGGCCCCTCCCCGATCAGCAAGGATGACGTCTAACACCATCCTGTTTTGTAAAGTAACGAGTCTCGTGGCTTGGAGCTCAGAAGTGATATTCATCAGTATACCCGCTGTTGTATTTATAACCCATTATACAACTCTTGTGAGCCGACGAATGTTAAGGCTATTGGACATGGGGCCCCAAGGGTACAATACCTTTCATGGCATCTGTAAACTGCTGCAAAGTGGTGTCTGTCTGATCTATATCTTCTGTGTTAATAACCCTTCTCATTCGGGACAGGTATATACTCCTGCGCTGCAATCGATGGTCCTTATGATAATTAGACGGGCTATATATACAGGTGGTAAGAGGTAAGAGAGATAACACCTGTGTGGCATCTGGAGCTTGCTGTGCTTCTGATGCCATGGTAACCTGGTAATGCATTCTCTACTGATGGTATCCTAGGTACATGAAATGTTATAGTTTGAATAAAGAAAAGGTCTGTTTGCATCCACTGGCTGGGACCTGGATGGGTTCTTCTTACTATGGAATAAACCTGAAGACTTACTTCTAATCTGCTTTGCGTGATCCTTTCTACTACTATCAAGGATCTTACTCTGGCGTAGTCGGCAGCTTCATTGGCAAGAAGATCCCAACAAGCCTCAACAACAACAAAAGGACTACATTCTGCTGGAATCCCTCATCACTACAAGTTGTGAGTCGACAAATACCCTTTTTAGCCTCATCTCTCCTTCTGCTTTAATGTGCGCTACATACACTTTGCGTAACTTTTAAGAAACCCCACTTGTTTTGGCAATGAACTTTTTACCGAGGGGTGCCTATCTTTATGACCTCCTTGTTTGGGTGAGGCGATCTTTCTGACTTTATCTTTGCACTATATGGCCCTGGGATTGGGAGCTGCCGCCGCGTAACTCACCCTTTCTAACCTATTAAGGGTTGGGAGCTACAGACGCGGGCTCATCCCTCTGTTTGTTTTTAAATATAAACCTCTCACCTCGCTCCACCAGCGAGTGTCTCCTGCAGCTTTCATGCCTGGCAACGGCACGTGGTGAAGTTCCCTTTGGCCATTCTTCTCCGCCTGCCAACAGCGCGTGTTCAAGTTCACTTCATCATTCCTTTCATCGAGCGCTGTCTTCGGTTCTTCGCCCTCGCTCTCTTCGATGCTTGTGCCTGCCAGCAGCGCGACTCTCTTCGGCCATTCTCCTGCTCGTCACTGGAGTTCTACACGTCATGTTGTGCTTGTGTCATGACCCTCCCTGTACATGACCCGACGTAGCCGCCATATTGGGGGTATTTTCTACATCATCGCATGGTTGCGCTTTGTGCGTTGTATCTGTGGCACGCACACACTTTCATTGTTTGCAACGCTCTCCGCTTGTCTCCAAGCAACCTTGCGTGTCTCTTCTGTGATGCGCTCACATTCATACCTATTATAATCCTGCCGACTACGCCAGTGTAAGATCCTTGATAGTAGTAGAAAGGATCACGCAAGGCAGATTAGAAGTAAGTCTTCAGGTTTATTCCATAGTAAGAAGAACCCATCCAGGTCCCAGCCAGTGGATGCAAACATACCTTTTCTTCATTCAAACTATAACATTCCATGTACCTAGGATACCACCAGTAGAGAATGCATTACCAGGTTACCATGGCTTCAGAAGCACAGCAAGCTCCAGATGCCACAACCTGCCCGACCATCCCTCAGGGAGCCAAACATAACCTTGGGATCCACAGACAAAATAGACATTAGGAGGTGGTATCAGAGGCAGACTATCTGTTGTTCCCAGCTTATATGTGGTGTTGCACCTGCTCTCCCTTACCTCCATCTTTTCACTCCCCTGGACACAGAACGGAGCTGTGGTGTTAACCACTTACAGCGGTATTGGCTTATCTTCAGTAACATTGTGAGCCTGAAAGGACTGGAAATATTCTGACGCGTTGAATCCCAGGAAATCATTCATTTTCATGTGAGACCATGTTCCATTTCTCACCCCTTTGTATGCCTGCATGCAAGAGCTTAAGAACAATCTACCAAACGACTCTCGACCTGTAGGGGCACCAGGAGGTACTCTATGCATGGAGCGTACATTTTGTATCATAGAGCGGGGACCAATACTCTTTCTTTCTAATGTATCTAACTGGGGAGGTGGGCGTAACATACTAAGCAATGCAAACCACCCCTCACATCTGCTAATATAGGACAATAAAGAAAAGGTGGGAAACCCAATAAACCCTTGGAGGCTTGGGATAAATACAAATAATGAATAAAGGTGCCAGCAAGGGATTTACTTTTAAAGAAAATCAAATAAACACCAATTGCATGAATAGATCTACTGTCAAGCCCACCACTGGTGACTAACTAGTGAGCAATCAAAATTGAAATTGAATTATTTATATTTTGATGAATCATCCAAAAAACAATTTAAACACGGGTGTGTGTATTTTAACAGAGCAAGAATATTTAATACAGATAAATAAACAGGGTACAAAAAAGTATAACTGCATACAAAGACCGAGGTGAATCAATATTATACAGAGGCTGTGACCTCAGGGTCCAGTATGTAAACATCTATTCCAGAGTTTTTATAATGGAAAACGAATCTGAAGTAACAGAAAACAATTCCAAGAAGACCAAATGATTGTGGAAATAGATGAACTAGTCGACGTTTCGGTCTCTATGGCTAAAAAGTCTGTTGGACCATCTTCAGGACGATGTATAAAAGGTTAGTGGTAGACCCTTATGTTTGGTCAAGTGCTATATTTCCTAGACCAGCAAAATTATAATTTGTTTAATAATCCCAGATATCTAACGCCGGACAAATAATTAAGACTCCAGGCTATTTGACTTAAGTTATAACAGCCGTTGGGTTGATAGGCTGTAGTTATCGCTCGCTGCCGTCGAGCAGTATCCAGGCGGCGTAGCTCTCCTCACTGTCCGTTATCTCTGTAAGCGGCGTTTACCCAAGGCTGTTATAACTTAAATCAAATAGCCTGGAGTCTTAATTATTTGTCCGGCGTTAGATATCTGGAATTCTTAAACAAATTATAATTTTGCTGGTCTAGGAAATATAGCACTTGACCAAACATAAGGGTCTTCCACTAACCTTTTATACATCGTCCTGAAGATGGTCCAACGGACTTTTTATCCATAGAGACCGAAACGTGTACTAGTTCATCTATTTCCACAATTATTTGGTCTTCTTGGAATTGTTTTCTGTTACTTCAGATTCGTTTTCCATTATAAAAACTCTGGAATAGATGTTTACATACTGGACCCTGAGGTCACAGCTTCTGTATAATATTGATTCACCTCGGTCTTTGTATGCAGTTATACTTTTTTGTACCCTGTTTATTTATCTGTATTAAATATTCTTGCTCTGTTAAAATACACACACCCGTGTTTAAATTGTTTTTTGGATGATTCATCAAAATATAAATAATTCAATTTCAATTTTGATTGTTCACTAGTCAGTCACCATTGTTGGGCTTGACAATAGATTTATTCATGCAATTGGTGTTTATTTGATTTTCTTTAAAAGTAAATCCCTTGCTGGCACCTTTACTCATTATTAATATAGGACAATAGCATGGACAATAAGTTCTCACTTTTATTAGTCACTGAGAGAAGTAGTCCACACACCCAACAGTTTATCATGTTAGAAGCATTATGTGTCTGGTGCAACATTTCTATAAACACATTAACCTTTTAAGACTTTTGGTGCTCCCCTTTGTGAGGTGCCAAAGTGACAAACATATGCTCAGGGGGAACAGGCGTCGTACCAACCAGGGAATGCACTGGATATTTCTCCTCCGGAACCATGCTATACTAAGAACTGTTATTAGGGAAATCACAACGATCGTGACAAAAACTATTTTACTTTGTGTGGACCAACTAGACCAACCAGATCCATACCGCTCTAAAAGCGGTGCTGCAAATGGCTGCTCTTCCTCAGTAATGGGTCGACTAAATGGGTACATTTTAATCAGAGGAAAGGAAATACAATAGGGCCGATGACAAAAAGGGGCAAATGTTACCAGTGTCCGTCAGAGCCTCACTGGTAGACCTCTATTGTTCATCAACGTTGGCGCTGTTGAGCACCGGGGGTGGAGCTGTCGGACCAGCTCGAAGAAATCCCATGTCGCTCAGGATAAAGTACCCCCCTTCCAGGGGAGCACGTTCGGTCTATCCTGTCCAGTGTCCGAACAATGCACCAATCTCGTCTCTCCATATGCTACTGTTTCCTGACTTATCGAGTCCATCCCTTCTAATCTGACTTTTCCTTTGGTGCACTGTACCTCGGTCGGGGGCTCAGATTGTACCTAGCTACTCCAGGCACAGTAGGGTGAGGAAAAAGGGGCTCAGGGGGGTCAGACACAGAAGACGCAATAGACTGGGGCTCAAGCACAGATGGTCCAGTAGAACGGGGCTCCTGGATGGCCTTGACCTCAGGGGGCACTGCCGCATTCAACACTGCATCATTCTCCTCCTCCGTTTGTGTCCACGTTAGCTAGGCATCCGAGAAGGGGACAAAGCGGGGCACCTGCTCCCACTCCGAGTCCCCAATGCCGTCGAGGACCCAATGGTCATAAGGCAGAGGGAGAGGCACTTTCCGGCAGTGGTGGCAGTGGATCCAATTCTTTCGGCCAGTAACCTTGACCGCCGTTCGGGTGGCGAGGAGCACCTGGACTGGCCCCTTCCACCGCGGCTCCAATCCTCCTTTCCTCTGAAAGTTACGCGACAGGATAAAATCCCCAGGCCGATTGTTATGCCCGGGCCTCTCAGGTGCTGACGGAAGTGCGTCTTGGATCTGTTGGTGAATAGAATGCAGACTTTTAGTTACTCATACAAATAATCCACTAACAAAGGGTATTCAATCTCAGAAAATTTCCGAGGACGCGGGACGCCCCAGACATTTGCCGGGTGTCCGAACACGACTTCGTAGGGTGACAATCTATTCTATAATGAGCAGTTGTTCTAGTAGACAAGAGGGATATTGGTAAAGCATCTAGACACTGCAACCCTGTGCTCTCCTGAATGTTTGCCAATTTCAGTTTGAGAGTACTGTTGTACTTCTCAACCAAACCTGCTGACTGGGGGTGATTCGCAGCATGAAACTTTTGTCTGATATGGAGTCCTTCGCAAACCAGCTGTATGACTCTCGTATTGAAGTGGCTTCCATTGTCACTCAAAATCAAACGGGGCAAGCCAAAGCGAGGAAAGAACTCCTTTATGAGTACCTTTGCAGTCGCTATGACTGTATTTTCTTTAGTGGGGTAAGCCTCAACTCATTTACTGAATGCACAAACAACCACTAACACATATTTCAAATTGTTGACTCGATCCATTTCTATATAATCTTGCTGGGGGACCTCAAAAGGGAAAGTAGGGGGTGCAAAATTGCCAGGTGGTGCAGGAGTACCCTTCCCAGGATTGTGCATCATACACAGCATACAATATTTGACCAAATGTGCAGCCGTCTTTGGGATATTGTCATTGTGCCATACCGGATCTAACAACTTACAGATACCTTTTGCACTGATATGTGCTGGACCGTGCGCCACAGTGACTACGGGGAGAACATATGCATCTGGTAACATTCACCTCTGTTTCTCTGACTTATCCGTCCAACACCCTTCCTCATCCAAACGTGCTGTGCTTTCCTGCCATACTGCTAACTCCTCAAACGTTGCCTCGCTCTGAATCTCTTTGACATTTGCCAACGTATCCTCAAACATGGTAACCTCAGGCACCCACCTAGCTGGACCTGCTACAAACATCCTTTTCATCTTTGTTCGGGCTGTCTCCTTAGCTGTCTGATCTGCAAATGCATTCCCTCTACCCACATCGTCAGTTATTGCCTTGTGGGCGCTACATTTTATTATCGCCAATTTCTTGGGGAGTGTCAGAGCCGACAAGCCTATGTATAAGAGGGCCATTCTGTATTCTCATCCCATGGGAAGTGAGAAACCCCCTCTCTGCCCAGAGTCACCCAAAGTTATGGGCGACTCCGAAAGCTTACTGGCTGTCAGTATAAATATTGACAGCCAGTCCCTCACTCAACTCACAGGCTTGTATAAGGGCACAAGTTCCGCCGCTTGGGCCGACTGATAGGGAACTAGCGACGTCTCAACTACCGTGTGCAGTGTTGTAATCGCATATGCAGTAGTTGTAGTGCCATCTGGTAACTTTAAACAAGAGCCATCGACGTATAGTTCCCCTTGGGGGTCAGATAAGGGAACATCGGTCAGGTCTACCCGTCCCTTCGTTTCTTCCTCTGTCCGAAAAATGCAATCATGTATATCAATTTCCTCACTCTCAGAAGGGAGGGGTAGCAAAGTGGCTGGGTTTAGAGTGGCAAATCTTTTAACCGTGACATGCGGTGCAAAGACGGTCAATTTATAACCGGTCAGACGTGCACTGGTGAGGTGCTGTGTCTTGGTATTATTCAAAAGTGTATCCACAGCATGGGGTACCATGACTGTGAGGTCGGTATCAAGTACGAGCCCAGCCGATTGTCTTATAGAGATGGCACTGCCACGACCGCTCTAAGACAGCTCGGGAGGGCTCTTGCGATAGGGTCAAGAAGAGCAGAAAAATAAGCACACAGCCGTTGCTTACCGCCAAAGGCCTGTGTTAAGACAGAAAGCGCACAACCGGCCATCTCGTGTACATGCAGCACGAACGGCTTCATGTAGTCAGGCGTACCAAGTACGGGTGCAGAGCAAAGCGCAACGTTTAATTGCTCAAAAGACTGCTGACATTCAGGCGTCCAAGGCAGGGGTTCATGCACATCTTTAGTGGTTAGCGCAAGCAGGGGCTTTGTTAGTAACAAATAATTAGGGATCCAATGTCGACAGTAGGAAGTGATGCCAATAAAAGCGCGCACATCCCTCTGAGTTTTAGGGATAAGCATTTTAACAATGGTGCTTATGCGCTCAGGGGTCAATCTCCTACCCTCCTTCGACAGTAGGTGACCTCCTGTCGACAATATTGAAATTTAGAAAGGGACACTTTATGTCTGTGGTGAGCCAAATGCAGCAAAAACTTAACCGTACTATCTTTGCATCCCTGTTCAGTGTCAGAAGCAATGAGGATATCATCCACATATTGGAGCAATACGTTACCTGAGGAAAGCGTGAGGAAATCCAATTGGGCCTTCAAGGCTTGACTATATATGCTAGGGCTCTCTGTATAGCCCTGAGGAGCTCGACAGAATCTAAAGCTCCTGCCAGCGAGGGTAAAACTGAACAAGTGCCTGCTGTCGGGATGGATCGGGATACTAAAGAATGCATTTTTCAGATCAATGACAGAAAAGAATTTAGCAGAGGAAGGAATCATCGTCAGAAGGGCAGTAATGTCAGGGACCACCGGGAACTGAGGAACCACTATTTTATTAACTGCGCGCAAGTCAATCACAAAACGATAAACATCTGGGTGATCATCATAGGAGTCTGAAGGTGCCCTCTTAAGAACGGGAAGAATAGGGCTATTACACACATTCACTGTCGTCTCCTCAACAACTCCAGACTCAATCAGATCCTGTATAATCTGCAACAAAGCTCGCTCCCTATGGAACTAACCAAAGGAGTACCTCAGGGATCCTGTCTCAGTCCCACTTTATTTAACATCTATGTCGCTCCTTTGGCAGGTTTACTCAGGAAGCTAGGTTTTACACCCATTTCCTATGTGGATGATACTCAGCTCCTGCTTTCCTTTGACAAACAAGATCCCAATGCCCAGTCCACCCTCTCAGAAGGTATGAAAACTATTGCCAGCTGGATGAGACAAAAATTCCTCCAGCTTAACGCGGGCAAAACAGAAATCATGCTGTTTGGTGACGCTCCTTTGAGATGGTCTCCAAGCTGGTGGCCTACAGAATTGGGACCAGCACCGGAACCCAAGACTGTGGTCAAAAATCTAGGGGTTCGATTGGACCAGAAACTAACCATGAAGGAGCAGGTTTCTACCACCATCGGCGCCTGCTTCCATACATTAGGTCTTTTGCGAAAAGTATTTCCCTTCCTCCCTCTGTCCACCCACAAAACCCTGATTCAGGCACTAGTATTGAGTCGACTAGACTACTGCAATGCATTGCTGATCTCAGCCAGTGAAGCTTCACTGAATAAATTGCAAGTGGTCCAAAACATCGCTGCAAGACTGGTCTCTAATGCCCCTGCTCTCACCCCCCTCTCTTCCTCTCCTACAGAAACTGCATTGGTAGCCTCTACGGAAACAAATTTGCTTCAAGATCTGTTGCATTGTGCATAAAGCCCTAAACGGCAAGGGCCCCAGTTACTTAGCAGAGAAATTCAAGAAATATCAGCCTCCCAGGACACTACGTTCAGGGACCAAATCTTTTCTTGTGGTTCCACGCTGTAAGAAGGCCCGGTTGGGTGGGAAAGCCTTTTTCCATTTAGCCCCCACCCTCTGGAACCAACTTCCAATTCATTTGCATGAATGCTCTGACCTCCTGAGATGTCGCAAGCTCTTGAAGACCTCATTGTTCTAACTTACTCCCTGTTTCTGTCCAATTGTGCAGTTCGCGAGCGCGGGGATACCCCTTGGGGAGTGATTCAGGCGCATTATAAATCCTAAAATCAAATCAAATCAAATCCCCCGCCTGTGGTATTTTGTACTGGGGAATACGAGGCAAGATGGCATTGTCTTTAACTTTAATGGAAACTGGGGGAGTTTGCAATAGTCCTACATCTGTTGCCCACAACATGGGCGGCACATCTTTAAATTCAGCAGGGAGGGGTGCATCTTTGGATAAACACGGCTTAGAGCTCACCACATTCGGACCTTTTGTCATGTAAACACCATCCGGGGAACAATAAATTGTCGCATGCAACTTCTTTAGTAAATCTAAGCCCATCAAATTCTCTCTGCAATTAGAGGTCAACAAAAATGGCAAATCCACAGTAAAAGGACCTATAGTCAATGTGAGTGGTTTGGAAATGGGGCTTACAACCGGTACACCAGAAAATCCTACCGAAACATTATTATGGCCAGACAGACCTGCCCCGGGGACAAGTGAACGGGAAATAGAGCTATTCATAGCACCTGTATCCACCAAAAATTCCTTAGCTGAGCCATGCAAATCAGCAGTAACGTAAGGACCACGCTGATCTACAGGTATCTGAACTGGTCCCTCACCCTGTCCCTGTCTGTCCTAGCTGTGAGACATCCCTGTCACCTCATTCAGATCATAGTCATCGTGGTAGTATTGTTTGCCCCTAGGGTCGTCAAAGTAGTTCTGGTCAGTATGACCCTTCGATGTCCCAGTAGCCTGAACCCTATCCTGGCCTCCATCTCCATGCCCCCATCCATGAGACCCTCGTCCCCTCGGGACCGCCACCTTTTGCAAAAGCACAGGACACTCGCTGCGCCAGTGTCCCTCCTCTTTACAGTATGCACACTCATTTGGTCCTACAGGCATAGTGTTCCTGTTAGCAAGCGGAAGCTGTCAGTCCGGACCACGACGTCCTCTACCATTCCCTCGAGAAGCCTGTTGCAATAACACCTTGGTCTTCAATTCTTTGTGCTTTTCCTCCACCTTCTCCTTCTCCTCATTTTCCCTGTGTTCATAATACTGTGCCATACTCAATATTACAGAAGGGGAGGAGGTAGTCCAAGTGCTCTCCGAAGCCTGCAACCAAGTCGCGATCTCAGGAAGCAGGTTCGTACCAAATCTATTAACAAACAATCAGACACCTCCCTCCACCGACAAGTCCTGTCCGCTAAAATCCCAAAACACACCTTCAAATCGAGTGAAAAAATCAGACACAGTTTCATCTTTCTTCTGACAACATGCCGTTAACTTGTCCCAATCTACCCTTCTTGGTGGAATAAGAGAATGCATATAGGTAATAATCCAGCCAGGCAAGGCTAATATCTCGGCCTTAGGCTTCTCACCAGGCTTCCTCTCCTGGTCCCTTGCTTTAATCTGATCCCAGGTACCACCCAATTCTGCAACGTGGTCCTGTGTGTGTACCTGCCTCCAAATATCAACGGGTACCAGTAAACCAAAGAACATTTCAATATCTGCAAGCGTCATCACTGTTGATGAAGCCGCCTCCGTCAATTCCTTATAATATGCAGTAGGATTCTTCCTAGGGTCGGGTAACTGAGTCTTAAGGGACAAAACTTCACTCCTCTTCCATGGAGTATAAACCCATTATTCCTGAAACCGGGCCTCTACCCGAGGTCTAGTAACAACCTTATGCTGATCTCGTAGCTCTGGTATCTCAGGGTGCTATATAGGGTGGACTTTCCTCATCGGGAATTGGGACACTGCCTTCGGGCTCTTCTCAAGCAGCCTACCTCGATAAGCAACCAGTGTTGCTACATTACTAAAAACCTGACCAGGTGCCATATCAGCAGCATACACATTGTCCCTAATATCATAAATAATCTGGGGTGCAGCATTGTTAAAACACTGTTCCCACAGTCCAATCAGAGTAGCCGACATTTGCTTAAGGGCATGCTGCTGCACAAACGGCTCATAGTCTTTCATCACACTCCACACATCCTCCACGCTGTAAATGGGGTGACGAGCCCACTGAGCGGGCTGATTGGCTACTGCTTTCTTCTCTTCATCGCCCACATCAGATCGTATCAATATCCGCCCCAGTCGTTCCCTAGCTGTCGCCCAGTCCCCGTCCCCTAATCCCCGTACAGGTGTTCCACTACTCAGTAACGTCGGGGAATGAAGGAAAAGGTAAGGAGTAGTAACAGAGGGAACGGGCAACAATGTCGCCAATGGCTGTGTCGTAGGAGTAAGAGATGAGAGAGAGATGCCGAAACAATGGGTGTAGCAGGAAGGCTCGCGGTCATCGCAGGCGCTGAAGGCGAAGCCAAAGAAAGGACAGAAGGCGCGGTGGCCAAAGCAGCTGGATCAATAACAGAAGAAACAGAAACAGCAGAAACAGAAGAGGCAGGCGATTGTGGCTGTGGGATGGCAGGATATATTTTCTGCGGGGTGTATGGAGGTGGAGGTCGAGCATCTAACAATTCCTCCACAAATGTATCATTTTCCTCTCGAGCAACATAAGACTTTTCACATTGCAATCGAAATTACCTATCAGCACACTCTATACCTTTCTCTGCTCTTTCTCTATCATACGCTACAGCTTTCTGAGTCACCGTCTGCATTTTTCCCTTCCGGGCCTTTCTCTGCTTTCATTCGTCTCTGTCTAGCTTCCTTTTGCCATGTTCTGAGGGAATCGAACATCGACTGTCCACTTCTTTTCGCAAACAATTTATCCTGCAGGAAATTAATTTTCTGTTCATCGAAAGTGCCCGTCAATGGACACTGCAACTCAGCATTGTCCCTCATAGATTTGTGCCATAACGTACTAAACATAATAGGGCCAAGGCCATCTTTGACATACATGTCAAAATTAGGGGTGCCTTCTGGTGGCGCTGGCTGATTTTCTTCCAATCGAGCATCAGTAGAACAACAACGACAGCCCAAAGAAAACATTTTACTAACCCACGGCATCTTTCAAAACAAAAACAAGTTCACTATTGATGCCGAGCAGATATTTGCAAATATCTTACCAAAACTGGTCCTCAGACCTCACCAGATACAGACCAAAGTAGTACCATGTTCACAATGAACTCAAACAAATTCAAGCGCGTGTCCAAAAAACGGTCCTCAGACTGTACCAAACACAAACCAAAATGGCGCCATTACCACAAAGAACCAAAGCAAACTCACCTGGTGCACACAGGCCAAACAAATTTATTCTCCACTGCTGACTCTTTGGACCAAACAGTCAGATCCAAGGGTTTCGCCGTTCAGGACCATTGGGCGAGTCCACCGCCCGGTCAGACAGGCAGGGCAGCTGCGAGTACCAGACTCTCTTGTGCAGGGATCCTCGGTCTGCCCATCCGACCCGACGCAGCCCCGTCCTCCTCACCCTCCTGTGGGCGAGGAAGGGCCACACCCGATGGGCTCCCTGTTCGGGCGCCAACTGAAGGAAGTGACCCGAATAGGGTCACCCGGGTCACACGCGACCACCTCTCAGCCTTCCAAACTAATGAAGAGTCGGTCAGACAGTAGAGAATACAAACCAAAGTTATTTATTAGTCACACACTCGAGCTGAGTCCAGTCTGACCAGCCTCCTTGGATTGCTGCAGAATGACTGACCCCCGCCAACATGGAGATACATGGTATACATTTCCAGTACCCCTACAGACATGCCCAGACTGGAATTTTCCAGTTAGTAGCTGGTGAACAAAGGAGACACAGAAGGATGAGCTACAATACTAAGACTGGGTACATGCCATCTCAGTTCCAAGGTTATTCTGTCTGTTCCCGCCACTCTAAGGGTGGGAGCAGGCCTATCTAACGGGAAAGGTATGTAATGACAAGACAGTCTATTCATTAGTGCAGCGAAGCTCAACCTTGGAGAAATAAAAAAAACATCGAGGCTGCTTTCTGCTGAGGCAAACAGAATGAGACAGAAGCTTGATTTCATTCATGATACAAAAATGGCGGCTGAATGCAAAATGGTGCCGCAAATGCTAACTTAAATCGTACAATGCAAGGGAAAGTCGACGAAAAACATTTTCCATTCCAACATCAGCCAGGATAGCTTGACTCCAGTAGCATGGAGAGCACGGGATCCACGTCTGGGCATTCCCGTCCCACTCGGGGTGACAGATGCAAAAAGAACAATTGATGGATAGAATGCAGAACAATGTCATACATTCACCCCAGTACAGAGATCTGGGCCTAGATCCTTGTGACTGGGGATGAATGTTTGCATTGTTCAGCATTCCATCCATCAATTGTTTCTTTTGCATTTGTCGCCCTAAGTGGGAAGGGTATGCCCAGACGTGGGTCCCGTGCTTACTGCGCCACTGGATTCAACCTAGCCTGGCTGATGAAGGGAGATGCCCCGAAACCTGTCCCAGGATGCTTGTTTCCGGTCCAGGGAGGGCCTGGCTTGGCAGTTCGGGCTGGACTGTACCCATAAGGAACAGCTTCAAGACTGATTTGCATATGGCTGGGTCCAAACTGGGGTGGCTTGGTGAGCAATAGAATGAGGGATTAAACCCAGATCCTTGTGACTGGGGGTGAATGTTTGCATTGTTCAGCATTCCATCCATCAATTGTTTCTTTTGCATTTGTCACCCTAAGTGGGAAGGATTTGTCGCCCTAAGTGGGAAGGGTATGCCCAGACTTGGGTCCCGTGCTCACTGCGCCACTGGATTCAAGCTAGCCTGGCTGATGAAGGGTGATACCCCAAAACCGGTCCCAGGATGCTAGTTTCCGGTCCAGGGAGGGCCTGGCTTGGCAGTTCGGGCTGGACTGTTCCCATAAGGAACAGCCTCAAGACTGATTTGCATATGGCTGGGTCCTAACTGGGGTGGCTTGGTGAGCAAAAGAATGATGGGTTAAACCCAGATCCTTGTGACTGGGGGTGATTGTTTGCATTGTTCAGCATTCCATCCATCAATTGTTTCTTTTGCATTTGTTGCCCTAAGTGGGAAGGGTATGCCCAGACGTGAGCCCCGTGCTCGCTGCGCCACTGGATTCAACCTAGCCTGGCTGATGAAAGGTGAGGCCCCGAAACCGGTCCCAGGATGCTTGTTTTCGGTCCAGGGAGGGCCTGGCTTGGCAGTTCGGGCTGGACTGTTCCCATAAAGAACAGCTTCAAGACTGATTTGCATATGGCTGGGTCCTAACTGGGGTGGCTTGGTGAGCAAAAGAATGATGGATTAAACCCAGATCCTTGTGACTGGGGGTGAATGTTTGCATTTTTCAGCATTCCATCCATTCATTGTTTCTTTTGCATTTGTCGCTCTAAGTGGGAAGGGTATGCCCAGACGTGGGCCCTGTGCTCACTGCGCCACTGGATTCAAGCTAGCCTGGCTGATGAAGGGTTATGCCCCAAAACCGGACCCAGGAAGCTTGTTTCCGGTCCAGGGAGGGCCTGTCTTGACAGTTCGGGCTGGACTGTTCCCATAAGGAACAGCCTCAAGACTGATTTGCATATGGCTGGGTCCAAACTGGGGTGGCTTGGTGAGCAAAAGAATGATGGATTAAACCCAGATCCTTGTGACGGGGGGTGAATGTTTGCATTGTTCAGCATTCCATCCATCAATTGTTTCTTTTGCATTTGTCGCCCTAAGTGGGAAGGGTATGCCCAGACGTGAGCCCCGTGCTCACTGCACCACTGGATTCAACCTAGCCTGGCTGATGAAGGGTGATGCCCCGTAACCGGTCCCAGGATGCTTGTTTCTGGTCCAGGGAGGGCCTGGCTTGGCAGTTCGGGCTGGACTGTTCCCATAAGGAACAGGGTCTAGACTGATTTGCATATGGCTGGGTCCAAACTGGGGTGGCTTGGTGAGCAAAAGAATGATGGATTAAACCCAGATCCTTGTGACTGGGGTTGAATGTTTGCATTGTTCAGCATTCTGTTCATCAATTGTTTCTTTTGCATTTGTCGACCTAAGTGGGAAGGGTATGCCCAGACGTGGGTCCCATGCTCACTGCGCCACTGGATTCAAGCTAGCCTGGCTGATGAAGGGTGATGCCCCGAAACCGGTCCCAGGATGCTTGTTTCCGGTCCAGGGAGAGCCTGGCTTGGCAGTTCGGGCTGGACTGTTCCCATAAGGAACAGGGTCAAGACTGATTTTCATATGTCTGGGTCCAAAGTGGGGTGGCGTGGTGAGCAAAAGAATGATGGATTAAACCCAGATGCTTGTGACTGGGGGTGAATGTTTGCATTGTTCAGCATTCCGTCCATCAATTGTTTCTTTTGCCCCATCTCTCCAAAGCACCGCTTGCCACACATTTCATTTTTGTTTTAGCATTCTTCATAGTTCACATGCACTCAGTTCTGTGATCTGCATGGTGCACATTCTTAGCAGCTGGCACATTAACCGCCTGCACTACTTTATGATGAGTCAAAAGTGCCACTAGACAAAATTATGATCTCTCACCAGTAGGAACATTAATCACCAGAGTTATCTTCACATTTTTGTCTGAAAAATGCTGGCCGCACAAGGAAGTCCACGTGCTTTTAAAACCATAAGTTATTTTTAAACACAGCGCCCTCACCAAAGGCATTGCCTGGTGCGGATGCACTCGTAGCACTGCCCTAATGCCGGGACTATCGGTCCCATTTTTTATACCTGGTGCCCACTCTGAAGTGGGAGAAGCTTCTGGAGTTTCCCTCTACAGAGATGTATGGAATTTCCTTCCTCCCTGGCCGGGTCCCAGTCTATCTAGGGGCATTATAGGCTAGTGTCAAGACCTTAGTGTGTGAGCCGAGCCAGTGCCTTTAAAGTGCAAGTGTGGTAGGTGACAGCTCTGCCCCACCATCCTGCCAGAGATGGCCCATCCTGCCAACATCCAGACCTTCTATTGTGATACTGTCTTAGGGCTAACACAATATAATCCCATGGGAGAGGTAGGCTTTGCAATAGAGAAAAACAAATTTGAGAGTTTTTCATTACCAGGACATGTAAAACTTAAAAGTACATGTCCAACTTTTTAAATACAATGCACCCTGCCCTCTGGGCTTTTTAGGGCCTACCCTACGGGTGACTTATATGTATTAAAAAGGAAGGCGTAGCCTGGCAAAAGGTTTTCTTTTAAATGACAATTGGACATGTGGTCCCTTCTTCAGGGGCCTTGCCAAAAAACGGAGTGAATACAAGTGCAATCCTCGAGGGAACAGACTCACTCGATGTATTTATTTTATTTTAAGAGTTTTATATAGCGCTGGCTAGACCCGTAGGTATCAGAGCGCTTTACAATAGGTTAAACAATGTTACAGAAAAAGATAACAATTACACATAACATCAAGAATAAGCAACACATTGAGAGAGGAAAGGAAGGTGGGACAAATAGAGCGGAGGGGGGAAGGGGAAAGTGTGAAGTGGGAGGATGAGGGAAAAGACAGGTAGGAGAGACGAAAGGAGGTCTGCCCAATGACCGACTGGGTAGGTGACGTCCTAGGAGGGAATCCATAGTCCGTCTGCACTATAGCTAAACAAGGTAGCTCCATCGGGCATCGGTCAAATAGCTAGGTCTCAACTGACATGGGGAAGTTCACAGAAGAGAGTCCAGTTGGTAATCAGGGTGGGAACTATGAGCAAGGATGGGCGAGGGCAAAGGTCAATAGCTGGAAAGAGGAGAGGGGTAGAGCGAAAAGGGGTAGGGGGTAGGGGGAAGGGGGAGGAGGGAGATAAGGACAGGAGAGACGCAGGAGAGTTTGCCCAAAGACCGGCTGGGTAGGTGTTGGCCAAGGAGGGCATCCATAGTCCATCTCCCCTTTAGCTCGCGAGGTAGCTCCGCCAGACATCAGTCAAAATGGCTAGGTCTCAGCTGATTAGGGAAAGTTCTCAGATTAAATGTGCTGGTGGGTGAGCAGGAACAGGGTCAGGTGAGGGCTGATCAAGATGGCAGGTGCTACAGTACTTTACAGGGAAGGATGGGCCATTCTCCTTAGTTCTTAAAAAGGTCACAAGATCTCCCAAGCGTCAATATGTGATCGGGGGTAACACAGTCCATTAAAAGCCCAACTGGATGCATCTCCCCTCTCGGCGGAACAAGCGTGGTAGGAGCCGCCATTTTTCCTCGCGCTGGGGGGGGGGGGTGGTCCGCTCACCTCAGCCTTCAGCTACAAGTGGTCAATAGCTTAGCCACAATAATAATGACAGGACTTGAGGTGCTGTGGTAAAATGGTAGGTGGATGGCAGGGTATCCGCGGGATATTTTAAATGCTGATGATCCCGGCCATGGGAGCATCTTAACCAGCTACAGATCGGCAGCCATCTTGGTAATGACCGACTAAATGCTGAAGGTCCTTGGAGTTGAAAGGACCAATTCTGGGTCCAGATAGGAGCAGAGGGGGGGTGGGGCTCATTGTAGTGTGCCCTGTTGCAGCCGGGACGTCGAAAAGGGCCCCAGCGGCGCTGATTTGCATGGGGCGCAGGACACTGTTATAGGACCAGGTGAGCCTGCTGCTATCTTCTCTTCGTGGTTTAAATCTGTGTGGTTTAAATCTATGCACCCAATATAAAGCCTGGTCACTATTTCACTGAGCTCCCATGCATGAATTGGAAGGGCGTTTAAGAGGGCCCCGGAGTCTTCACTCCACCCCCGCCCATGAAAGGTTTAGTGCCTACCAGACTCCCAGGAGCCAGATGTTGTAGGTCAAGGCCCCCCAGTACGCGTTAGTGGTCGCGCTATTTGGTGAGGTTCTGCGCCATTTTTTTAGTCCTGCTCCCGGCAGCAAGTGTTCTATACTGCGGGAAGTTTGAGTCTCCAATTGCTGGCCCTCATTCGTTGTATAAGATGCACTTGAAAATTAGTCCCCAACATATACAGAAGGGTGTTTGCTGGGTAAAGCGCAGCTCCGCAGGGTATATAATCCAGGTCCAGGGTCCGCAGAGTCCCCTGCCGAAGCCCCGGTGTCCCAGGAGTTCTCGGCAGAGGAGAGGCCGCAGACACAGTACGTGGGCCCCTCCCCCACCGGCTGAGTCTGCCGCGTCGCAAAGTCGCTGGCAGGTCTTCCGCGAGGGCAGTCTTCCCCGACGGGGTGTCAATCGGCAGCGCTGTACCTTGGGAATGGTGACGGGGCCCCCACAGGTAGTCAGACAGCGGTACTGTCGAGGCTGGATCCCGCGGTATCGCGGATTCCAATTCTACGATCTCCGGGCGTAGGCTCGATATCTTCCAGGCGCCATCTTAGCTCTAGGTCGCCCAATGGTGTTTAGATTCATTTCTCGGCTCACCAATGATTAGCAAAGGCGATGTTGAGTTCTGCGAGCACCTCTGACATTCCGATTGCTGGATTTCCACTTTTGGTGGGTTTTTAGTGCGGTGAAACGCCGCTCCGGGTTGTCGTGTGCGGGTCGACACGGAGCTTCAGCTCCAAGTGGCCATCTTGGCCGCTGGCCCCGCCTGGGAAACAAGGGTTACCAGTCCACGTTCCTCACAGTAGAACTAGAGGTTCCGGATTACTCGACGGTGGCCTCACCTGCAAGTAGAATCCCTAGCACAGGAATTCAGACGGCTGACGGGGTCAAGTCTAATGTCCCTGAGACTTCAGCAGGAGGCGCTCTCAATTCAGGCCCTCGGGTAGTTTCTTCAGCAAGCTTGGTGAAAGTTTCAAAGTCCTTTCCTCTGTTCACTCGGACAGAGTTTCGTCTTGACATCCAGAAGGAACACCTTCTTAGAAAGTCCGCTTAGAAATCTTAGAAAGTCCGCTAGTAACTACTATTGCATCTTTTGCTGGGAGCGTATCGACAGAAGGGTCGTATCACCGGTGACAGACGTTTTTAAAACAACCCGGTCCAGTATTCGTGATCTAAACGTGGAAAACATAGCAGACTTTCTAATATTACAATTGAGTGAGTCCGTTCCCTTGAGGATTGCACTTGTATTCACTCCGTTTTTTGGCAAGGCCCCTGAAGAAGGGACCACGTGTCCCGTAATGCATAGGGCACCACATGAATAAGACGGAGTCACATCAAAGAAGAAGAATGTATTCATAATTCCTATAATTTTGTATTTTTGGTTGCTATTTGTATATATTTAAGTACATTCGATGAAATTATCATGAATGATTTACTACAATCATATATGTGAATGAATAATAATGAAAACCAAAATAATTTTTTGACTATGTGGTCATAATTTGCGTAATTATTAGGTAAAGATTGTGAAAAATACTGTTTGATACACATAGCTGTGCACACAGCTATACAGGTACATGCATACTTGAACATCAGTTGTAAAAAGGTTTATTTTGCCAGGTCAAAATTACAGTTTACAGTCTAAAAACTGCACACGTAGGCTGCAATGGCAGCCCTGTGGTATGTTTAAAAAGGCTACTTAAGAGGGTGGCACAATAAGTGCTCCTGGCACACTAGTAGCATTTAATTTACAAGTCCTAGGTACGTGTATTACCACTTTACTAGGGACTTATAAGTATATTAAATTTGTCAAACAAGGCTAAGCCAATGATACCATGTTTTAGGGAGGGAGCACAGGCACTTTAGCACTGGTTTGCAGAGATAAAGTGCGCAGAGTCCTAAAGCCAACAAAAACAAATTTATCAATACACTAGGAGAGAAGGCAAAATGTTTGGGGTGACCCTGCAGAGAGGGCCAGGTGCAACAAAGCACAATCTATAACTCTCACAGCAGTTGGCAAACCATAACTCTGTCACCAAACACAATGATGATGTTAAATATGTTAAATATGTTAGCTAAAAAAGCTGATTACTTAAACGCAATCATATATAACATCATAAGTTAAATCTAAGTTAATGTGAATTAATTTAATAGTAAATAAACCAATAATTAACTTTGAATTGATATATTTAAATGTACATTTAAATTATAATTAATTGCATACTTTATATGACTAAATAAGAGCCCGTCTTTGCAGCATCAGGTACCCGGGAGACCACAAGCGCCAACAACGCTGTCATTTTGCACCGGGAGGCGCACTTAAACATCCTCGGGCCTCCCACAGCGCGGGAGCCCGTCTTTGCAGCACCAGGTACCCGGGAGACCACAAGCCCCAGTAGGCAACGCGGCCGGCATGCTGCCAACGACGCTGTCTTTTTGCGCCCGGAGGCGCACTTAAGCATCCTCGGGCCTCCCGCAGCGCGGGACGCGTACGGGCGTGCCCGGGCCAAGGGCAGACCCATCTGCGCCCGTCAGCGGCAGACAGAGGCAGGGCAGGGCCACCCACCCTTGGTTTTTATCCAGTTTGATGCCGTGTGGGTAAGATGGTTTCCATTTGTTTCATTCCACGAAGGAAGTATTCAGCAAACTACTTGATGATTTTATGTTACCATTTGCCATTATTCATTTTTTGCACCAGGACAATAAAGGGAATATAATTGGAGGATTTATTAGTCCCTCATTGATTATAGTGATTAAATGAGACTTTATTTTTTAACTGACCTGGATAGCGGTTGATTTTGGTTACCATTCAAGTACTCTAGAAGAGCGGAAATTACCAACCATGATGTAATGTATAGTATACAAGGCATATTGTTGTCCTTATCCTGCATTAATGTGACTTGTTTTTAATATTGTTTTAAACTTGTAGTTCCCTTTTATGGTGATTTTGTTAGATGTTTTAATTAGATCTTACTGCGTTTTATTCTGTGATTGTGATTATAATAGAACAGACCCTTATATTGCACTCGCACCGGCACTTTATTACTCAAATACAATTATCTCAAAGCCCCATATTGCACTTGCATTGGCACTTTATTGTTTGAATACAACTATCTCATAGCCCCATATTGCACTTGCATTGGCACTTTACTATTTGTATACAATTATCTCAAAGCCCCATATTGCACTTGCATTGGCACTTTACTATTCACATACAATTATCTCAAAGCCCCATATTGCACTTGTATTGGCACTTTATTATTCAAATACAATTATCCTAAAGCCCCATATTGCATTTGCATTGGCACTTTTCTAAATTAACTCAAGGCCCTATATTGTACTTACACTTTATTATTAGAATACAATTACTCTAAGGCCTCAAGATGGTAAAGAAGACGACACTGGCAAAAACTCCTGTAACTAATACCCCCTGTGCAACCATTGACTCTTTCCTGGTACGTGCAGTTAGTGCAATAACTAATGAAAGAGATAGAACTGAGTGCCGTCTCTCCATTGGGCTAGGTAGAACGGTGGGAGGGTCTCTAGTAGATGATACCGGGTTAGTTATGGAAGGTGGTACCATTCTGGAAAATCTAACCCCTATTCATGGACAAGGAGCCCCCGAAGCCCTGGTAATTGTGCTAGATCATGAGTCTAGAGTACAAGCTGATACCCGCTGGGCCCAAACGGCAAATGGTACACCTACTCCAAAGAGAAAGAAAGGGGGTAGGAAAGTAACGATGGGCGCTAGTAAGAATGGGAAGGGTCATACTGTGAGAGCTGGCACAAGACTAACCACCGTAACCTGTAAAAGTACAACTGAGCAAAACTTGCTTATAAATGCACAAATGACACAAATACAGATACCATTCTAGGCAAAATAGAGGAAATGCTAATGCCGATTAATGATAAACTAAATAAATTATCCACAGAAGTTTCTAAGATTAGTGGTATGTTTAAGGATATAAGCATTAATAATAAAAAAGAGATAGATATAATAAGGGAAGACGCAATTGGTTCATTATCACAAATAACTGACCCTTTAAAAAAGGGATCGCGTAATGACAAAAAAAGGGATGTACTAAGGGATATAAATGATCAATCAACCTAAAAGGAAATAATTGGGAGACCAACACTAGTAAATAACATCAGCGAAAGACAGCAGGAAGAGGCAAATCAAGCGGAGCAAGAACATGTGTATAGATCTGGCCCGGAGACCAAACACTATAAACTCCGTAAGGGAGGAGAATAGGGCCAATAATATTAACAATAGAGCAGATTTATCTACAAATCTCCCACCTAAATGCTGCCCCTATGTGGCAGTGTTAGTCAATATCCCCCCATTGCAGCCAGGACAAAAGGAGTCTCATGATAGCCTAAAGAACAGAGTAGTGCATTGGTTAAACAAGAACGGTGGATTTCCAGTGGAAGGAGCTGATCAAATATTGCTAACGCAGAGAGTGAGTTGGATAGGCCCCTTACGTAAGAGCTATAAAGGGGATTGTATCATCACTATTTTTAAAAATCCAAGAAGGGCAAGAATTACTCTAGATAGAGTAGGCTCATCTAGGCAATAAGATCAGAGTATATCCCTATTACCCCTTGGGTTCTTTTATAGGCACTTAAGGCCGACCCCAATGAGGTTAGAAGGAGGATACAGCAAACCTGGGGTATCCTTTGATATGCCCACTCACCCCCAATATGCATTACCGATTTTAAATAGATTCCAGACCTTGAGCAATCTTCAAGATATCGACTGACAAAAGGGTTGCTACCCGTCCAGTGGTGATATTAACCCTACTGGAATAGGGATAGCAGATAGTCATAGAATTCAACAAGCTGTAGATGCTTTTTCTGATAGGGCTTTATCTGATATCATAATTGCTGATGGCACTCAAATTAATTTTTGTGATATTAACAGTTGCATGGTATCGCAAGTGGTTGCTACCCCCCCTGATAGAGCTTCATTGGTTACTATACACGAAGAAAGTATTCCTAATAAACTAAATGATATAAATAGGGATGCAGATAGTTACCTGGAGACCCCATCTGCTACTTCGGAGAGCAGTATAGGAAATGGCTATAAAATAGCAACTTGGAATATTGCGGGCTTTATGAGTAAACGAGACACGTTAGGATGGCAAGATTTTATTAATGGGTTAGACGTGATTTGCCTGCAAGAAACTTGGTGCCTCGACCCAATATATATAGATGGATTTTTGTCATATTGGTTAGAGGCTGTACCATCAAGTGCTGGAAGAGCGAAAGGGGGGCTATTGACCCTCATTTCGAATAACCTACCAGTAACTGTTAAAAAAGTTGCTACAGTTGGGGCACACTCACAGATTATATGGCTGCACTGTAAAGAAGGGAGGGATGTGACTGTGATCAATCACTATAATAATGTGTTTGACACTAACAGGAGTAACATTGTAATTGAGCTGGATAAAGGGTTAGATACCTTTATAAATTCCATTAGTAATAATGTGGTACTCATATGGGTTGGAGATTTTAACATCCAAACTTGTTCCCTGGCAGCTACCCATATTTGTGGCATTAAAAATGATGAAGGGGACGATTGTACACATTTTATACACAATGCATATGGGGAAAAGTTAAATTCAGTGATTGCTAAATACGATCTTGAAATATTACAGTGTACTTGTGATATTGATGGGGACCTGATACCAACATTTATTGGGAAGAATGCTAATTCGATTATTGATCATGTTTTAATCTCATCTAACGCTACTTACATGTGTGATACACCACGGGTTGCCCAATTATCACTAAGTGATCATAATTGTATTGTTATGTCATTTCAAATGTGGGGCCCAAAAAGGTCAATGCATCAAGGTACAGTAGTAAACATTGCTCCACATAGACCCAATAGGACCCGTATTAGATGGGATGGTGTGGAACCCCAAAAAGTTATAAATGAAATTGTTTTAAAATGTAACAAAGAGATTATCTATTGTTTAAAAGAAGATGTAGACCCTAGGGAGCTGATTGTTAACTTTATAAAGATTAATACTATTATTGACAGGATTTTAACGGCTCCCAATAGGGAGGGAAGGAAAAAAGGAAGGGGTGGTTTGACCATACTTGCACTGAAGCACTAAAGCAACGGAAACAAGCCCTACAATGCAAGAAGAGAGACAATGTACTAATTAAAACCTAATATATAATTATAAACTTGCTCTTGATATTAAGAAAAGGGAGCTACAAGAGATAGCATGGGACAAACTCTCCATGGCCACAAATACGGCAAATACTAAGCTATTTTGGGATACTGTAAATATGCCGTTTTTGAAGGATGATTCACTCCCGGAATTATTATCCGACGTTACAAGCGAAGCTTGGGTAACACATTTTAGGGGTATTTTTTAATCCAACGGGTGTTGATACATCCATGGCACCTAATCCAAAACAGAGTGAGTGGCATGTTATACCATCAAATATTACAGTGGAAGAAGTCCAGGAAGGACTGAGGCGCAGTAGGGGAGGGAAAGCTCCGGGCCCTGATGGAGTACCTGTTGATGTATATAAAGCTGAGCCTGATTTGTGGGTGCCAATTCTTACAAGGGTTTTTAACCAAGCGGTGACAGAGTGTATACCCCCATTATGGGGCCAGTCAGTTATTGTCCCCATCTACAAAAAAGGAGATAGGTCAGAAGCTAAAAACTACCATCCCATATCACTTTTAGATTCATCTGTTAAAGTGATGAGTAAAGTTTTAGTTTTGCGAATGGAGGAATGGGTAAATGATTATGATATACTTTCTCCAGCGCCAGGATATGTGGCACCAAAACAACAAAATGTAAAACCTTTTATATTGATAGCACCCCAGTTCGAACTGTTAAAACATTTTGTTATCTAGGGGTAACCTATACCAGCAATGGGAAATGGAATCAGGAATTATCTAATGTTTGCTCCAAGATGGCTAAGAATGCACATGGAGTTTTTAGATTTGCTTCTAAATTAGGTAATTACCCCGTAAAGGAAATGCTGACAATATACAAGGCGATATGTGTTACTACAGCCTTATATGTTGTGGGGGTATGGGGATATCATTGCAGCCAGGCCCTACAACAACAAGAAAATGCTTTTTTAAAAAGTCTCCTACATCTACCTCCCTCAGCTTCTACTGAGCTAATACATCGGGAGGTGGATCCGACATACCTAGCAGATTTAACCTCTATGTGGCCACTGCTGGTATGGAGATCGATATGGGCTAAAGATGAGACAGTTTTTACTAGATCTATCATTAAAGATTGTTTACTCCTCGAAATAAAAATCACGTATCCCATGGTTAAAATACATTATGGGGGCGTGCCTAAAATGGCGCCTGTGTAGGAGCGTTTCTCCGGAGCTCAGCTATGTCACATAGCTAAGCGGCCAATTCCCGGGGTCCCGGCAGGCTCTGAGTGCAGGTAACGGACCGCCACAAACCCAAGTTGATTGCTGTCCCCTCGCCGGCTAATGGGAGCGTGAGGAAAGCCCGATCTCAGAGAAGAAACGTAGCAGAGCGGGCGAAGCAAATGGCGGCCGCGGAGAGGGGGCTCCCGCTGATCTCTGGAGCTGCGGAGGAGCGCGGCCCTATCCTGCGGGGCTCCCGGGGCACTGAAAACTACACCGGAGGAGAGCTCTCCAGATTGCCTGCCGATCGGTGGGGCTCCCCCTCTGCCCGCCGCACTGGTGTGGACACGGATCCAGAGGGCGATGGACTGCGGCCCGAGACCCACACGTCGGACGCTCCCTGCTGGGCCTGAGACGCTGAGGGCGGTGTGAGGAGGAGGCCGCTGATGGAGTGAACTTGGCCCAGTTGAGGCTGTAAATGGGACGAGAGCCCCCTGGAGACACCGCGGATCGGGCTCCACAAGAGTAAGGCACCGGAGACACGAGTGAGGAGTTGCACCTAGGGGGTGTGAGGGGGGAAGTCCTTACGAAGTGAGACGCGCTGCCTCGCTGAGCCGTGGAACTTTGCCTGGAGAAGGTAGCGAGGCTGCCACTGCTTTCCCTGCCTCCTCTCGTCCCCCCTCTGTGGTGGCACTGTGATGGACTCAATTGGAGCGTGGCACATTGCTACAGTCGTAGAAGGACTGTGATCTGCATATAAAGTGCCCAGAGGATAAGTCAAGTAGAGCTGGTGAACTGTTGGAAGGCCCGGGGCGGAGTCACAGTTGCTGGATCGGCTGAAGTAGAGGGGGTCCCTCAGTTATAGCTGTCTTGAGATCTTCTACCTCTCCAGTGGTGAGAGGAGGTTTAAAGCTGGGGCAGAGTGCTGAGAACGTTACCCCCCCTTAAACTGGGCCCCGAGTCGGCATCACGTGACGTCATAAGCAAAGGATGTCTAGCGAGCGACCTGAAAGCCCCTCTGGCCATACAGGTTACGAAGGCCCCGCACAGCGGACAAAGCACCTTGCAAACGTCCGGTGAGGTGGACCGCGCGCAGGGAAATTGCGCTTGATGATCCTGGGCTGAGCAAGGTATCTCTTATCTGGGAATCCAGCTATTCTCCACTATAGACAAGATAGTGTCGAAAAACTATGCAACTCTGTTGGCCACGGTCCGTTCTCTCATACAATCATGGCATGGGGGTCCTATCTCGTGGACAGGGCGAATTGCAGCAACTAAAATGACCCTACTACCAAAAATTCTAAATTTAATGCAAGCAGTGCCGCTGCAGCCTCCCCCTGTAGTGCTCAAAAAGCTGCAACTGGCGCTGGAGTCTTTTATATGGGGATGGTAAAAAGGCTAGAATGGCCAGGGAGAGGGCTTATCTTCCTGTGGCTAAGGGAGGATTGGGGATCCCTCACTTGGTACACTATTACCAGGCTGCCCAATTGAAGTTCATAGTGGAATGGCTACGTCCCTTTACAGAAAAGCACTGGTGCTTTCTAGATCAGGCGGTGGCTGGTATTCACATATGGAAAGTCCCCTGGTTACTGCACAAGAATCGCCCAGTGGGAGTGTATATCTCAGCATTGGTTCGGGCCACAATGGGGGCCTGGGATAAACTGAGTGTCTCTAGGGGCCTATCTTCCCCGATCTCCCCATTCACTCCGATCAAAGGAAACACAGACTCCCCCCCCCACCCCATGAGTGGTACAGCATTTTCTCAGTGGCAAGACGCCAACTGCAAACGAATAGGTGATCGTTTTGATCAAAGGGGGCTACAGGACTTCTCAGGGCTTCAAAAAGACTATCGCCTCCTGGAATTGGAGAGATGGCGATATGCAGCCGTCCGCTACTGGGTGACCCAGCCCGACATGCGACCCCATGCCAGCAGACCCTTAACGCAATTTGAACACTGGCTCCTCACACGAAGTGAGGACCGGCGGTTACTCTCAGATATATACTCTTTTTTGAATACCTCAGTTGCACCCCTAGTATCTCCAGCGAAATCTAGATGGGAAACGGAATGTGAGCGCGCTTTCACAGATAAAGAGTGGTCAGACATTTTGCAACGAGCTCGCACATCGGCGCGCAGCGCAGCAGGAAGGGAGACTCTGCTTAAATTGGCACATTATTGGTACTATACATCTGCCCATCTATCTAAGTGGAAACAGGGTTGTAGTGATAAATGTTGGCGGGGTTGTAATAACACAGGTACACTGACTCACCTTTTATGGCATTGCCCCAAACTACATCGATATTGGGAGGAGATACTGACAGTCATGACCAGATGTTTCAGACGGAGCTGCCCCGCTTCCCTAGTTATGTTCTCTTGGGTCTCCAGAACGCTCTGACTTACCCCCTCCGTTCACTCAGGGGGAGGGCCATAACCCTAGTATTATGTGCGGCAAAGCAAGCATTACTTTCACACTGGGGGACTGATGTTATACCAACACATTTAGACTGGTTGCATAGACTCTGGGATCTATTGAGTATGGAGAAATTATCTGCTGTTATAGATCACACGCTCCCTAAATTTGAGAAGACTTGGAGCCCTTGCCTTAAATACCAGTCCGACACATTTCGCGAACTCACATGTCCGAGATATCTACGTGTTTTGCGCTTAACAGCAGGCTTGCAATCTGACTCTTAAATGAGACAGGGATGGAAGTAGGATTCAATTGATATTCATGCAGTATGGGCAGGCCTGGTTGGGTTGGGTGATCTGTTTTGTTATTGATGTATAAGTTGATTATTGTTTCCTTATGATCTCTCTCTTTTTCTCTTATTTTCCTTCTTTTTGTGTTTTGTTCGCTTTTCTCTGCCGGCCATTGTGTTGGTTGTAGGCGGATGATCTGTATAATTTCTATTTCATTGCTTGAAAATAATAAAAAATTGATACAATCCTAAAATACATTATGGATACATACAGCAAGTTATTTAATATCCAGATCTCTGATAACCCGGGTACAGTGGTTTCCTTAAACAAAAAGGAAATTAAGGATTCATTTTTGTTAAGCAAAAAAGAAAATCGTTAGAGTATTATAGAGAAACAATCAAGTTTTAAATTTTATCAATCAATTGAATCCAAAAGAGGAATACAAGATCATTTGATTATAGTGAATAAATCCTCGCATCGTTATGTGCTGACTAGACTGAGATTAGGCATAGTACATCACTTAGTTGCATTTCCAGTTATGAAAACATGCCCTTGGATTCTACCCCTTGCCCTTGCGATGAATCTTCGAAACAAAACACGGTGCATTTTATGCTCTTTTGTAAATTGTATTTGTATTTTAGATGTTTTTATCTGAAACCGCTTTTTATAAAAAACAATGTAAGATTGCTTCATGCTGCTATAAATTGGCTTTTTGCACTGAATGATCCGGGAACTTGTTATCATGTAGCATTATATATTTTAAAAGCAATTAATGTCAGGAAAGGTATTGTTACTATCAATTAACCAAGAAAAGATATATGTGAGACCGCATAATGTTGATATGATCAGCTACTGTTTTGAATGGCTATGGAACTTGGTATCATGCAGTGGTACAAATTTATAAGATATGTTACCATTACTGTCTTCTATGGCTATGGAATTTGTGATTAATTATATAGTTGATTTTAAATGTGTATTTTAACTCATGTAAACGCTTTTATGGTTGTTCTAACAAACCGAAAAAAGTACTGAATCAAATCGATCGACTAAATAAGTAAATGTGTTAAATATGTACAATTATATGAGGTTTAATGAGTTGTTTATAATTTAGAAAACAAAAATAACATGAAATATATTACTGTTAGGGATCAGTATATACATAAATTGATATTTTAGTGTGTTCAGATTAGGGGCATGCAAAATGTGTAATTTTGTTCGTGAAAAAAGCATTGTTTTCTAAAAATTGTATGTGTTATGAGAAATACAGTTTGCTGGTAAGTCCAGTAACCACAAAGGTATATTTCACTAAAAACAAGTTATAACGGGAGGAGAAAATGTCTAGTTCAATGAGAAAATGTCAAGTTTGAGGCGAAAAAAAAGTCTCTATGTTAACCAGCATCCAGCAGGCAAAATGACACAGAATTGCATATTATGTGAAATGACAAAAAATGAAAATATTTAAAAATAATCGACAAAACAAAGATTCAGGAGTACAATTACGGCAATGTGACTACGATTTTGCATAGGCCTAGTTCAGATGGACTGCTTAGTACATATTGGTCACAAGTTTAAATTATATTCTTACAAAGGGAGAGCAAAAAACTACATGCCCAGTTACGTTCTCCCAAAATCACTATTTTCACAAATGGGCAACTGAGCAAAATAGGAAGAGAAACGAAACAGGACGAAGTCTGAAGGGATGCTACTTCCTAGGTATTTCAAAGTATCCAAAAAAATTGCCTCACTCACTTTATTGTAACATGCTTCATCATTGGTACCCAACCACACCCTGCTAAGGTGGAACCACCAGGGCGGAATCAACCAAAAGGGTGGGAGTTCCTAGATAAAGTCTTGCTGGATTTTGATTTGTTTATTATATACATAAATAGTAGCATTTTGGCATATCAGACATTTAAAAAAAGTATAGGTGCACAAAAGTTGTCACTGCTATTAAGAACTGGAAAACTTTGAGCCATCTTCTTACTTTTATTTATGTTACAATATGGTGGACCTGGGGTGTAAAGGAGGAACCAGCAAACACAGAATGAGAGAGCAAGAAAATGCATGACTACCATGGAGTTCTAAAAGCAAAATAAACAAGCATTGGCATAGCCAATAGGTCTCGCCTTTGGAGCCTTATAAGTGTTTAGCCAGAGCTATTGACTTTGCCAATGTCTTCAAGATGTGCTGTAGAGAAGTGTGGCTGCTGTGCAGCATGCTGAAAAGATATAATAAAAAAGTGTCAGAAGCATTTTTGTTACTTTATATATGACCAAGAAGGCATTATGTAAAACTGAACGACCATATTAAAAAAAGTATTTACAATAAAAAATGTCCTCAGTTTTCTTTTGTTCTTGCAATGCTGGCAACTTGTTTCTGCCTATTGCAATGGTTGTTTGTTAAAGCTTTTTTTTTGAGGGGGCATAAACAATTGGAGGGTGAAGGTTGGGAACTAGTACCTGTATTATAACACTAGCAGCGGCCAGACGCTAGGGGAGAATCAACAGATGCCAGATTCCGAGAGCAGGCTGAGGTAGTGTTGAGTGATGCTGAGGTGGTAGTGGTGGTGGTGGTGACTGTTGCGGAGACGATGCTGAGGTGATGCTGAATGATACTCGGGTCTTGCTGAGTGATACTGCTGTGGTGCTGAGTGATGCTGTGGTGGTGCTGAGTGATATTGTCTTGGCGCTGAGTGATGCTGTGGTGGTGCTGAGTGATGCTGTGGTTGCCCTGAGTGATGCTGTGGTGGCCCTGAGTGATGCTGTGGTGGCCCTGAGTGATGCTGTGGTGGTGCTGAATGATGCTGTGGTGGTGCTGAATGATGCTGTGGTGGTGCTGAGCGATGCTGTGGCGGCCCTGAATGATGCTGTGGCAGCGCTGAGTGATGCTGTGGCGGCGCTGAGTGATGCTGTGGCGGCGCTGAGTGATGCTGTGGTGGCGCTGAGTGATGCTGTGGTGGCGCTGAGGGATGCTGTGGTAGTTCTGAGTGATGCTGTGGTGGCGCTGAGTGATGCTGTGGTGGCGCTGAGTGATGCTGTGGTAGTTCTGAGTGATGCTGTGGTGACGTTGAGTGATGCTGTGGTGATGCTGTGGTAGTTCTGAGTGATGCTGTGGTGGTGCTGAGTGATGCTGTGGTAGCGCTGAGTGATGCTGTGGTGGCGCTGAGCGATGCTGTGGTGACGCTGAGTGATGCTGTGGTGGCCCTGAGTGATGCTGTGGTGGCCCTGAGTGATGCTGTGGTGGTCCTGAGTGATGCTGTGGTGGCGCTGAGTGATGCTGTGGCGGCGCTGAGTGATGCTGTGGCGGCGCTGAGTGATGCTGTGGCGGCGCTGAGTGATGCTGTGGCGGCGCTGAGTGATGCTGTGGCGGCGCTGAGTGATGCTGTGGTGGCGCTGAGTGATGCTGTGGTGGCGCTGAGTGATGCTGTGGTAGTTCTGAGTGATGCTGTGGTGGTGTTGAGTGATGCTGTGGTGGCGCTGAGTGATGCTGTGGTGGCGCTGAGTGATGCTGTGGTGGCGCTGAGTGATGCTGTGGTGGCGCTGAGTGATGCTGTGGTGGCGCTGAGTGATGCTGTGGTGGCCCTGAGTGATGCTGTGGTGGCCCTGAGTGATGCTGTGGTGGCCCTGAGTGATGCTGTGGTGATGGTGAGCGATGCTGTGGCGGCGCTGAGCGATGCTGTGGTGGCGCCGAGCGATGCTGTGGTGGCGCCGAGCGATGCTGTGATGGCACCGAGTGATGCTGTGGTGGCGCCGAGTGATGCTGTGGTGGCGCCGAGTGATGCTGTGGTGGCGCTGAGTGATGCTGTTGTGTCGCCGAGTGATGCTGTGGTGGTGCTGAGCGATGCTGTGGTGGTGCTGAGCGATGCTGTTGTGGTGCTGAGCGATGCTGTGGTGGTGCTGAGTCATCCTGTGGTGGTGCTGAGTCATCCTGTGGTGGTGCTGAGTCATCCTGTGGTGGTGCTGAGTGATGCAGTGTTGGCCCTGAGTGATGATGTGGTGGTGCTGAGTGATGCAGTGTTGGCCCTGAGTGATGATGTGGTGTCGCTGAGTGAAGCTATGGTGGTGCTGAGTGATGCTGTGGTGGCGCGGAGTGATGTTGTGGTGCTGCTGAGTAATGCTGTGGTGGCGCTGAGTGATGCTGTTGTGGCGCTAAGTGATGCTGTGGTTGTGCTGAGTAATGCTGTGGTTGCACTGAGTGATGCTGTGGTTGCACTGAGTGATGCTGTGATGGCGTTGAGTGATGCTGTGATGGCGTTGAGAGATGTTGTGTTGGTGCTGAATGATGCTGTGCTGGCTCTGATTGATGCTGTGCTGGCTCTGATTGATGCTGTGGTTGCGCTGAGTGATGCTGTGGTGATGCTGAGTGATGCTGTGGTGTTGCCGAGTGAGAGATAGAGTGAAGATATAATGCCCAATTAGAGAGGGTGGTGAGAGAGAAAGAGAGAGAAAGGGTGTACATAGAATAAAGAGTGGAGCGGGATAGAGAGAGAGAAAGAAGGGGGGAGAGAGAGTGAATGAAGGAGTTTGAAAGAGAAACAGATAAAGGGGTGAGAGAAGGAAAGGCTAAAAAAGATAGAGAGGGGAGAGTTAATTAAGTAGAGAGAGAATTAGAGAGGGAGAGAGAGAGAAGGAGAGACAATAAGAGTGGGGGTGTGGAGTTTAAATAGAGTGAAGAAGTGACGCGGAAAAAGTAACCTTAAATATAGCTTTGTGCTTTGCGCAAATAAATATTTTAAAAAAAAACAGAGTGAGACAAAAATACTGGTAATTAGGGCTGTGACTCCCAATATAAAACAAATAGCGATATAAGGTAAAATCAACCCACCGAAGCAATATTTCTAACTAGACAAAAAAGCTTGCATTTCAATGCTAATCGCTGTTGTTTTTCATGTGACTGTAGTCCAGGGCCGTCAGTTGGTAATGTGAGCTGCTGCTGCGATTGAAACATCAGAGTCCAGAGAGTTAATGAGCCATGACGAGGAAATGAGGAAGAGATAGGAAACCCAGATGCCAGCTGCCCGCGTGCACGCCATCGTGAACGCAAGCTGGTCGCCAGCCGAAAGCCAGTGGGTTTGCACTTCCAAAACCCGCTTACTAAAACTCTCGGCCAGACCAGCGCAAGCGCTGGTGCAGGCCGAGACCTAAAAAGGAGCTTGTGGAATGTGAGTAGTGGAAGGATACAAGACATCCAATCAAAACAAAAGGATAGTAAAGAAACAATGCTCCAGTGACGGACAAACACAAGAGGAGGATGGAAAGCCATCAAATTAGAAGCTGGCAAATGAGACTGACAAGAAAGCCAACCAATGATAGGCAATGGGCTGACCCCAAACCCTGGAATGCTGGTGAGAATGTACAATTCATTGTGATAGTCCTGTGTGCACCTATGTAAGGTTTTGTGAGTTCTTTAAAGTATTTGCACTCCTTGACTAGGAGACAACAAAGGGATTTCTTGGTCACAAAGATGTATGCAAAGTGCTTTAGGCTGGCGATGAGGTGCGCAGAATAGTATAGACGGTTATATCACCCTTCCAAGAGCAGTGCACTCTGTGGGTGGAATAGGGAGCATGCCATGGTGCTAACTAAAGATGCGAGCAATGTGAAACAACTCTTCCAGCCCTCTTCTTGGGGTGCTACATGTGCAACCGCGAGGGGTGATTTAGGAAGATGTAGGAGGAACTGTCTTCTCCAGCACCTGTTGTTTGAGGTAAGATGGCTCTGTTACTGCCATAGGCTGGCTCTGCACCTCTAAGCAGTGTACAGGAGGAGGAGCCTCCATGGATTGGTCTGCATCCCTCACCTGGTGCTTGACATAAGCATACACACAAGAGCCTTAGCATTGCTGTTTTTTCTACAATATGACTAGGTTGCTCCATAGAGACCAATGGGTGAGATCACAAAAGTATAAGACTTTAGTGTTTTACTGCCACTCTTAAGATGCACCTGTTGCCCTTGCGTAGCTGCGCTACAGAAACTCTATCCAACTGCAGATTAGATCCATATAGGATCATTCTCTTGTGGTTGACCCTGTTGCTCCAGAGCAGGGATCCATCCGGAGGTTCAACCATTCAGGTCTTTTCCTACTAGTCACTGAGAGTGTGAGAACATAGCCCATGGCATATTTACATCTCATCTGCATACTATTCTCCTTTGTTTTAATCCTTGGCCCTGTATTCTGAGGACGACTGTTTTTGAGAAAAGGTTTAATTTTGTCTTTGAGGTAGTGAATTGAATATAGTCTGTATTTTGAATTTCACCTGGAGCCACATGGCTCTGTTTCTAAACTGCTTTGGACTATTCCATTTGCTATTGATCCCCCTCTTCTCCTGAAAACAAGCCCACTGTTTCGCCTGTTATTACTTACATGAACAGCTTGGAAACTTACAAGAGTCGATATTTAGCCATTTTGTCCAGAACCTGGAATTTCTTCTGGTCTGATAAACCTTTATTGCTTACCCATCTAACCTCTTGAGCTTGGCAGAGGTCAAACATCCTTATAGTATGTAATGTCATCCTCTTGTTGTTTTTCACTTTCGTACCCTTTCCATTTTCTTTGGGACTCATGATTTTGGAAAGACCTATTGGCTTATTGGATTTGCACGTGCTTGTTTTCCGCCAGTTTTTCTATTTTCCTTCTCAAGGCTCTCCTTCCCGTTTCCTCTTAGCGCTTCAAAGTGGCATTCGACAGTATAAGCGCTATACAAGCAGATAAAATTGCATGAGGTGAAAAGGAATCCACATCACTCACACTACCCCCTCCCTGAACTGTCAGTACCATTAGCACCTCATCACACTCGCCCCTTTCCCAGCTTAGCTTCATTCCCAACAACTCAATTTCCAGGTGCACACATTTTCGTTTCTTCTAACAACATTTTTTAAAATGACTTGCTTAATTAGTACCGGAAAAGTGTGACATTTGAACCTCACTATAATTGCAGGCTTTGGTTCTTCTGAAACTGATTTGTTGCAGCCAATACCAAGGTTTGAAGTGCGCTGTTGGGCAATAAGGAATCCCTGGCTTCGGGAAGCACTGTCATGAGTGCGTCTGTCCAGGGCAAGAGGCGTGTTGTAAGGGCTTGTATACCTTGTGGTAGGTGAGTCAGGGCACCCATAATCAGACCAACATTCCTGGCAGCCGGCTAGGCATAAAACTGGCCCAGACCACAGGCCAAGTCTTTGAAGCAAGGAGTTAGTGTTTGGAAATATGGAATATGCATAACTGTGATGGCAAGCTTTGTGTATGAGATGTCTTTGGCACATGTGATAGTGTGAAGCGAAAATCATGGTATATATCCAGCATGTAGCGTCAAAGGAAACAAGACTTAGCAAACCATATAGGTGTGGCGTTCATGTGCAAAAGAGTGCAAACAATAGCATGCACAAATACTGTACTGGTGGTAAAGGTAATGGCTTTCACTCCAGTCTTTCTAAAAACATGAAATAAAATCTACTTTAGTAAAAAACACACAGGCAACGGCAATGCCAATAGGTCTACTGATGAATGAAAATGGCTTTTGTGTCATTGATGGGTTTAGGCGCTCAATAAGTCATCAGATGTGCACTCTGTCACTGATCTTTGTACTCATGCATCTATTTATCTATCCACTGACCCGTTCTTGTATTCACTCTCGGACACAACCACAATAAAACATACACAAACTCAAAAGATATGCAAGATAAAAAAAAGAAAAGAAAAAGAAAACATGTTGCAGTCTAAACACAGCAGGAATATGCTTCCAATAATTAAACTTAACATAACAATTTGTGTCCCTCTAGTAGTGGTGTTGTACATAGTTTAACACAGTTTAAAAGTTCCAGCATGGGTGCTATATTTGGAACCAAGATGATGGCCATCTTGGAATAGCAAAAGAATGATACGCAATGGACAACAGTATTCCATAATGGTCACCTGACCTAGAGCAAGTGGCCACACAGGATGCAGCGCACTGCAGATGAAATGAGCTGCAAGCAGGCACCCTATAAGAACTGCCAAAGGGCTGCAGTATCCTCTGAAAAATATTAGAACTAGGAGAAGCAAAGATATGAAAGGGGAAATATAAGATGAGGAAACTGAAAACCAAAGCACTGGCCAACTAGCCATGACACTGAAATGCACTAATTTTAACATGTGCACATGTGATCAGAAAATGCCATCATTCACAGGGCAAGAGCGCTAATGACTGCTGTGGACTGATCTATTACTCCATGCATCACTCTGTCATGGATGGAAGCGTAGTGTAAATGACACTCAGACAGACTAGTCGCAGAAGAGGGCTAACCTAAAGGCCCTCTATAATTCTATATGAATATACATTTACACATAAAGATGTATGTATTATTTAATGATATTTTCATCACAAGATCCTCGCAGACTGCTAAACCTGTCAGGTCTTCCACAGAGATTCTAGCAATAAGAATTATTACAGTGCAAATCTTCTATACCTAGGGTTTTTTAAAGGGGGTAACCAACACTATAATCCTTGTCTACAAAGATAATCTGTGAAATTTCATGTAACAAATTTCCTGATGTTTGGCTTTATCAGGGTGCAAAAACAACACACCTTTAAATTGGCTTTAACATATGGGTTACATAGTAAATAAACTAGGCCAACCACCTTTGCTGTACCTTTTCATAATAAACAGAGCAGTGTACCAATCAGGCCTATAGCTGTTATCATTGGCTTATCACCATAACCAACTCAGACCTGCTGTATTGCTCTTAAGCTTTCCCACAAGGCAAACATTAGGCATACAGCCATACAATTACAAAGTATACACAATTACAGTTGAGCAAGCAAAATACTATCTTTCCTTAGAGGGCCTAACAAGAATTCTCACAGAGCAAATCTACTACATCCATGGTTTGCCACAGGGGGTAATCAACACCAAAACCCTTGCCTACTACAGTCATTTGTAAGATTCCATGTAACAAAAGCCTTCTCTGCAGGCTTTCACACATAATAATAACAATCCACCCTCAAATTGCTTAATGTTACGACATGCTTTTCACAATAAATATTTCTGCATTCTGCCTTCATCATAACATTTCATAATAAAGAGATCAGGCCTTTAGCTATGATCATTTGCTTGCCACTGTATCCAATTCAGCTCTGCTGTAGAAATCCTAAGTTTTGCCAGTATCCAAAAAGTGCAATACAAGCACTCTTTCAGTTGAAGAACACAACTTTGGCCCTATCAAATCATCTACTCTGGAGAACCCACATATGGTAGGAGCCTAAACCCCACTCTCAGTAGCACTCTGAAAGCTTTTTAGGTTGATCACATAAAATGTAGCGACAGCTGTGCTTTCAATCCTTAACAATGCATGTAGATTTGTGTAGCCCTCGACATTGCCATACTGCTCTCAAACACACACACATGTACTCTGAATTCTAAAGTCAAAAAAAAAAAAAATGTCTTAGATTTAGCATTTAACACACATGCAAACAATTGGAATCACACAACATTTGCGCTGTTGAGCTATTGTTCATATTATACATTGCATGTTTAAATATTATAAAAGTCAACATAATATCATAATATAACACGTGACATCATGTTTACTTGCGAAAGCTAATTGGTATATGCATAGACTAAGGGTGGTTGGAATCCTACATCAGTATTACATACATTATCAAGGGTATTCTGGTGCTTGGCCTAAGCCTTGCATAGTGGTACATGTATCAACAGTATCCAACAATGCATTAGTTTAACATTTATATAGAGTAATCTCTATCCCACATCTCTAAGACAGCCTCTTTTATATTTAGTCTCACAACCACTCTGACATTCATATCTTTTTTGATCAATTATAAACTTTTCCATAGACTTATCACCCTCACAGAGTTCAAATATCATCTTAGGAGATCCTACTCAGATGCATGTCCCATCGATTTACCCTCACCTGCATCCTATTTCTCCACTGCAGCTTAGTGAATACTCTGTCTTCTGCTTATGCTCATTTTTAAAGTTGTTCCACCATTGGTTTATGGGTGGGGGCTTGTTACTCTTCCATGACATTATTATCTGCCTCTTCACTTGCAACATAGTTAGGCCAGGAAATTTAATTGCTTCCTCAAGTTTTTTATTCTGTGAAATAGTTCCCAAAAGACAAGTCTTAGGGTCTTCTATTAATGACAGCCCAATTATGTCATATATCAGGTTTAGGATGTTTGTCCAACAAAGCCTCAACGTCGACACAACAAACACATGTGTAGATGTGCAGCACTATCTGTAGTGCAGTGGGTGTACCCATCTGACACAGTTGGAAACACGCTGTGTAACCTAGCTGGTTTCAGATATGATTGATGCAGGATGTGCAACTGTATTAATTGAAACCTCACATTTCTAGATGCTCGTTTAGAGTATCCTACCATGTGAAACCATTCACCATCTGTGATGTCCTCCTCTAGGTCTTCTGTCCATAAGTCTTTAAGTGTCATCAATTACTTTTAGGTCAGGGATACTAAAACACTATATAGAAAAGTCATTAGTCCTTACAGTTACCCATGGTAAGAACAGCATGCCGTATTCATGTTTTATCTTTGTCTCTGGGTGACCTTCCAAGTTTCCTGTATCAGCTTTGCTAACGTCTACCACTAAGAATTGTCTTCAGATGACAGTGGATACCCTTGCCCCACTCAAGACATGCTCTTTGAAGGCCAAATCCTCTTCACCATGGTGCCATCAGGGCCTTGTTCACAGCACATAAATGATCAGACAAAAGAAAATGCGGAAGAGAACACAAATCTAGGAAAACCTGACAGTCCAAAAAAGTTCTTCTCTACGTAAGTCTTCAACAGATGAAGAGTGCTCTTCAAGGCATAAAACCTTGTGTAAACATCACACCAGATCTGCTACTCACTCAAAGAAATGCACAATATGCAACAACATATTCACGGGCAAGATAAAAAAAAACAACACTTTGACAATACACCTTCACCTGAAATCACCATCACAATCTCACTCCCAGGAGAAGCGCAAGAGCAACAACCTCCTGGAATAGCACTAGTCCAGATTGAGTCCACAGTGAAATATGTAGACGACCAACATCCAAGTGATTGATGTTGTTCTTTCAGGTTTCTAAAAATGTCTTCCCAGGTCTTCTTGTCCAGGGTGATCTTTTTCTCCTTTTCACATCTTCAACCCACACATCCTGATTGACACATCACAATCTGAACAAGTTTAAATGGAATTAACCTGGAGTGATCCCACCATACTTGAAAAACAGATCCAAGCTGGTTCAGATGAGCTCCTTTAGTTGCAAGACCATAGCCATCAGCTGCAGCATCTCCCAAGGTTTCACTTGCAATTCTTGCATCAGTGATCGTTGAGGAATAATAATTCCCCACTGGAAGAAACGTAACATGCTTCAGGCTTGTTTTTCTGCTCATTGCAGGCTGCAGGGGCGATATCCGGACAGCTAGGCCACTCACGAAGTGGGTCTCAGGGGTCTTGACATCTCTTGACGGGTGCTTGCTTCCTGGGCAGTTGGAGTCTGGATTGGACTCTACATCTCGGTTTCGGGTGCAGGTGGTCCTGTACCCTCAGGTATTGCTATGGCACATCTCCGGTAGGGCCAGATGTCTTCTCACTTCGTCGGGGGAAAAGATCTGACCCTCTGGAGCTGGTGTACCTTTCATTCCTTGGGCACTGCGTTGGAGTCGCCAGGGAACAGCAAGTCGGTAAATCAGACTCCGCAGGATTGGTGCCTGCGGACTGCAGGGGAGTAGTTCCTCTACTCCAAGGGAGTTCTCTGGTGATTGACGAAGGGCTAGAGGTGCACTGGGGTTCTTGGAGGCCTCACAGCAGCAGGACCTGACAGCACACCATGATGGTCGATTCCTTGAGGCAGCAGGCAGGGTTTCGTGCCACAATTCTGCATCAGGTACTCCATTCTTAGGTCAGCAGCTCTTCTTTGTCCGTTGTCTTCTTGGGTCCGTCAAATCTAAAGTTCAGGGGTGCCCACCTAAATACTAAATTTATGGGCGCTACTGGGGGAGACAGGTAGTAGCCAATGGGCTACTACCTGTCTCCCTCTACACCCTCTAAGTGACCACTTCCTTTTGGGAGTGGGCACAACCCTGACCCTAATTGGCAAATTCCGTCTCAAACAAGATGGAGTAAACTGAAAAGTGGGTCCACATCACCTGCTCCACCTTAGGGGTGGTGCTGGCTGAATGTGGGCCCACCTCCTAATCTAACTCGTTTTCCTGCCTGTCCTCCCGCCAAATGTAGAGCAGGACAGGGGGTTCGGCATCCTCCACTATCTGAAGACGCCTGGGTTACATTTCAAAGGCGGCATCGCCTTTGAAGCTTCACGCCTTGGGAAACCATTCCGGCCTGGAGGAGGTGTGCAGCACCTCTGCCCAGAGCAGGATTTGTTGCTGGCCTCTGATGAGGTCAGAAACATGTCTGGTGGTGGAAGGCTGACTAAGACTAGTCAGAGACCACACCAGTGTTTGGTATGTTTTTAGGGGATCCTCTAAGGTGTTCCTGTATGCATTTATTAATAAATCCCACCCTGGCATCAGTGTGGATTTATTAAGAGCAGATGTTTGATCCCAAACATCTCTGGGTACAGTGAAGTCATCACGGTGCTGCGGAACTCGTATTGATGGGTGTCCAGCCCATGTGCTCTCTACGGCTTCTCTGTGCACTTAGAATATCCAAGAATGGACTTAGACATTGTAGGGTCATATCTGCTCATGCATATATGTCCACACATGAGGTATAATGCACCCTGCTTTAGGGCTGGAAGGCCTGCAGTAGGGGTGACTTACCTATACCTCATGCAGTATCTGTGGGCACGGTACACATGGATATGTGCCATGTTGACTCTTCAGTTTTCCGTGCGCCAACACATGCAGCCTGCAATGGCGGTTTGCATGGTCTTGGTGAGGGGTCCCTAGGGTGGCACAATTTGTGCTGCAGCCTAATGGACCCTCTTCAGTCCCATTTCCCTAGGTACCAGGGGTGCAATTTACTAGGGACGTGTAGTGGTTTCTGAAGTTGTGCCAATTGTGGATGTTTTAGGGAAAGAAAGCTGGTACTGGGAACCCGGTTAGCAGGGACCCAGCACACCTCAGTCAAAGTTGCATCAAAAAGGGGGGGGGGACTGCAACAAGAACCCAGTTTCTCACAAATCTGAAGGTCATCTTCTTCCTTTCACTTTATCTCAGTATTCAGACATATGTATGCTTCCTCTGTTTCAATACATGTTCCTAGAGAAGACCCATTTGTATAGCACTATACATTTCTCCATTTCCTTTAATTATTGAGCATGTTTCAACCCAGCTTGTCAAGGGACACTCTAGAAGGATGGCTCTGTGGTTCGTAGACTTTTTTGTTTGTTAATAAACTCTTTAAGACTTCATTTAGCATGTGAGTAGATGTTTTTTAATATATTTACCTTGAATATGGTGCTTGTGGGAATCTTACTGGTTGGCAAATGTATGAGTATTCACCAGACCACAGAAGACACATAGGTCTAGCTGAAGGTCTGCTTCGGCTGCGCCATTGACCAACGTAAGCACTGCTCTCACTACCGTTGTGGCGATGGTGCTAAAGATAGACCTCAAGCTTTATCCCTTCAAGGAAGAACATGTATTGGTTACAAATGGCTGCACAAAACAATAGGTACAAGAATGGCTCACAAAGATGAATCTGGTGGGTGACTTAACTCCACTACTGCCATCAGCACAAAGTTCTTTGGTGTCTACATAGACACAAGAACCTCATATTCAGAACCCGCATTGTGCACAAGACGAAAATCACTTGGTATCAGCTAGCCTGCTCTGCAGAGTAAAAGTCATTCTACCAGATGTGTACTTCAGACTGGCCATTCTAGAACTAGCACCATTTTACCTCGATGTAAGTATGTAATGCATCACTGGCCAACATCTCAGAGACCTATCTGACATCAATGAAACATGCAATATTATGTCTCACTGAAAGTATGACAGAACCACACCAGCACCCAGAGAAATCCACTGGCTCTCACTCCCCACCCACATCACAAGTCCGGATGCATTGTCTACTAAAAAGTCACCGTTGATTGTGTAGCACATACAATAACAAACATCACCAGACTGGAAACCAGAAAATGTGTGATAGAGAAATTGAGATGATAAGCCTTCTCCGGCTCCAGTCTAAAAGTGTGGAATTTCATCTCATTCCAGATCTTCAGGCCTCAAACCCTCCCCAATTCAGGAAAGAGCTGAAGACTCGTCAGTCAATACACATTGCATTATATCTAGGGGTGTGCAAAATGTATTACACTTGCTTGGCTAGTGGTGGTTTGTATATAAAAACAAGTGGTTCATGGTTATAACTCATAGTTGGTACACCATGGTTAAAACCACCCCACTGCCAGACCACCTAAAGATATACCCTCCCTTCCTCTACGCCCTGTCATAGCCATGCGGTCTCCCACCCTCCTTCCCCCGCCCTATTCTGCAACCTCACTTCTAGTCCCCAAACTAGAATTCCCCATTACTCTGTCCTCTGAACAGGCAGACCCTTCCTCTCTATTGCAATCCACTCCTGTGTACTCCGTCCACCAGAATTTGGACCCCCACGAAATTTGTATTTGTATTTGTTAAGCGCAACATTCATCCCAAGGGACATCACGGCGCTAGAAAAGTGTTATTCTAATTTGAAAAGTGAAAATTTCCTGACTATTTAGGGCCTGCGACTTCAGTCAAAATGGCAGTACATGGTTTTGGTTCTGCTTTATGTTTTAGGGAACAGCCATGTTTTCAGTTTCTTCCTAAAAAATAAGTATTCGTCCGTTAGGCGAAGATCTAAGGGTAGCTCATTCCAGTGGGTGGCCGCCAAGTTGGAAAAAGAACGCCCTCCAGCTCTAACCTTTTTGATCCGTTTAGTTCTGGCCATGGCCTGATGGCGGGATCTCAGGTTTCGTGTGGGCATATAAAATTCAATTTTATCCCTTAGGATTCGAGGGCCGTTCTTATGTAGTGCTCTATGAGCGTAGCACAGGAGCTTGAACTTAGCTCTTTGGCGTACGAGCAGCCAGTGTAGTCCTTTCAGACTTTCGGATGCCTATACTTGCTCTTATTGCAGACTAGTTTGGCAACAGCATTTTGGACCACCTGTAATCGGGAGAAAAGATAGTCAGACATGCCCACATAGAGCTCGTTCCCATAATCTAGTCTGCTAGAAAGTAGTGACTGAGTAATGGACTTTCTACAGTTTAAGGGGATCCATGAAAAGAGTCTCCGTAATAGTTTCATCAAAGAGAAGCTCTTTCCACATAGCACTCGGACTTGGTCTTGCATTGTTAGAGCATTATCGATGAGGATGCCCAAGTTTTTTGCCACTCGCTTGGGTTCTGGGGCGGCCCCCAGCGCCTGGGGCCACCAAGAGTTGTCCCAGATTGAGTGTGCTCCTCCAAAAAGCAAGATCTCTGACTTTTCGGCATTTAGTTTCAGGCTGTGTTCCGTCATCCAGGTTGCTGTTTCTGTGAGACAGTTGATTAGATTGTGTTTGGTATTTTCATGCCGTTCTTCGAAGGCGATTAGCAGCTGAGTATCATTCGCGTGAGAGCAAATATTGAAGCTCCATTTCCTGCTGATCTCCGTCAGGGAGGAGACGTAAGCGTTAAAGAGAGTGGGGCTCAAAGAGGCCCCCTGTGGGACTCCGTATCTAATAGTTCGAGAGCTGGAAGAATAGTGGCCCATTTGGATTTTTTGAGATCTATTAGATAGAAAAGAGGTGAACCACTGAAGGGCTTTTGAATATATTCCTTTTTTGTACAAAATGTGTAGCAGGAGGTCATGGGAAACAGTATTGAATGCTGCCGTTAGGTCCAGAAGGATCAGTGCAGCAGCTTTCCCTTGGTCTACCAGGGTTCTGATGTTATCTGATACTGCAGGTAGGGTGGCTTCTGTATTGTTGTCAGCTCTAAAAACGGTCTGAGAGGGGTCTAGCATTTCATTGGTTTCTAAGAAGTTTACCAGTTGCTTATTCACCAGTTTCTCCAACACTTTGGACAGGTAAGGTAATTGAGAGATTGGTCGGTAGCTAGCAGGGCTATAGATTTCTAGACCAGCTTTTTTTAATAATGGGAATACGATTGTTTCTTTTCATATATCTGGGAATGATGCTGAGTCCAGGGATTTATTAAAGATGTGAGTTACATGGGGACTTACGACTGAGGCAAGTTTTGAAAACATAAAGTGAGGGCAGGGGTCGAGTGGAGATCCTGCTTTAATCTCCGTCATAGCTTTTGCGACTTCTTCTTCTGAAAAGGGGGCCAGGTTGCTTAGGTAAGCCTGTGCTTTGGGGTGTGGAGCTGATGTCTCCCTATCCGATTTGTTAACAGTGAGTTGGCTATTGAAGGAGGAGTATATTTTAGAGACTTTGTCAGTAAAGAAGTTGTTAATTCTCTCGCAATTGTCAGCGGAAGGGATCATAGTGTGGGTCATACTAGCTGGTTTGCAGAGTTCCTTCACTATTTTATATAATTCTTTGGAGGAGTTACAATTATCTTCAATTCGTTTTGCATAGTAAAGTTTTTTTGCACTTTTGAGGGCATGATGGTGGATTTTTAAATCCTCTTTGTAGAGCAGTCTATTGTTGTTTTCTTTGGATAGTCTCCACTTGTGTTCTAGGGATTTACATCTCCTTTTTTTATTTTTAACTCTAATGAGTACTATTTCTCAGATGGTGTTTTCCTGTTAGATTTATTCCTTAATCTAGGAGCGCACAGGTCCAGCGCATTAGTGATTTCATCATGCAGGAGTTCAGCCTCAGCCTGGGCAGAGAGTGTATCCGCAATGCTTGGGTCGCATGCTAAAAAATGGGACGCAAACAAATCAGGGGTAATAAGGTTCCAAGGTCTTTTTACCGTTGTTGATTGTATGGCCACCTTGTTTAGCTTAATTGGCAGGTTAAGGGAAAAGGAGATTAGTGAGTGGTCGGTGAAGGACAGAGGTGTGACCTCGGAGATGTTGGTAGCCTCTATGTTAGAAAATAGAAGATCCAATGTATGCCCAGCCGTATGGGTTGGCCCTTTAATCCATTGTTTTAATTGCAGTATCTGCATGTCACTTTCTAAGTGTTTCACCATTGGGTCCATAGAGTTTTCGAAGTGAACATTGAAGTCACCAATAGCTAGAAAGTGTTTATGTTTTAAGCAGGCAGGGAACAATTGGGACAATAGGTTAGAGCTAAATTCTGTATCCAGGAGGGTTATAAATCACCGCCCCTGCGAGTAGTTTTTGATCCCCCCTGGACACTGAGAAAGCCAAGATCTTGTGTTCACCCAGTTGGGCCATTGATTCAGGAACGCAGCTAAAGCAATCTTTAAATAAGACAGCAATACCCCCTCCCTTTCGTCCCTTCCTGTCCCGTTTTAATAGCTTATAGCCTCCCGGTAGGGCCGTAGCAATGTCAGGGGAGTTGTTATCATCCAACCAAGTTTCTGTGATAAATGCTAGGTCAGGTTTTACATCTGCTAAGATGTCCCAGATCTCAAGGCAATGATTGGGCATTGATCTGGAGTTAAAATAAATGCAGAAATACTCTGCAACAAATGTGTCCACCTCCTTGGACCCTCATTGTAAAATCTTCAGTTGAACAGTGCTTTGTTGTTTTAATTCACGCTGTGTAAGACACATATATATATATATAATCTTTCTCCTCCTTAAAGTTCGCACTACACCTTTCTCTTCCCTGTCTCTTTTTCTTTATATCTCCTGTTTCCCTATTTTGCTCTCTCTTTTTCTCCCCATTTCCACTCCTCCACCCCAATCCACATTCACTCATTCCACACTCCTACTCTTTTTCCAACTTCTCATTCATTTTCCTTCCCCTTTCCCTCTGTCCATAAAGAGCTCTTGTATTCCAATTCTCTACTTTGCTCTTCCACTTTATCTCTATAACATTATCCCACTCACATACTCTCTTATGCTCCCCCTTTTACTTTGTCCTCTCAAACTCCGTTCTTTACCCTCTTTCTATAACATTATACTCACTGCCCAAACCTGCTCATCCATTTACTCTTTCTTTTACTCTCTCCCTCTATCGTCCTCACTTTTCCCTCTTCATCCTTCTTTCTTCTTCCTTTTCCGCTTTCCGCTTTTCTCATTCCTTTATCTCCTTTGCTTTTTCATCTCTGCTTTGTCCTCCGCTCCCCTAATCTGACCGGTTGCATGGCCCCGTGGGCACAGATTAGTAGTCACAGCAGTGGCCAGAGTGAAGGATGTAGTGGGAGGACTTCACACGGCCCATGTACGGAAACCTGTATTTCTAGTTCTCGCGGCTGCGCAGTAGAGGCTCTCCTAGGGGGGGATTAGGCAGTACTCACAGCCCTAAATTTAGCTCTCAAGTGTGGTGATCTTTACTAAATATTCACCAAGCAAGGCCAGTGTCTTTAACCGTAAAGTTCACGGCCCACCAGCAATTTATTATCATGAGCTCTGACAATTTGTAAATGGTTAGGAACTGGTGCCCCTATGAGGCTATACAGTTTCTGTGGACCCAAAACGAGCCATTGCCAGCCACCAAATTTTTCACTGTACAAAAGCCAAAATCATTTGCTTTGTAAACTCTTATTTTAACCAAACAGGAGCAAAAAATGTGTGCTTTTTTTAACACGACAGAGAACAATGCACATTCTGTTGCATTTCTGGTGAAAAGGGGGCAGTTTTGTGTTTGGGTAAACGTTTTATTGCGCTAGAAGGCATGAATTTAGGCAGGTAGCTCACATGTGCAAAATATAGAGCCGGAGACCACAATTGCAAAGAGACAAAAACCACAATGACATCTGTTCTTTGCCTGCAGGTAGTAAAACTGGATGAATCATTTATAAAGCCCTTTTCTCAGCACTAGCACAAGAAGTGGATTTTCCCAGAGCACATATTTAGAAACTTCGCCGAAGGCTAGACAGATTTCTCCAACTTTAAGTATTTTAGGGTTAATTATTCACAGATTTAAATGCACCATGCTTTCTCACAGCTGCTGTTTGTCTTCCATAGATCAAGAGCTAGCCGGTTTCCCAGGATATTGCACGACCAAAAGTGAAGTAGTTTCTCGAATACGTTGAGTCATTCATCATTGATAACACAGACTCCTGCATAATGGAGAGAGAGAGAGAGACGTTCAGCACCATGCCTCTCCGGGATGGTCTCTCTCGGTCAAAAGCACAGGCTATTCTTGGTCTCCAGCTCTGCCTTTATTCTCACATTTCGATGATGGCTCTTAGTCTGGTCTAGGCCATATTTAGGACTGAACGCATAGAAGCAGGCTACCAGCACCGAGGCCTGGAGCTGGTGATGACGATGGGGGTGGTGGTCAATGGATAGAATTAAAGTACTGATCGTTTGCCACTTCCTGTTCTCCTTCAAAAAAAAGTGCTGCACTACTGTGCATGCATCACTCTTCCAAGAGTGCTGCATTGCTGCGCACGCATCCCTCTTCCTAAAGAGTGCTGCATTGCTGTGCATGCAACCCTCTTCCAAAGGAGTGCTGCATTGCTGAGCATGCATCCCTCTTCCAAAAGAGTGCTGAATTGCTGCGCATGCATCCCTCTTCCAAAAGAGTGCTGCATTGCTGCGCATACATCCCTCTTCCTAAAGAGTGCTGCATTGCTGTGCATGCAACCCTCTTCCAAAGGAGTGCTGCATTGCTGAGCATGCATCCCTCTTCCAAAAGAGTGCTGAATTGCTGCGCATGCATCCCTCTTCCAAAAGAGTGCTGCATTGCTGCACATGCAACCCTATTCCAAAAGAGTGCTGCATTGCTGCGCATGCATCCCTCTTCCAAAAGAGTGCTGCATTGCTGCGCATGCAACCCTATTCCAAAAGAGTGCTGCATTGCTGCGCATACATCCCTCTTCCAAAAGAGTGCTGCATTGCTGCACATGCGTCCCTCTTCCAAAAGAGTGCTGCATTGCTGTGCATGCATCCCTCTTCAAATGAGTGCTGCATTGCTGCACATGCAACCCTCTTCCAAAAGAGTGCTGCATTGCTGCACATGCATCCCTCTTCCAAAAGAGTGCTGCATTGCTGCACATGCAACCCTCTTCCAAAAGAGTGCTGCATTGCTGCACATGCATCCCTCTTCCAAAAGAGTGCTGCATTGCTAATTGTCAAAATGAAGCATACAGAAAAGTGATGGATGGAATGCCTCAATTAACCCCAGCCTCTGGTAATTACTCAGGCCGTACCCCAGTCCATATTTATTTTGCACACCGTGCCACATTAGTATGGACCAATCCATATGAAAATGAATCTTGATCCTGTACCAATGAGAACAGTCCAGCCAGTTCTGTCAGGCCAGGTCATCCCTGAACCAGAACACAAGCTACACAAGACTGGTTTCACCCTAGTTATGGCTCCTCAGTCAGGGATAGCTTGGTTCCAATGACAGTGTGCATCGGGCCAAAGTCTGGGCTTGCCCGTCCCACTTAGGGCGTCACAATGAAGCATAGAAAAAAGTGACTGCAATGCTATCTATGCATAATAAATACTGTTTTTAGCCTTTCTTTCACAAATCCCTTTGCTGTGGATATATTCGGTGGAGTAGCCATCGGTGTAAGCATAGTGCAGAAATTGATGCTTCACCTTCATGGAAGTCTTTCCTTCGTAGACTCACTCTTGACTTTCAGACCAAAAAGCTGTCTGACTGCAGTTTTGGGCTACTCAGGGTTCTTAAAAAGATACTCGGTACCCTCCCTGACTACACTCAAAAACTATTGTCCAAGTGATCACTATATCTCACCTGGACTATAGGAATATCCTTTACTAAGGCGCCATGCAGACCTGTATTAAACATCTGCAAATTATTCAGAACGTAGCTGCCCAGTTGTTGCTTCATATTCCAAAATGTCAGTGACTCTCCGCTTAACTTGCAGACCTTCATTGGCTTCCAGTAGAAAACGCATTACAATTAAGGCCATTTGTTTCGCATTGAGGGCCTTTACCAGCTCAAGTCTTGTATCTCATAGATACCTGATCCGGCCCTATTTTTCTGCTAGGGCTCTGTGGTTTTCCAACCAAAGTTTTGCCATTCTGCCCAGGTTTAGAAGAGCTAGAAAATGAGGTCAGTCTTTCCAATTTTTTCCCTCTAAACTTTGGAACTTCCTCACACATCAGCTTTGTCACTGTCCAAATGAAGCAGCTTTTAGGAAACGGCTAAAGACCTGGCTCTTTTAATCTCTAGTTGCAGGCTTCCTCCCGAAGCTCTTCATTACCCTGGGAAGCCCTGTGGGGCAGCCATGAGGTTTATAAATGTAAACTATAAAATATAAAACAGGGAAGGAAAAACACTCATTCCACAACATACATTGTCCAATCACGGTCCTTCAGTTTTAGGAACTATCCCTGATGCGGGTGAAATTGATGCTACAGCCGGTTGGTGGATTTAGAGAACCCTCCCCTGCAGCATCCAGCTGTCTTTTGAACCAGCAGATTAGCACGTAGTCTTGCAGCCAGAGTGTAGTGTAGTTCCTATTTCCCTAATAGGCTCTGCGCATTGGAATAATATACCCTATAGGCTTGACATAGGACTGAGGTCGGTATGTCCCTATCGAGTATATTAAACTTAATTACTTTTGTGCCAGCTAGCTCAGAGGCCACTAGAAACTCCTTGAGAACAAGAAGGGAGTAGTTTCTGGCAACCGCATAAACATGACTACTTTGTTTCCCTTTAGAATCGGAACACGTCTCAGAATCGTGGCAACAATAGATAACAGTTTCACTCAGTCAATCGTGCATGCTTAGTTTCCATAGAGTTACACAGAAAGAAAAGACAGGCGTTTCAATAAAGAGGTTTTATTGAACAGTCTTGTTTCTCGTGTAAGAGATATGTGCTGTTATGATCACAAGACAGTATGCAAGATAAATAATGTACAGCGTAAGCAGTAGAAATAAATAATACTGCGCTAGCATTATCTTTTAGCATATATTCACGTACATAAATAACATGAGCTAAAAATGCGAGTACTCATACGATGCGTCTCTAAGCTAGTTCTACCCCAATGTACCTAACCTAGTCTAGGTGTAGGGAAAGGTAAGAAGTAGGTGGAGTATTCTCTAGTATGGTATACTAAGAGTATGTTAAGTCTAGTATGCCAAGAGTCCCTCTAGGTTCTAGTCAGCTCCATACCTTGAGAATGAGAGAGGTGGGAATCTCCTGCTGGATCTGGAACTCTAACACCCCGCGAAGGGAGTCAGAACACTGGAAGCTGGATTCTTCTGCGAGCAGGAATGACAGCGTCTTCTCAGTGCGTCAGGCCGGGATACGGGCTCCTCTGAAGTCGAGGTCTCCTCTAACTTGCTTGGGCAAGGGAAGGTATATTTATACCTGGTAGGTGCCTTGGAATGTTAGCATTGACGTGAAGTCGGACAGAGGAAGACGTCAGGAATGAACCCTTAAGGTATAACGGTTCATACATAATAGATGAGTTCTTGGAGAAATCAATAATCCTGTGCTAGGGGAACTCCCGAGAGCTTAAGGGTCTGGTTTCTAAGAACTCGTTGTGACGTTAGGGTGGACGGATGTCGGTGACCATGCCTGTATTTGGAGTGCACGGCTAATGCCTAACTAAGGACTGGGATTCTATGCCTATATAAGGGCAATGCGAATTGTGCCTATATAAGGACATGTCTCAGATAAACCTATATACGGACACCTAAAGCGGAATACAACACCCACTCCACTTTCGAATGAACGATAATACTAAATGCTAAACATTAAATGCTAAACATTAAATTGAGTACCACATGTTGCTAAAAACATTTCTAAAAGCATATTAAAAGAAGTTTAAAATAAACTATTGAATGCAATAGGTACTGTACATTTAAAGCATTGTTTTCATTCTAAGCATATTATCGAAATAAATGCAACATGAATGAATAAACAGAAATATATACATATGATGAAATGGTTGATAAGTTTTCAAAAATCAAAGCCATTGCATATCATGGTATTAAATGAAATGTTAGACAAGTAAGGTGACAATGTGTCCCTGGAAGAATTCAAAGAAGTCCGTTTTATAAGAATAGTTCTACTGTAAGCAGATTGTTTTGCCATGTATTTTCAAAAATTAAAAAGAAAAAGTTCAATTCTGGGAAAAGTTCCAAGTTTGGAAAATATGAAGGCCAAATTTCATTGCTTCCCTGGTACACTGTGAGCCGAATCAAAGTCAGTGTATGGGTCTGGCGTAAACATGAGATCATCTATTTCCGTAGCCAAAATATCGTCTACCGAAGTTGGTGACATTTGGAACACCTCGTTCAGAAGGTTAATTGCACAGAGATGAGAAACATCGCCTTCAGCAGAAGATACCGCAGCAATGTTCGCGTCCGTTGTTACCTGTGTGCCTGTTGATCCATCTCGTACCTCAGCAGCTGCAGGAAGCGTCTGTGAGATCTCAATGAATGCCGTCATCAGGATTGGTAGCCTCTGGGGACAACACAGAGCATGGGCCATTATCGGGTCCAGCAGAGTATCGACATCCGTTGGCATGACTGATGGGAGTGTTAGACAGGTGTCTAGCACGCATTCTTCACCGCAAAGCAGGCAGCGTAGAACAGGTAAGATGCAATCTTGCCAGATTGGTCTGAATGACAGGAACCATGTTGTATTAAGTTCCCGTAGACGAGGCATGCCCAAAAGCTGTACTATTCGCTCACAGCACTTTCGCTCAAGGAGAGCTTTCACCACATCGCTCGGAGTGATGTTGGCGAATAGGCTTGCCATAGCGTAGTAGTAGGAATAGAAATAGGATTCCTGCAACAAGTGCTAGAATTAACGGCACACCACCAAACACCGAATGTGCGAAGTTTGGGATGATTCCGAGGACTGCCTGGAAAGGTGCTAAAAGTCCCAAACAGATGGTCTTCAATACATGTACAATTCCGCTCGTATCAGACATGTTAAAGATACGTCCCATCATTTCTACGAAATGTATAGGGCAGTTTGTACGAATTAAAGCCTGTATCTCAGCCGAAGTCCTTGCAACTTGTAAATCATAGATTTCTTTGGCCGAGGTCAGAGGCACTGTTTGTTGTATAAGCATGGCTTTCATTCTGCTTAAAGTATCAAATCGTATAAAAGAAACATTCAATGAAGGCCATAAAGGCGACTCCCTGACTGTGTCTATTGGGGGAACAATACTTGCATACAGCAAGTGACCCTGGAGTCCACCGTTACTAGATATGGGATGCCTGGCAACATGCCACAGCAACTCTGATCATTCAACATGAGGTAACTCCCGTTAGAAAGTTGGCCAAACGTTGGATTAATCACAGTAGCTGGTGTACCCTGCTGGTGGCAGGACAAATTTGCCACAGAACCATTACAAGCCCCGTGTAAAGAGATGTCCTGACATATGAGCGAACCGCTTAGTGCATTTTCACAGTGTGTACCGCTTAGAAACACTTCACGATCCCCACTCCAACATCTATATTCGTAAGGTAAAGTCCAGGATGTCTTAATGTATTCTTTACCCAACCTTTCATATTTGCCTGCTTGCATTTGTTTGAGGCAATACTGAAACTGAAAAGTAGTGACAGGCAGAGTGATTTTGCTATGAATAAGCCATTCTGTAGCCGGTTTTTCTGCCACTGTGAATGGTAATTTTTCCAGTTTTTCAATGCTCAGCACTGTATACTTTGCTCCTCTTTGTGCCAGTTCGATCTGTTTATCAGTTAGATTGTATTCTGCAAACAGAGCCGATGTGTTGATAAAACGCCAAGGCACATAGCCCGCACGCAAAGATTGCAGCGTCCAGCTTAATAACATAATAGAACGTAACTGAGATTGGCCTTGTTGTAACATGGCTAAATCTTGTTCCAGTATGTCAATAGCAGAGGATACAATGTTGTCCAAAGAATAAATTCGGGATGACCCGTTGTCGACCACAGTGAGAGTTTTCTCTAAGTTAATACGATCAAGTTCACATATTCGTTCTGCGGCCTCTGCCTGTGAAACCTTCCATGCTTCATTATAAGCAGCATAGATGCTGGCATATATGAAACGTTTTTGACGCGGTTTTCTTGGTCCAAGCAAGAATTCCCTAAGGTCTGCGTCTTCTTTAAGTAAAGATAAGTGTTGTTTTACATCCTTAAGTGTAGATTTTTGTAGCCAATCGAGGCATAATTTTCCTACACTGTATGTTGTTACTACCCCCGGATGTTGTCTTTGGACGTATCGTGGGTCTGGCCTATGGATAGTAAACCCCTGTGTTTTATTCAGGAATCTTTCTTGACAGATGTTTGTGTCTGTGGGCCAGATCAACCATTTTCTCCAATCATTATTTGTTCTGTTGATTTGTAGTATTGTGTCAACTGTAACCGCCGCCTGTGTATTGTTATTACTGGCAGGTGTTGGTACAGAAGGTGTTTTCATGTCTTTGATCTTGGCTAAACCAAGGCAAGACGTTTGTTGCACAGTGTCATTCAAAAACATTATTTGCTGAGGGATGATACATGCTCTAAACAAAGCTTCTATCCCCTGCACTTGCCAATCTTTAGTACCCCAGACAGATTTTGTGTCTATTGTGTCTTTCCACAAGTCGAAACCATGTCTAGACAGTTGGGCAATAAATGCTGCAGAGTAAATCTGTTTTGTATTAGTTAACATAATTTTCAGTCCTGTTTTGTTTACATTTTTATAGTAAAATGTTTCTGGATCAGATGTATTGTATCCTGAAAAATATGGAAACCTTTTTGCAAACGTTTTTGAGCTACCTTTTGGTGGTGTAGGACAATGCTCCCATTGGTTAAACATAAACACATTTCTAGGTGTTGCAGATTTATGCAAAAAATGATGACCATGGTGGTTATAGCAATACAGCTGTTCATAGTCTGATGAACCCTCTAAATATTCATTATTAGAAAATGCAGCAGACCTTTCTAGATCAAACATCATATCATTTACAGTCTCAAAGTCCCAATCATCAGAATAGGTACTGGATGAAATAAAATCACTTAGTGAAATCTTAAATATATGTGGAATGTTCCAAAGGTTCCGTAGGGCCGAAGATATCGAAATCTGTTTTGTCCCACACTATACCATCCTGTATAGGAACGGCTGTGATGTTCACTGCTGACAAGTCTCTTGCTTCACGATGGGATGATTTGTGTGGTTTTAAAAGTAAGTTCACATCTTTACTTTCAGTGTCCAAATGGATGTATCTGCCATTTATAAGCACGCTGATAGTCATAACCAGAGCTAGCCAAAGCAGAAAGAAAAATATTCCAGAAATAATCCATAGTTCAATCCATGGTGAAACCAGATAAGTCTTTCTCAGAAAATGAAAAAAGTCTTGAACTTGTTGTTTAAAAGTTTTTGATGCTGGCGTCATTTCAGGCTCACTCGGATCCTCAGAAAACGTATCAAAGTTAATGAAATAGCCAGAAGCAGTTCTGTCAATTGTTGGAATTGTTTCAGGATTTGTCGAAATCGCTGGAACCAGTTGATCACTTGTTACATTGGTGTAGACAGGTGTATTTAGACGAACTGTTACTTGAGTTTCAAGAGGGATGAGTTCCATAGCATTGTTGCTCAGTCCTTCATCTGTTACTGCTGAATTCTCGATGGTTATCAGTCTTTCAGTCTGAACCTCTTGGATAGTAGCGAGAGGAGTGCGTCTGCTACTAGGTCGGAGTCCACGAGGCCTACTATTTAGTATTGGCCACATACTGTGGTTTGATGAGGTCAATTGACACAAATCTTTTCTCCTTTTTTCCAGCAAGGGGCGGCAGAAGTACTGTTCTTGTTCCGTGTATGGCTAGGACAGGTACTGGTTGTCTGTAAGAAGGTCCAAATTCCTTCTTGTCCGCAATCTTCTCTCTGACTAGATCCCCAACTTTTGGAATCCAGACAGGCCTTGCTGGGACTGCCGGTTTTTCCCCAGTGGTGGTTGGCTGCAGGAACACGTTGCTTTGTTTCGATCTTAGTTCATTTAGATCCTGTAAAACAGCCAAACGATCTTTGATATCAAAGGGTTTATTTTCCACCACTGTGCCTTTACATTCGAGATCAGGAACCCACATTCTTGTCCCAAATAGGACCTCATATGGAGTGACCCCCTAGAGAACTTCTTGGCAAATTATTTAATGAGCGTTGGACCCCATAAAGATGTTTGACCCACCCATCACCCGAACCTAATACCCTAGCTGTTATAGACTGCTTTATGTCCCGGTTTTTCCTTTCCACAACAGAATTTCCCTCAGGATGAAACGGAGAGGAGAACCGCAATGCAACGCCCAGACTGGCCATGGCTTCTTTGTAAGCTTGAGAGCTAAACGCAGGGCCCTGGTCAGAATGTATCGTGCCTATTGCGTATGTGCCGATAAAGACTCGGAAATCTTTTATAACAGTTCGAGCGTCAGCCGAGCGCTGAGGCCATATCCATAGGAACCTAGAGCATGAATCCACTGCGACCATTATATATTTATAGTTACCGTCCCTTTGTAAGGGACCGCAGTGGTCCAGGTAAACACAAGCTAATGGTTTGTCTGAAATTAACAGGGGTGTCTGCGCAGGACGTTTCACTGTGGAGACTTTCATCTGTTGGAATATTTCACATTCTAGAACATAGTTCTTGGTCTGTTTACTAATGCCAGGCCACCAATATCTTTGTTTCAGTAAAGATACTGTTGCAGAAATACCTGCATGGGCAGAGGCTATCCCTTCGTGTGCTGCTAGGATTAGTCCTAACCTACGTTCCTTGTTTGGAATTACCCTATCCCCCACTCCAGGGATTCGAGCAAAAGGAACGTTGTTCGCATCAATTACATAAGAGTACTTGTGTGGAAACTTTTTCGGTAACACTGCACCACTGCCTTTGCTCGTAGCATTGACAGCCAACAATATCTCACTGTCTATTTTCGTTTTTGAACGAGTGATCGCAGCTACGGAAGCCGTCTGAACAGCCCCCTTTGCGGCTTCGTCAGCCAAAGAATTCCCTGCAACGTGAACCCATTTTCAAGCCAATTTTGTATATATTCATTATACGACTGCACACAGTAGAAAGAATCGCACACTATTAGTGTGGGGAATTCACGATCTGTACTTTCTGTACTTTCAAGTGCCAGTTTGAATGCTTGTAGTTCAGCTCGCTGAGCTGTGCAATCTCCTAGAGATTGAGTTTTAGTGACCATTGGTCTGAAGTTACCATCGCGCATGCGACCTTTAACGATTGCGCACGCTGCACTGTAAGCTTGCTTACTCCCTGTAGCGGGTTGTGCGGATCCGTCAGTGTAAATTATAAATTCATACTGATCGAGAGGCAGAATTTCAGTGGGCAGAGGACATTCATGTTCATATTGCAGGAACGCTTGTGTTTTTAAATCAGCATCAAAAACATATTCAACATCTGTTGCAGCAAGAGAATTAACCCATTGTATCCATATAGGATGTAATGCTTTAGCATTTGGAATGCTCGCTTTAGTTACCGCCTCTAAGGTCGGTACTGGGGTTACGACAATAATGCGTTTCCCTTGGGCTAGAGCTCTTTCTTTTGCTACTGCAGTTTGAACTGCTGTCAGTATTTTTTCAGTTGAAGTGAAGCGCATTTCTGCTTGTGTATACAAATGTGATTTGTATGCTATTGGTACTTTTTCACCCTCATTAAATGTTAAGTAGGTGAATCCGCATTGACCCGAAATTATTCGGATCACTAAGTTGCGTTGACTTACGCGTGTTTGTAAGTGATTTGTTGCTAACATGTTAGCTTGGAGGGAACGCAAGATTTCTGTGTGTTCCTGTGTCCAATTTTTGATTGAAAAATCAGGTTTGATAAATGCGTAGAGAGGTTTAACCCTTTCTGCGTAATTTAGAATGTAAGTTCTTCCAAAATTTAGGAAACCCAGGATGGATTGTAAATTTTTCAGCGTTTTTGGAGGTTGGAGCAGCGCACACCTTTCTAAAAAGTTAGCTGCCAAGCTTTTGCCTTCACTTGAAAGCTCATATCCTAGAAAAAGGACATTGAGATGGGCAATTCTGGATTTTTTAAAGTTGAACTTATAGCCCTCAGAGGCGAAGCCCAATATAATGGTGCTTACCCTGTTCAAGTGCCTATCCAGGTCATCGTCTGTCAGATAGATGTCATCGACATATGACAATGCCTCATTATCATAAATTTGTAGTAACTCTGTTACCCTCGCTGAGAATAACCCCGGGCTGTTCTTGAACCCTTGTGGGAGTCGACAAAATTGACGCTGGGTCCCCATTATTGAGAAAGCTGTTAAGTACCTGCTTTCAGGTGCTATGTTTTGACAAAAGAAACCATTTGAGATATCCAATGTGGTTTTATATTTTTTACGCACAATGTTATTCATTAATGCTGTACTATGTGCATTTTGCACTGCAAATGTTTTTGAACAAGTGTTTAAGTGTCTGTAATCCAAAACTAGACGATATGTATTGTCTGGTTTGGAGACAGGAAACAAAGGATTGTTCATTGAGGAGGTGCATGTTTCAATCACCCCTTGGTATTCAAGTTGATCTAAGATCTCCCTGACCTGTTTTTTAGCTTCTTGCTTTATTGGGTACTGCCTTTGTGCAGTAGGTTCATTTTTAGATGTATTTTATGGTGAGGTGAGTCCTCATCCCATCCTACATGATTTTTATATAATGCTGGGGCCTGGGCAACTGCCCATTTCCTGGCATAAGTATATTTTAGGTGAATTGGAATATGGTTGGAGAAGGCAGGCATAATGATGTCTTCACCATGTGGGCACTCCCTGACAAATTGTGGTGGCCAGTCTTTTTCTGCTAGAAGTATGTCATAACCCCTTGAAAGTTTCTCCCAAAAGAGTGTTTTCACCTTTCTTGGTATGTCTCCCTCCATTCGGAGTGTTATTTCATATACCTTTTGTGGAGTACTAACCCTGGTGTCTACAGTCTCAACTGTGATGTACTCATTCAAGTCCACTGTCTCCAGAAGTTCCTTCAGGTTCTGGCGAGCTATTGTGACTTCTGCCGCACTGTCCAGCATTGTCTGAGCCCATTCTCCGTTCTTGAGTTGTGTTCTCAGTATCCTCAGCATGTCTGATCTTCAGACCTGCTACCTTCTTTTTTGAGAATTGAGGTTTTGATTTATTTTTCTGAACGTGTTTGTCGTCTTTCGATTTAACGTGTTCTTCTCTATGTTCTGACCGTCCTCTTCTTTCCGATGTCTGTGACGATGTCTGAAAGGTACGAGAGGAATGTGTATCAGTATCTTGATACCTGTCAGGCTTTTTTAAATTATCCCTATTCCTGAGGTTATACCTCCTTTCAGAGGGCTCCTTTTGAGGAGACCTACCCCGGGATTGAGAACGTTTCTCGTTTGAATTTTGTTTGTTAGTTTCCCACTTCTTTTTAGAAGATGTAGGAGTTTGTTTAATGGAGTCCTTCTCAGGACTTTCAGATAGTTTTGGCTTCAATGGTCTTCCACCCAAACTATCTCTGCCTAATTCTGCATAAGATTCTTCTATTATTCTGGGTAGTTCAGTTTGATGTTCTGTTACATCAAATTCCCTTAATCGTTGGCGGATCGCCACTGCTGCTGCCTCTCCTTTAATATTAGATAATATTATTGTTGAGACCTGGTCGAAGTTTTTCAGTAATTTCATACCTAAATTCAGAGCAGGCTCTGCCCCGTATTCGTTTTGAATTTGTTTCAGGACATCTGGTATTACTGCAATTGATGGTACACCATGTGTTTTAGTATAGATGGCAGCATAGACTGAGCCCCAAGTGGTGCAGTCTTCCAGTTGTGGTGTGATCCCCATTGGTAAACAGATTGTTAGGATTCTGTGTTTCTCATAAGTTCTAGTATTAGGAAATACTGCTTTGATTTGAGTAATTTTTTGAGCTATCCAGAATGGAATTTGCTCACGTTTTGTGGGCATTTTACCCATGACTGCGTATAAAGTCTGTGGTGTAATTTTTAGTGTATTCCCCTGTTGAGGGGTTTGATTTGGAATGGTCAATGGTGGTTGGACTGTGAAAGTCCGCATGACATATTGGACTAATTGTCTGTACATTTTTATTAACTCTGTAAGTTGAGTAAGTAATTCCTCGCCTGACATTATATCGAGGTCAGGATGAGGAGTGTAGCCGGCTAGAATCGGCCATGTTGCTCCTGGTCTACCTAGTGGACCAAGCCTGGTAATGTTTCTGTGCTGTTTTAAGGCTCCTTTAAACCAGAGCTGATGCTCCTGGTATGTTAGTGGAATTTCAATATCCTCGAAAGGAATATATTCCTCTGGTGGTTCATCTTCTTTGTAGAAGTGAAACAGTTTTGTTACTGGATTTGATTCAGGGAATACTATCCATGAATAGAATACCTCTGTCTGAAAGGATTTGTGTGCCTCTATCACGAAAACTTCTCTACCGCCTCTTGGTGGTAGGCCGTGTTTTATAAGTTTTAGAGTGATGGCTCTTCTTAAGTTTGGATAGATGTCTATAACACCCTCCTCGGTTTCATTTAAACCTGTAAAGTTAAAAGCTGCTACGACTGGGTCAGCCGCAGCTACACCGTTCCCGGTGTCATTGTCCCCGCGTGTGGACATTTGTTTTTTTGAAAAATGTAGAACAAGTTTCAAGGAAACAAAAGATAAGGTGCACAATATTTTGGAACACTGTATCCTTCAACGTTGAACAAACCAAACAACTAATATATAGGGTTTTTTGTCCTATTTAGTTTTGGCTGATATTTAACCCTACCCACTCCAGGCGTCTTATGGAGTATGTGAGTAGGGGTCTCTGGGAAAAGCACAACTGAGTTATTCAGTATCTAGCGTTAAATTACTGCCTTACCAAATGTTTGGGCGCCATGTAGTGTAGTTCCTATTTCCCTAATAGGCTCTGCCTATATACCCTATAGGCTTGACATAGGACTGAGGTCGGTATGTCCCTATTGAGTATATTAAACTTAATTACTTTTGTGCCAGCTAGCTCAGAGGCCACTAGAAACTCCTTGAGAACAAGAAGGGAGTAGTTTCTGGCAACCGCATAAACATGACTACTTTGTTTCCCTTTAGAATCGGAACACGTCTCAGAATCGTGGAAACAATAGATAACAGTTTCACTCAGTCAATCGTGCATGCTTAGTTTCCATAGAGTTACACAGAAAGAAAAGACGGGCGTTTCAATAAAGAGGTTTTATTGAACAGTCTTGTTTCTCGTGTAAGAGATATGTGCTGTTATGATCACAAGACAGTATGCAAGATAAATAATGTACAGCGTAAGCAGTAGAAATAAATAATACTGCGCTAGCATTATCTTTTAGCATATATTCACGTACATAAATAACATGAGCTAAAAATGCGAGTACTCATACGATGCGTCTCTAAGCTAGTTCTACCCCAATGTACCTAACCTAGTCTAGGTGTAGGGAAAGGTAAGAAGTAGGTGGAGTATTCTCTAGTATGGTATACTAAGAGTATGTTAAGTCTAGTATGCCAAGAGTCCCTCTAGGTTCTAGTCAGCTCCATACCTTGAGAATGAGAGAGGTGGGAATCTCCTGCCGGATCTGGAACTCTAACATCCCGCGAAGGGAGTCAGAACACTGGAAGCTGGATTCTTCTGCGAGCAGGAATGACAGCGTCTTCTCAGTGCGTCAGGCCGGGATACGGGCTCCTCTGAAGTCGAGGGCTCCTCTAACTTGCTTGGGCAAGGGAAGGTATATTTATACCTGGTAGGTGCCTTGGAATGTTAGCATTGACGTGAAGTCGGACAGAGGAAGACGTCAGGAATGAACCCTTAAGGTATAACGGTTCATACATAATAAATGAGTTCTTGGAGAAATCAATAATCCTGTGCTAAGGGAACTCCCGAGAGCTTAAGGGTCTGGTTTCGTTGTGACGTTAGGGTGGACGGATGTCGGTGACCAGGCCTGTATATGGAGTGCACGGCTAATGCCTAAATAAGGACTGGGATTCTATGCCTATATAAGGGCAATGCGAATTGTGCCTATATAAGGACATGTCTCAGGAAAACCTATATACGGACACCTAATGCGGAATACAACAAGAGTCCACCTGCCATTTCCTGCCTAGCCATAGTGCTTGGTCTCAGGGTGAGCCAGATTTGCCCTCACACCCCCAGTCATGGGGTCACCTGCCCCCTCTCTTTGGGCTGACTGCATTGGGCACACCAGCATTTCCGGTCAGTGTATCCCCATTTCCATCCACCACTGTTGCATAACAGCTTTTTATCTTTCAGCCTTGTGGTGTGTTAGTGCTACTAGGAGCTTATTTTTCAAGAAATAAACTTCTCAGCAAAAAGTAGTTGGTGGATTTATCACCCAGTCCTTATCCTTCAACACACATCATTATATTGCTGAAAAAAAGCTTCCATTGCAATGCATGAATGGCGATGCTTTTACTTCTTACAAATAAGGCATACTGATACCTTTTATGCTATAGACTGAATGAGATACACTGTTCTTGAGTGGAAGAGCCTGTCGCAACGGCCCCCGTAATGTATCCTTGCCCAGGTTATGCTCTCTGCTTATTATTGTTGTGTGCTTCTGTGATGAGAACAGTATTTCATCTGAGGTGGACATATGCTGCTTATGGTGGATGCTAAAGTAGTTATAGGGAAATACGAGTGTTGTTCCCTGCCTCTGACTGCTGCCATATCATAGCCAGGGTTTCGACAATAGCTTCTACAATCCCACTTTCAGAGCCCATGGCGAAAGTGGATGACCTTCCAGAGCTTTGCAGAAGATGCTGTTCCATTACATTTGGGTTCTTCTTGCCCAGCTGTATTCTGCAAGAGTGCCCAGAGAACAGAGCTCCCATATGCTGGCTTTATCATAACTTCCAACCTAGGCTCCCTTCAGTGGCTGCATATGGATGAATTACTGTTTCAGCTTTCCAGTTTTGGGCAGTGGCACACAGTACTCCTGAAGCAGTCTCGCCCGACCCTGTGGGGCAGGAAATGTAAATTATTTAGGTTATACCTGCAACCCTGCAAGATGCCTAAATGTGGCATCTCTAGTGCACCACAGAGTTTTGTTGCTGTCACTCTATTCAGTTGGAAATGGGATTCCATTTTTCTGAGAGGTGATCATATATGGTCTCAGGCTTCTGAACTGGTGAGTATGAAAACCAAACACCAAGAACATTCAGTTACAGCTCATTGAAGTTAACACAATCACCTAACATTAGACAATACCCTTTCTTTTTTTAATTTTTTTTATCCTCATCTCATTAATAGGCTTCTGCAGGTTTGAAAGCCGTCATATCTTCCATCTAGGCGCCCCACGGCTAACTGCACTAGCCTAGGTCAACCCGACCGGCCCCGGGTAGTAGGGGCTTGGTGTAATCATAGGACCCGGGGGGGGGGGGAGGAGGGATAGGGATGGCACAATATCAGGTACTCTCAAGGAGGAAAAACAAACCTCAGCTCCCTGCCCCATCTCAATAGAGGCTGCCAAATATTGGTCAATGTTTCCCCGTTCCCCTCTTGCTCTAATCGTGCCATGGCAAAAGAGGCTTTAAGCCAATCCTCCCTATTTGGGGGGGTGGGGTCTTTCCACTTTATACAAAGCTCTCTCCACGCTAGCAGAATCAGATATAACAACAGCCCCCTATGAAACTGTGGTAACACAGAATTAGATGCATCATTGCCCCTAAAGACCACCAACGGGTGATTAACCTCTATGTTAGTTTCGAAGATACCTGACCGGGAGTCTCCCAACTCCTTTCAGTAAGGTCTTAGCTCCGGGCACTCGAAGAAAATGTGAATATCATCAGCAATAGGTAGTCTACACCTGGGACATTTCGGGGGAGGTAGCGGGGCAAACTTAGCTATCCTGGCCGGGGTGTAATATAATCGATTTACAACAAAAAAATGATTATTTTTTAAGCTAGCTGGTTTAATATATCTGTAGAGCAATTTTAAAGAAGACTCAAAAAGAACTTCAGCGTTGGACTCAAGGGGAGATTGGTTCCAGACCGATGATTGAGGTGGGAGGTCCAAGTCTTCTACATCAAGGAGCCTCGTGTACCACATGGATATCTTTCTTTTTTGGTTGAACACTTTGCAGTATCCTCTCCAATTCCCAATCCCCCCTGATTTCTCTACCTTCTGCCTCGTACCATGATCTAAGTTGTAAATACTTAAATTTGGAGAAGGCAGGACCTATCTTCGCTCTTAATACCTCCCATGGGAGGATTCCTTCTACATCCATTAAATCGGACCAGACAGCCACGCCCGCTCTCTTGATTGACATCGCCAGGCTATCCTTAAAGCAAAGTGGTGTCCCGGGAGAGTCCCATATAGGGGCAAAATCAGAAAAGTATCCCAGCCCCCATCTGCATCTAACTTTATACCATGTTTCCAGGGCGGCCTTAAGAACCTTAAGACGCACACGTTTAAAGTATCTCGGGGCCCCGAACTTATATAGAAACCCTCCTCCTCCGCTCCCCCCTTCAACCAAGCCATCTCACCCAGAAGCCTACCCCACGACGTCTCATCTGGATTTGAGAGCAACATCCTGATACCCTTAAATTGAAAGGCGATTAAATACCATCTAATATCCGGGAATGCCAGCCCTTCTTTGTTTAGCCTCCTCCTCAGCTTCTTCCAGGACATCCTGGCGCCTTTATCACCCCAGATGAAACTCCCTATTTTACCCTGGATCTTGCTGATACTCTTACTAGGGAAAGCCAGGGGAACTGCATTAAACAGGTAGGTCACCTTAGGGAGAACAACCATCTTCACCAGGTTGACCTTCCCATAGATTGTCAAGGGAAGGTTCCTCCATCTGGCGAAGAGGTGATCGATCTCCTTTGTGATTTTTTCCAAGTTGATCGTAGGGATTTTGTCTAGATCTTTAACAATTTTGATACCCAAATACTTTAATTCGTTACTGATAGGGCCTCCCCAATGATTAATATTCCAGCACATTACTTCCGTTTTGGAGGAATTAGCTAGGTAACCAGAAATTGAGCCAAATTCCTCCAAAAGGTCTTCGAGCCGTGGAATAGATGCCTCTGGGTCGCTGGTATAGATGATAATATCATCGGCATATAGTGCTACCTTACAGTGATAAGTTTGCGATCTAAAAGGATGGATTAAGTCATCTAGTCTAATGGCTTGCGCCAAAGGCTTTATGTAGATGTTAAATAACAAGGGGGATAAGGGGCACCCTTGCCTAGTCCCCCTCTGGATATCAAAACTTCGAGTCAGCATACCATTCAGCAAGATCTTTGCTGAGGCTCCCTGGTAACATTTCTTCAAGGTTTGGACAAAGACAGGGCCAAAGCCCATTCCCTCTAGTATCTCCCAAAGGTAGCTCCAACACACTCTATCAAAAGCCTTGGCCGCATCCAAGGCCACCACTGCCAAGGGATCTGTTCTTACCACGGCCAGGTCGATGTTCCCAATCAACAATTGTATTTGTTCCTGACTATACCTCCCAGCTATAAAACCCTTCTGATCGATGTTAACCAGACTAGGGACCAATTTAGCCAATCTCCCCGCCAGAATGCCCATAAAGATCTTATAGTCGGCATTCAGCAGGGAGATCGGACGATAGGAATCAGCTTTTAGTGGGTCCTTCCCCGGCTTCAAGATCAGGACGATGGTAGCTTCTTTCCAAGATCTAGGGATCTCACCCACTGATCTATATATTAAGTTAAATAGAGTTTCCAGCACCGGGGCCAATTCGTCCGACAGAAGTTTATAAACTTCGTTCGGAAGAGCATCCAACCCGGAGGCTTTATTTTTTTTGGACTTCTTAATTTGGTTCCTGATCTCTTCTACAGTGATGGGGGCTTCTAGAAGGGCCCGACTAGCTTCGGTTAAAATTGGCAGAGATTTGCCCGCTAGCCAAGATTGTATTTTATCTTTTGGGGGGACCAGGTTCTCCTTATAGAGGTCCGAGAAGAGAGCAAGAAGACACGTTTGCTTTTCCTCTACCTTGCTGGACCTATCTCCGTTGTTGTTAATTATCAGTTCGTTGATGTTATTTCTTGATCTATCCACTCTGGCTTTCCATGCTAGCAGAGCACCAGCTTTTTCCCTATATTCAAAGTTTTGCATGTTTTTAACAAGCCATTGTGCCCTACACTTCTGGTCCAACAAGCTCCTAAACTCCTGTCTAGCCCCCTCCAAAGCCTTCTGAATTTGTATCGATCTATCAGTACCCTCCTGGATAAGGCCATTTTTTTCGGCTTCTAATTCCAAGATCTTTTTCTCTATAGCATATAGCTCCTGGGCTTTAACCCGGTTTTTAGAGCAAATTAGACCATGCAACCAGCCTCTCAGGCTGGCTTTGTACGCGTCCCATACGTACTCCATGGTCGTAGAACCAATATTCAAAGTAAAAAATTCTGATGAAAATGCTTTAATAGACTGAATAATTCCAGAGTCTAACAGCATTGCTCTGTTCAGCGTCCATCTAGTTTGTAAAATATTACCTATCCTAGAGTATGAAAATAAAACTGGGGCATGATCAGAGAGGTGGCTAGGTAGTACAGATATCCCGAGCAGGTTACCCAATACATCTCTGTTAACTAAGATGTAATCTATTCTCGAAGCATGGTGATATTTTTTACTATACAATGTGAACCCCTGGAGATCTCCCTTCTTAGCCCTCCAAACATCGACCAGATCCATATCATGCAGCATGTTTTTCATGGCCCGACGGGTTCTCGGTGCTCCTATAATACGGCTCAAATTAGACCTGTCCTTAACTGGGTCAAGGAGAACATTAAAGTCACCTCCTATCAACAAAGGGGGCTCCCCGATATCAACTTAGCTTGCTATTTACATATATATGAAGGGTCATCCACATTAGGACCATAATAAGAAGAGCAAGCTAGCTCTAACCCCCCAAAATCCATCTGGGCCACTATCCATCGCCCTGTTTGGTCCGTCTGGACAGATTTAATTACACAAGGGGTCCCTCTCTTCACCACTATTGCGACACCTCTGCTATTAATTGATTGCTGTGAAAAACAAAAACAATTTATCCAAGGGATTTTGGAAAACATTGAGCGAAATTCTGCAGGTGTCAAGTGAGTCTCTTGTAAAAGAAAGACCTGAGCTGGGCAAAGTTCTAAGTATTTAAGTATCAACCTTTGCCTGCGGGGGCACCTTAAATCATTCACGTTCCAGGAAATAAAGCAAACTTTACTATCCTTATTGGAATTACCTGCCATCAGCTAATGGACCCCCTCTCCCCCACTATACGGCATTTCTCAAAATACATAAGAGATGAGGAATATTTTTTGTTTTTTTTCCCCACTGCTCCCCACCCTGTGAACCCCACCACCTCCCCTCCCTCCCCCCTGTGACCCCCTTCTCCCTGAGGAACCCTCCCTTCCAGTAGGCTAAGCCTATTCGGTCGCCCCTCCCTCGGGTAACACTTGAAATCCAATACATAACTAAAAAAACTAGGGACTAAATGCTAAGAGCACTCTTAACCTCTATTTCCCTCCTGTACTGCCCTCCCTATCCTTTTTGATTTTAACAATTAGGGCATCCACCTCTTCTGTTGTTCGAATCATATGCATGTGGTTGTTCCACATCACACGTAGTGTGGCAGGGAACCTCAATTGAGCCTTTGCCCCCAAGCTATTTAGTTCAGCTAACCTCTTTCCCATTTCCCATTGTCTTGTTGCAGTTATGTGGGAGATGTCAGATCTAATAGAAAAGGAAAAGGGGCTTAAGTCCGAGAGTGTAGATGAAATCAGACCTTCCTTAAGTGCAGAAGTTAAAATCAGCTCCTTAACAGAGTAGGACAAAAAGTTCGCCAACATTTTCCGAGGCTTCTGTCTCCCTGGATTTCTCTTAAAGGGGTCCCGGTGCACTCTTTGGATCTCGTGAGCTAGATCAATGCCGGGGAAATTCCTTAACACTGAGCCTTTTAATAAGGAAATCACAAACCCCCTTATGTCGGTCCCCTCGAGACCTTCCGGAATATTTAGGAACTTCAGATTATTTTTCCTGGAGTGATTTTCTAACCGCTCAAGGTCATCTTTTATATCCTTATTTTGAGCTGATAGCTTCACCAGGTCTGCAGAAGTCGTTTGAATTGCGTCTTTTAACTTGGGAATCTCGGCCTCAATTGCGTCGGTCCTCAACATAACTTCCTCCAGTTTCTGCGCCAACACCTCGCACGACGATTTGATAGCGGCCTGGTTCGCTTCAGACACAGCAAACCTACTAGCCGGCTCAGCTTGATTGGTCTCTGATATTATAAACCTGCTGGTCATCTCTTCTTTCATGGTCATTAGTATGTCGACTAATGAATGCGTAGTGGTGGCCGGGACAGCGCGTTCCTCCGTGGTAAGGGTGCTGATGTTTTGCTGACCCTTTGCTGAGCTTCCTATTCCTGCTCCTGCTCCAGCGCCTGCTCGTCCCCCCGCTCCAGCCCCTCTTGTATACCCAAAATGGAATATCTATTAGAAAGGCTCACCGTTGGGTGGACGTCAGTCTCAATTCCAGAAGACATAGGAAGGAATATAGGATCTATAGCCACCCCTGCAGAGGTAGGCACCTGATCATCCGATCCCTTAGACTGAATCAGCGGTGCCAATGCTTCCCGCCTTCGAGGGCTATTTCGAGGCTTAGGCTTAGGGGAAGTGACTTCATGGGCTCCCAAGGTTTTAACCATTAACTCGCCTACACTGCCTACACTACCAGCCCGGAGGACCTGGGGCCGGGCTTCCCCCCCGCTGGACTATCCAGAGTGGTGTTCCCAGATATTTCGCTGTTGGGTAAGGCTACTGACTTGGTAGTAACAGGAGTATGGGATGAAGATGTAGACAGGGACATAACTTGATAGTAGGTTTTTAAAGATGGGGTAATTTTCGTTAATGGAGGTGTTTTCTTAATCCTACTGCCTCCTTTGCCCCTGTTAACCCCTCTCCCCTTGACAGCAAGCCCACTGTTAGTTATAACCCTGCCCTGCCTGCGTTGTTTATGTGATGTTCTGACTTCGGAAATGGGGGGGGAGACCCGAGGAGGCAAAATGGGCTGAGTGATGGTCGTATTTGAAGATAAGTGAGCGGCTCTAGCTCGCAGAGTGTACCTGCTTATTTTTGGTGGAGAGGTGCCCGCTTTGGTTAAATCGCTTGTCTCCATATGATAGAGAGGCACCCCTCCCTTCTCTTTAGAAGACCAGGAAATCACAAAGGCTCTCACTTGGCAAAGCGGGGAGCTATCGGCAATACACTCCCTTCCAGGACACATTTTTAAACCCTCCTTACCTTCAGGTAAGCAACAAGAGCATTTTGGGCCACTTTTACTGGAGCAAAGAGCTGTTCGCTGGTGTCCCACCCAAAAAAGCTCTCCCCGCTCTCCCCGCTGCTCTGCGTCTGCATCGCAAGATTCACTCGCCGCGGGGTCCAGGAGCACGCTGAAACAAGTACTGACTCTGCCCCCGGTGAACCGAAGCAACAGGGAAGCAGCGTCTCGGCGTCTCCTCTCGTGCGCGGCCTCACCCCACCTCCAGCGTCGCTCTACAGCCTCCGCCCTGCTGCGGCGAAAGTCCATAGCCGCCGAACCACCGTTGCCGCCGCTGCCGCCGATACCGGGAAAAGAGGACAGAATCACCCGCATAACCTTCAGTAGGTGAGGGGAAGTGGAGGGAGGGTTTAATTGCAAGAAAAAAGGAAGATTAGTGCTCCGGCATTAGTCCTTGTGGGAAAACCCGAGGGAGCGTGACCGCGGTCGTTAGCTAGCGGCCGCCATGTTCCTCCCGACAATACCCTTTCAAACTAGAGATTGGGCAACGTCAGAAGCTGTACCATGGAAACCTCACATACCTAAAAGACCAAAAGTATTGTGAACCGATATTTGTAGCCGATTAAGCGCAAAAAAAATGGCAATAACTAAACATAACTTAGGTGGTTTGAAATAATTAGTAAAGCTCTCTTGTAAATTATATGAGGCTAAGTCGACCTTGGTGAACCAGCGCTTCTGAGTACAACTTATTCCTTCAAGTATAACATGTTGATCTAATATGACTTTTTACTTAATTTAGAGTACCTCCACTCTAAGTTTCAAAAAGTTATGTAGTTTGTGTGCATGATGGGCAGTCTCATTACACATTAACTCATGAATAGGGCACATAGCTTAAACAAATGCTTTCCACACCTATTATCTGGAAGTAAATCATTTCACATTTTCTAAACTGTCAAACATATCCTTCATATAAAAGCAGTAGTCAATTATATAAGATTCTATGACAGTGAGTGTGTAACATCAAATCCTTATGGTATGTCTTCTTGCAATACAACAAACATATTAAAATATTAATGTATATCACTGGGGAAGGCTAAAAATATGGTTAATATTCACTTTCTCATTCAATCAAGTGGTAAACGACTAAGAGAAACTGCAACTTCATAATACATATAGTTATGGAGCAATAAAAACTAAAAATGAAATGAATCCTGTGTAATGTATAGTTATAATGAAATGTTGCTGAAGATGGCAGTTTGTCCAGGACTTATAATTGTCACCTCTGGAACCACAAACCCTTTTTGTTCTATAGCTAAACTGCCAGTCCATAAAGAATTTAGCAATATTTTAAACATCATCTTGGGTCTGAATTAGAGGGGGAGACCCCATATACAACAATATTGGTATTCAAATAGCTGTGGTCAGGTTACAGCTAAACTCTAAATTATCTTTATTCTCAAGGGGAATATCACCGTACTCGAGCAAGTCTTGCTCAAACGTATTAATTTAATACCACCACAATTGGGCAGATATGACACAATAAACCAAAGAAATAGCCCTGAGAGCTCTTACTCGGCTACCTTGTTTAAACATAACCCCCGGGATATACAAGAGATGCTCCATTATGGTCTGACTTTTCAGTTATATTCTTTTTTTTGCCTAAACTCTTCTCTGCCCTTGATACAGATACTTGGCCAAACTCTTCAAAAACGTAATCATTACTATAAAAGTTTGTAGTGATGACTTTCACCCTCACACACACTGTCAAATCTGTCAGATACACCTACTTCCCTCTCGTCAGAGTCCAACTGGTTATGCCTTCCATTATTGCCACTAAATATTGGATCCTGATGGTTCGCTCACTATCCTCTGAAAGTAGGTGCCATCTCCCACCCTTAGGTCTGGGCGAAATTTTAATTAAGGTAGTGTAAATTGCATAATTTCTGGAAATTCAAATTGTGCTTGTCAAGTGAAAATCCCGAAACCATGCCATTATGCCACTTGGCGTAATTACGTCCCATTTGGCATAAAAAGTTACTGCAAATACGGAGGAAAACAGAACTCAAGGGCAGCTGTTCGCTGTGCTTTTGTTGAAGATGAATTTCACGCTAAAATATAGCGCAAAATTACATTTTGGCATTTTGTGTTATTACATGCAATTAATTGCACGTCATTTTGCCGAAATTTCGGGTAATTAGGAGAATGCAAACTAAGTGAATTTCTCACACTCCCACCTCCTACCAACCCTTGATACCACATTTAATTAAGGGGTGGACATACCTTTATTGGGTCAGTTATATATAAGTTTAGTCACCTCCCAAGACAAGCGACTGTGTTGTGTTGCTTGGCAACCTGTTGTTGTCAAGCATTCTTGGAATGCCTTATGAGAACGAGGGAGACGGTTGATCTACAGGGCACCGAACAGACGTGCCGATTTGTGCTCCTCAGAGCAATAAAGGATTACACTACTAAACCGGTGTTTATCTTCATTACACTGGCAATGAGGACTGCGCCTGAGGAGCTTACGAGCTACGCGTGCAAAGACCTTATCGAAGGTTTCGGGAATTTACAATTTTCTTCGGAGTATTCGAAAATGTTTGGGAGGATCGCCACCTTTGTATGGAGTGGAGTGCACCCTTGGGGACTGCGCCTTTTTGAGCACTTTTAAATCTACATGCCTTGCGTGTTATATTTTTGCTCATTCTTTTTACAACGCATTCAACGGCTGTTGAAGGACTTGCCTGTCTACGTCATCTTCACCGTTGCTCCTTCTTCGCATTCTTCAAATTCCAGGGCGTTCATGTCTCCGTGTTCGGTGCTTCCGCCGCTTCGTTCCAGGTGATCTCTTCTTTCTTCAGCGTTCTGCGTGTTACGCTCATCTCGCCTTACGCGTACACGCATTCACGTGAGGTCACGTTGCGTGCCCTCACTTGCAGCCATTTTGGATCCTCTTTGTACCTTCAGTATCCTGGCAACCGATCCTTACGCTGCTACTACCGGAGCAATACTTGAGTGTATTCTTTGCCTGTTACAGGTATTTATTGACATTTTTTTTATTTACAAAGAAGAAGGATTGGAGAGCTTCCTTTAAATAGGATTTCAGTGTTGTTTCTTCAGCTCGGCCATTATTCAAGCCTATTTATTAACATATATTCCTTGTGAACCTTATTCCTTGTGATTTTCTTCATCCTCTACCAGCAATATGAGTACCCCTGCTTCCAGTTCAATTGCCATGAGTGCACAAACCTACAATATTTCTACACCTCAGCCTTTTTGGATTTCAGGAACTGAACCACCTCTCAAATGGCTTGAATGGAAACTGTACTTTACTAATTACATTGATGCGATTGATGAAACGAAGAAAATGTCCCCTGATCAGAAGAAACGTTTGCTTTTACACTCTTTAGGTCCCATTGGATTGAAAGTTTTTAGTCAAATGACTAGAGTTGTAGTTGCTGGGGATTCTAATGTATTTGATTTAGCTTTACTACAGTTAGACAACTACTTTTCGCCAAAAGTATGCATTGGTGTTACCAGATACCGTTTTTTTCAAAGGAAACAGGGTAAATCGGAACCGATAGATAATTATGTTTCCGAGTTAAAAAGGTTGGCACTGGATTGTAAATTTGGCATTTTGCACGACGACCTTGTTAGAGACCAAGTGGTCATGCATACCTCAAATCCAGCCATTCAGGACAGGTTGTGGGTGAATGGAGATGCTCCACTGGAAGATGTCTTAGCTATTGTGCGCAAGGCTGAAATTTCCAATAGGTGTGCTGTTGTTTTAAAAGATGACACTCGTGAACACGACTATGTTAACAAGATTAATACTTCTTCTGAAAACCAGCTTTTACAAAATTTGCCAATGAGAGATCTTTCACCAAAGGGAATATTAAATGTCACCGGTGTGGTAATCCTGGCCCCCTAGCTTACAGTAGGAATTGTCCAGCTCTTAGACAAAAATGCTCTAATTGTGGCTTAATAGGCCATTACGCTAAACTTTGTAGGAAAAAGAATTTCAGAGTTAAGTATATTGGTGATTTAGAAAATCCCAGTGAAGATAATAGTCCTAGTAACCCTCAAAATGCTCCTAACACAGTTGTTCCTGCGAATGATTTGTCATTGGACTTTAAAAGTAATTTGATGCTCAATATCAATGATGTTACTTGTTACAACAAACCTATCTGCAACATGTTTATTGGTGGTGTCAATATTAATATATTTGCAGACTCTGGCTCACAGTACACTATTATTAATGAAAGGTTGTGGAAGGAATGTTTTGTTCAGAAAGTAGGTACACCTTTATTGTCACCAGATGTACATCCTGAAGGTTTTAGCGGAGAAAAAATTGATCTTTTAGGATTTACATGGTTTGTATTTGAATTTAAAAACAGAAGCAGCCGGGGGAAATTGTATATTGCCAAATCAGGTCCACCTGTTCTAGGCTGGCTAGACCAAAAGATGTTACATATTATCTTGGATCCTAACAGCAAGGAGCAAGTATTAGTTATTGATGAAGGCACTTCCTTAGGAGAAAGGATGATTAAACAGTTTCCTTCAGTATTTAGTGGCAAGTTGGGCAAACTTGTTGGGTTTGAACATTTAATTCGACTTAAAGAAGATGCCAGTCCCAAAGTTCACCGTTGTCGCAATGTTCCTTTGTTAGTTAAGGATGATGTAGCCAAAGAACTTGAAAAGCTTGTTTCTGCTGGTGTAATTGAACCTATAGAAGCTTCTGAATGGATTTCGCCAGTTGTTATCGCCAGGCGGTCCAATGGCAAAATCAGGTTATGTGTTGATTTAAATAATAACATTGTGGTGGATAGATTTCCTCTACCAAAAATAAATGAAATGGTAAGTTGTCTCAAAGGTGCTAGATGGTTTTCAACCATCGACCTTTCGTCGGCTTATCATCAAATAGTCTTGTCTCCTGATTCAAAAAATGTACATCCTTCATTACTCCCTTTGGTTGTTTTCAATTTACTCGTATGCCCTTTGGCCTGGCGTCAGCTGCGGCTGTTTTTCAACGTCTAATGTTTCACCTTTTCAATAAGGAAAGTGGCGTAACATTTTTTCAGGATGACATATTAATTTTTGGTGGTTGCAAGTCTGAGCATGACTCTAGGCTTATAAATGTGTTGAGCATTTTGGAAAAACAAGGACTCACTGTTGAGTTTTCACAGTGTAAATTTGCTTGTGAAAGTGTTTCATATCTTGGTCATACCATTGATTGTAATGGTGTTAGACCAAAGTCTTCACTTATATCTTCTATTGTGAATGCACCTACTCCTTCTAATAAGGATGATGTCAGATCCTTTCTTGGTATGGCAGAATTTTGCGCGAAATATGTTCCAAATTTTGCAGATAAATGTTACAATATTCGGCAACTACTTAAAAAAGATGCTAATTTTGTGTGGACGGATGAATGTGGAACAGATTTTAATGTCATCAAGACTGCTATTGCAGGTGCCACTAGTTTAAACAGTTTTGATCCTACAGCTGAAAGCTTTATTACAACTGATGCAAGCAATAAAGGCTTGGGGGCTGTTTTGTCTCAGATAGATGAGAAGGGAAATGAATATATTATTGCATATGCCTCCAGATCCTTGTCACCATGTGAGGAAAGGTATCCTATTATCGAAAAGGAAGCATTAGCTTGTGCATGGGGTTTGGATCATTTTAAATCTTTTACTTGGGGTAAAGTTTGTACATTAAGAAGTGACCACAAACCATTGGTGAGAATTTTGACCTCTGATGGTTCTATGAATGTGTCCTCCAGACTTGCCAGGATTTCAATGCGGATGCAAAATCTTTTGTATAGGATTTTTATACTCCTGGTAAGGACAATTTAGTTGCTGATTTTCTTTCTAGGATGCCCACTATGTTGGAAAGGTGCGAAGATGATAAATGGAAAAATTTTCAAGTTGCTTTGGTCTGTGATCAGGGTCGTTCTGCCATTAATAAAGTTGAATGGGAGACTGAATTTTAAAAAAACAAAATTTTGGAGGAAGTTGTTTCTTATGTTATGAATGGTTGGCCGTGGAAAGAAAGCTTGGTGGATTCCATCAGACCTTTTTGGGAGGTTAGATTTGAACTATCTTTCAATGATGGATTTTTATTAAGAGGGGAGAGAATTATTCCTCCTTGTGGTTTGAGGTCCATTATTGTGGAATTGTGTCATGAAGGGCATTCAGGCATCATTAGAACCAAATCAGTATCGAAAAAGTTGTTTGGTGGCCTGGTGTAGACATTGAGACGGAAAGACTTGTCAGGGACTGTATTTTGTGAGGCAATGCGGACAAATCGTTGAGGACTTTGAGACCTCCTATGTACGACAATTTAGTGGTCAAAGAACCTTGGGACACTGTGGCAATTGATATTTTAGGACCAGTCAGGAACTCATGTGGTGATTCACAAAAATTCATCATTGTTCTTATGGATCTGTTTTCGCGCTGGCCAGCTGTTAAAATTGTGGATAAAGCAGATACGCTTACTGTGTTGGAGTTCTTAGATGAAACTTTTTCTTCTGAAGGTATTCCTGCTTGTTTGATTAGTGATAATGGGGTACAATTTGTGTCCAACAAGGCGAAGAATTACTTTGATAAATTAGGTATTAGACACAGAACCACTTCATTATATAATCCAAGCGAGAACGGCATGGTTGAAAGATTTAACCGGGTTTTGAAAGGTATCATTCAACTTGCTTCTAGTGGGTCAGAGGATTGGACCACGGAGGTTGGTAAAACAATTTGGGCATATAGAGTAACTTCCACTGAGGCCACTGGACTTCCTCCTTTTGTGTTGATGAGAGGTCGTAAACCAAGATCTAAATTTAATCCTGGTTGGTTGTGTTCTTCTGGTGTTGTTAATTGGTCTAAAGACGATGTGTGGAATAGGATGGAACGTGTTCATGAGAGAAGTAAAAGTTATTTTGATTCAAGACATGGCACTCAAGCCACCCATATTGAAGTTGGTGATTGGGTACGTGTAAAAAAACCTGGTTTTGTAAGCAAAGGTGAAAGTGCCTTTTTTGATGCTGAAGAAGTAATCGAAGTTTTACAGAACGCTGTCAGACTTAGGAATGGGGAGGTTTGGAATCTCAAAAGAGTGGCTATGGATAGATCTAAAAGAAGTGATGGAACTAATGTACACAGTAATAATAGTTCTGAATGGATGGAGGATGATCTTATCATGGAATCCAATTCCGTTGCAGATAATTCTGCTTCCAATAATGATATGTCCTTCCTTACTCCCAATTGTGAAGAGGGGGATGGGATGGTTTCATCATCCTCTTTGGATGAGAACTCCTCTTTGGATGAGAACTCGTGTGTCACTTCTCGTGAGACAGGAGGTCTTAACCCCTTCGATGCTCTCGTCATGCTGCGCGGTGGGCGTGTGCGCATGACGAGCTGAGCTCGTCACGACCGCACCCGCGATCGGAATGTCCAGCACCTGGGCGGAATTCCGATTGCGGCGAAGCGGTTAAACAAAGATTGACCAGGAACAGAAAGGCACCTATTTGGCTCAAAGACTTTGTTGTCAATAATATGTAATAGTATCATATCCGTCTCCTTGTTCTCTCACATATAATTTTTATATTATTTAAGTTTCCTTTTATTGTTTTGTTTTGTTTCTTTGTATTGTGAGAAGGGGGAAGTGTTGTGTTGCTTGGCAACCTGTTGTTGTCAAGCATTCTTGGAATGCCTTATGAGAACGAGGGAGACGGTTGATCTACAGGGCACGGAACAGACGTGCCGATTTGTGCTCCTCAGAGCAATAAAGGATTACACTACTAAACCGGTGTTTATCTTCATTACAGACTGTTAGGTTTTTAAACCAAATCAGCCTGGGCAGTTACTTGTATGGAAGCTCTTAAGGAACTGAAGGAAAACAGCATCCTCTTTCTGCGGCACCTCTTAGAACCAGCTGCGCTTGACTCAACTGTCACACACCAGTTTCCAGTCAGCACGAGCCTCAACATTCGGCGATGACATCATAATAGGCACACTGCAGATCTGGCAGGCTCTAGAAGGTTCATGCGCGTGAAAGCATTCATACACTGAGACCCCAGTTCAAATGTGCACAACAGCAGAAAGCAAACATGAATTTGTGCTGGGGACATACTTAGACTAAGCATGTGTGTCGGATCCACCTTTGCCAAGCAGCTCTCCACACAAGCACGCCTTCAGTGCGCTGCACATTTACCCTTGTTTTTGCAAAGAATAACTTTCCCGCGTTGCTTCTGTGCCTCAGAAAATGTTTTATCGGACAGCAGCCTGCGGATACGAACAACCGAGATATGGTTAACTGAATCTTAACTGTCGCTGGCAAGGGGAGCTGCAATCAATCCAGCCGACGCCTTATTAAAATAAACGATCTGCGCGGCTGAATTACTTTTGCTCGCGTATCTTTTTTGGCTTCGGTGCACATTTGTTTCATAAGTTAAACACTTCCTGAGGGTAACATGAATTATGTACAGATGGATTTCAGAGTTTCCGCCGTCCTTTCCTAGGTACCTCGTGGCCTTGGCAGTGCCACTGGCATTGAAGAAAGAGGCGGTGCATTCCCTCACGGAGATTGTCCCCGCTGGAATCTCTCTGGGGCCCTCGTTACGAGTGAGCGGCTGGGAAGGCGATTATTATCGCGCCTTTTAAAGTCTGATACTACAGGGATCACAATTTAACATTTGCGATCATTATCGCCTACTACAAGTTGCGCCCTTTAAAATGGGGAATAATGTGCACATTTTTGTACTTTGCATACCCGGAATACGCAAGTATTTACAGGGCATTTTATACCTGCCGAAATGAACCTGGAAAAAATTGCAAGGCATGTGGTAACTACCGCAAAACTCGAAATTCTGACTGCTATGCAAACAGTAGTTTGTACAGGGATTGGAAAAGACTCTCGGAATGAGGGCCGGGGTGTTCAAAATCTGCCATTGTTTGGTTTGAAAAATCGAACAACAAGCAGGACACTTGCCTCCTGGGAATGAGGGTGACATGCCTTTGAAGGACGGGGAATCAATTGCCACCCCAATTACATTTTGGTCTGGCCTGGGGGGCATAGGCTCTTTTCAGATAGTAAGTTAGAAAGGGAACTAGAGGTTAAGTCTTGAGCGACAGGGCGTGGTAGGATACAGCACTCCTCCTTGCCTGCTTGTGTCTGTCTACAGTGCACCACAAGGTACAATGGGATGAATTGTGGTAAAGATTGAGCGGAGCTAGCTTAGCTGTAATTATTTGGTTTAGAGGATAAATGAGTTAAACTTGGTAAATTCTTGGGCTCTTTGCAAAAGGAGCCCCAATCCGTAGCTAAGCTGTGTTGTACACACTGTTAACGTTATACCGGACATGCTGTAAAAAGCTTCCAATGACAATACAGATGGACATTAGCAGATTTTTTGGTTAAGTAGATGTACCTTGATTGGATTATTCAGGGTCCTTCAGACCTTGGCGGGCAGCTCTCCAGGCACCAGGTCAGAGGAAGCTACACCGGGAGCCTCGCAAACTAGAAGACTGCACCTTCCAATTTAGAAATCCCCTCCAAGAAAGCACGAAATCTGTGTCATTAGAGCAGCCATTAATGAATGCACAGAGGTGTGTGAACGGGCACCGTGTTCGTTATGCCTGTTTCAGCAAAGGTGTTTGGTTTTCAAGAAAAAAAACTCCCAAAGCTTGAGTTTCTTTTCTGAAAACAAAAATAGCAATAGTCATGATGCGCAGAGAATTTCTCCCTATTAGCTGTGTCCATTGTTAGATTCCCGTGACCACTATGCCTCGCATGGCGGTCCTATCAGGGAACTTTAGTGACAGTCTAAATAGGGAGAGGCAGCTGCCATGATGACCTGATGGCTCTGCGGTAGACATGCCTTCAGGTCAGAAGATTCTGACAGTGGAGCCAACTGAGGCTATGCTGTCGTAAGCCCTATGGTTCCCAAACTTCTAAACAGGGCAGAAGAGCCACGAGTTTGGTGGGGTAGGAGTACGGCCTATTTACAGAAGGATCCACACTCTGCAAAACACCCCAAGAACACTTTGCACAAAGAGGCTTCTATTAATATTGGTAAATGTAACATATGGAGTGCTAAAGTCCCGTGTGGAAGTGTCAAGGGTTCAAGATTTGAGATGGCCATCAATGTGGAAGGATGGCAGTTGCTGATCTCAGGGTTTAGATCAAAAAGGCTTCCCCATACAAGATTTGTCCCTTCTTTCTTAATGTGCCGTGCCAGAGGTCACAATACGAAATATGAGGGAGATATCTGAACACAAGCAATTGGTATGGGAGGGAAGTATCAAAGCGAGTGTAAGATGAGAACTGGGCCAGGGTTATTGCCCTCAACAGGTTGGATTGTCTATTCAGTATTCTGCCATTTCCTCGATGGCTGCATAACCTATGTTTATGACCAGTGCTTAATTTGTAAAACAATGAGTGTTGGTGGCCAAATCTCTGCCCAGAAGCCCAGACAGGCACTATTACATGTTGGCGTGCCGAAAACCAAGGCTCTGTAATCTGGAATCCACTTGATGTCTCTTTAATCGACTACAAGACACTCCATGCCCCTTTATCTCACTCTTTCAGGTTCCTTTCTGCTTTTGTGACATTTCGTCTGACTTTCTCTTTCTCATTCTTTCATGCTGCTCAGCCCCATCACAACTGTGGCTTTTCTTGACAGACACCCAACATTCCGTAGTACATCATCATATTGTAACATTCTACTGGCAAGACATGTGGTGGAAATGGCATACACAAGAATGGATAGTAAACTAGAATACTACACACTTGTGTACAGGAGTAAGTAAAGGTTAAATGTGAGCAGGCATCTGGCTTTTTGCGAATCAAGTACTGACAACACAAAGCAGCATCAATGTTGCACAGTGATCAGAGAGGAATGAATATCCGTCACCCGTCCCATCAGGCAGTGCGGCTCCTGGTCGCTGTACCCTCAAATGTCGTCCCATAGGGTGGAGCCGGGAAGACCATTTGGCCGCAGACGTGGACAGTCCTCAGATGCAGACATGTGTTCCTTCTTAGGTGTGAGTTTTGACAACACAGCTTCCAATATAGATAGGGCCTAATTACAAATGTCTTTGTAAATTAGAATCCATGTGCCTGTTTGCTCAGGGATCACCGAACACCTCATGCTATTGGATAATGGGTATATCCTTCCGCCTATATCAGACTTGAGCTACTATTTTATCACAAAACTTTCAGTATACAGCCGACTTTCTTTTCCTATAATCGCCTGGGTTTATTGTGGCGACATTTGTGTCTGCATAAATTAGCACGTTAAACCCAGACATTGTAATTCTATTTATATAGCGCTCACTACCCTCTAAAACGTGGTGTTCCCGACATCATTAGGACATTATTAGGACTCGGAGTCAGTATGACCTTAACTACAAGTTTCTATTTGTGAACTCTACTTTACACAATGTCACGTCGCACGTATCCCTGCCCAGCCGCCTATCAATGCAATGCGCACGAGGCCGTCGGACGAAGAGCTAATCCCTGCGGCTCTTTACTCTCCGTCCTCAGAGCACGGTGATCTCGGGGCCTCTCGAAAAAGGAACTGCGTTTCTATTCTAACCTTCTGGCCTCCACCCGACGACACGGTTTAAGGATACCGTTTCAGAACCGTTATTTTTGGACCGTATACATTACTATCCCTTTTGTCCTGCTTATTTTTATCCAGCCAGCGCGCTACACTTCAGGGCCCCTGGCGAAAATAAAATGCAATTGTAACATATTAAGCTCATGTTGCCCGAAGTGCTTGAAAAAAATATTTCGTTTTCATCATTTTGAGATCACCATGGAAACGGATACATTTCTCAGCTACCAAATGTCACCCAGGGAAGCAGAATTAGAAAATAAAGGAAGTGCACAGCCCAGACCTCTGACAGGGCAAGCTGTGGTTGTTCTTTTGGCGCTCTGCGGATGTGGGTGGAACCATCAGGGATCCTTTTGTTTAAGTCTCTTGGCTGGGAGCAGTCAGGAGCCTCACACCTGATTCAAATGAAGCGGAGGGGAAACAAAGGCTCACACCTTGTTAGCACTTTACACATACTTGAGAGGCAGCTTTTCACTTTGTTCAGTCCCTGTTTAGGAGATATGCATGCACTGTAAGAATGTCAGATGTGTTGGTCTTTCCCAGTATTTACACAAAACAAATTGCATTTATATAGAGCTTACTGCCCCTGAGGAGTCATTGAAATAATTTAAGTACCACTATTTCTTCTTGTATAGCCCTACTCATCCCAATGCACGGTGTCAGAGCCCTTTACATCAGACGTGTATATTACATATACAATACATTATATAAATTTGTAAATGAATGTACAGGATGTGTTACATAAAACTGGGGAACTACAAGATGTAGAAGTCACATTTCATCTTCCATAGCCCACTCTGCTATTATGCTTGCGATGCGCTCAAACGTACACATGATAGACCTGCTAAACATATATTTGAGGGCTTTAGATCTGATGTCACTTCTTGTGATGCCACTTACTGTAAAGTCATGGCTTGTGATGCCACTTTCTATGATGTCAATTCCTGTGATGCCATGTGTGATGTCATGTTCCATGATGTCATGCACCGTGAAGTCATGCGCCGTGATGTCGCAAGCCATGATGCGCGCGCTGTGATGTCACTTGCATACTGCCTAACTAGGTTAGTCCCCCCACCTCTTCGTTTAGGACTTGTGCCCTGGCCGTCAACTTAAGGTAAGTTTCCTTTTTTTATTATTATTAAACCTTCCCCGGGCTTCCCCCACCACTTTTTGTTTGTGGCGGACGCCACTGGTCCAGTATTTGAAAATGACCACTGACTATGTATTTTATTTCCATTTAGATCCTTTGTATGTAAATATAGCTCATCTATCCTAAACTTTTTTCAGTTTTATACAGAGCGAACTTGGCCCAAAGGCATTAGAGAGCATTACATGAGCACCAGATTACTTTACATTTTTTTGGGCATGGGGAGATTAAGTAATTTCCCCAGGATCACATGATGTTCAGCCGAGGCCAGGACTCGAACCTGGTTACCAGTCCAAGGTTATCAGCTCAGACAGTTAGGCCACATCCCTTTTGGGGCCGGTAAACCTACATTGGACACCCCTATCCTAGAAGTCTGCACTATCTAAGTATTCTTTGGTTCTCTTGTTTTCAGAGGGATTGAAACAGGGGGTCCTGAACCTGCTTTTTTAGGTCTCGCCTGAGCCAGCGCATGTGTTGCTCTGGCGAGAGTTTTAGTAAGCGGGTTTTGGAAGTGCAAACAGTGGCTTTTGCTGGCGACTAGCCTGCGTTCACGCGAGCGTGCACGCGCGATCAGGCGCCATATGGCTTCCCTCGCCATCTGGACGCTCGCGTGAACGCAAGCTGGTCGCCAGCAAAAGCCACTGTTTGCACTTCCAAAACCCGCTACTCACGATACTTTCACGGCCGCGTGGCCGTGTCAGTTTCACGGCCGCGCGGCCAATGCTTGTTTTGGTAGCTTCCGTGTGTTTTTTTAATGGGGGCTTTCTGCTCTAATTATTGTATATCTTTGCAGAGATTATTTGTGTATTGTGTGTATGTGATAGCATATATGTGGCTTGAAGCTTTTCATTTTGCAGGTATGTTATTTAGAAGAGAGGTCGTGCCCTTACTTGCTTATGTCTTACTGTGCTCTTTTGTGATTAGGGTTGTGTTTTGTCACGTCTCTGTTACCATCGCCTTTGTCTGCGCAATTGTAGTAGTCACTGCTATCCTTTGAATGACAATTTTGTTAACGTGTCCTTTGTGGAAAGGCACTTGTAATTTGCAGTTTGTGTGAGGGCTTGTGTGGCTGTGTTTTGCTACTGTCCTCTGCTGTGTGGTCGTGTTGTGTTACTGTGTCCTTTGAGAGATGGTTGGAGTGTGGTACTGTACTCTTTTGGGTGTTGTATTATCGTGTCACTTCTAAGATGGGGTCGCTTCAGTGTATGGCAGAATTGTTTTACCGTGTACTTTATGTGCGTTGCTTTGTTTTGGTAAAGGCCGTCCTGTGTTACAATGAATGCCAATTAGATAAGTCTGGTTGCGTTTTGCTGCCTTGCTTGCTTTTGTGGGCCGTATAGACTGTGCCCTTTGAGAGAGGGTTGTTTGTCTTTCTGAGTTCCTTTTTGGGCAGTGTTCTTTCCAGCGCAGTATGTGCGGGTGTTTTCTTTGGTAAACTAGATCGGTATTCCTGTCGGCTTTGCTACTTGTTAACCATACATCATTGTACACATCGAAGATTTCTATTTCATTGCCTGAAGGTTTGTTTTATACACGTGTGCACCATTGCAACACTTCCTAACCGTAACTACCAAACCATCAAAGGAACGAAGGAAACACCCCCAACATTGCCATTGCAAGGAAGTGGGAGCTGGGGGATGGGCAGAACTACTTCTGTGTTTATTTATGTATCACAGACCTATAATTAACGATTTATTAAGGACAGCTCTATGAGACGAGGCAGCGAATATTAGAAACATCGAGTTGTTTAACGCATCTCCACGGCTCCGAAAGCAATCCCAGCCGTGCGGACCTTCGAATGCAGGCAGTGTGTGCAAACTCAACTCTGCTCCTACCAAACTAGCTACTGGTTTGAGGACTCCGGCATTTACCGTAAATCCTCGCCTACTTTTGAAACGTACTCTACCTGTGTGGATACTTTTTTTATTTAATGACCCAAGAGATACATATGCATGTGTGGAAGTGTTTCTTCCTGCACAAGGGGTAAAGGAATGCGAGGTGTTGGCGCTTACATTTAACTCTGTATAAAATTGGTTAGTGGCCGGTATTCTCAGCCCAAATGGGTTGCCGCCTGTGCCCCTCCAGCTGCTTGATTTAAATCGTAGAAAGGAAGGAGTCAGAGTTTCTGGATCTGTCGGGCGTCACACACACCACAATGAGGCCTGCATCCACACAGGACCCTTGGTTAGTACAGACCACGTGAATTCCTGCTTCCTCCACACGCATCGCTCTCTTATCTCCTGTCGGTTTTGTGAGGGCACCAATAAGACATACATGTATATGCTGCCGTGTGAACCCCTCCCGGCGATGTGTATTCATAGGCACACGTGCTTCGCCGTATATTGTTCCATTGCCCTTTCTTTCCTGTTGCCACAGTTCGAGCAGAGCCGAGGCCTTTCTTTCTTCGGCTCAGGATATGCCTGAAACGTCGGGAAGTGGGAACACATTTTTGTCCTGTGGTTTATAGGTCTCGGCCTGCACCAGCGCTTGCGCTGGTCTGGCCGAGAGTTTTAGTAAGCGGGTTTTGGAAGTGCAAACACTGGCTTTCGGCTGGCGACCAGCTTGAGTTCACGATGGCGTGCACGCGCAGCTGCCATCTGTTGTTTCCTATCTCTTCCTCATTTCCTCGTCATGGCTCATTAACTCTCTGGACTCTGATGTTTCAATTGCAGCAGCAGCTCACATTACCAACTGAGGGCCCTGGACTACAGTCACATGAAAAACAACAGCGATTAGCATTGAAATGCAAGCTTTTTTTTGTCTAGTTAGAAATATTGCTTCGGTGGGTTGATTTCACCTTATATCGCTATTTGTTTTATATTGGGAGTCACAGCCTAATTACCAGTATTTTTGTCTCTCACTGTTTTTTTTAAAATATTTATTCGCGCAAAGCACAAAGCTATATTTAAGGTTACTTTTCCGCGTCACTTCTTCACTCTATTTAAACTCCACACCCCCACTCTTATTGTCTCTCTCCTTCTCTCTCTCTCCCTCTCTAATTCTCTCTCTACTTAATTAACTCTCCCCTCTCTATCTTTTTTAGCCTTTCATTCTCTCTCACCCCTTTATCTGTTTCTCTTTCAAACTCCTTCATTCACTCTCTTTCCCCTTCTTTCTCTCTCTCTATCCCGCTCCACTCTTTATTCTATGTACACCCTGTCTCTCTCTCTCTTTTTCTCTCACCACCCTCTCTAATTGGGCATTATATCTTCACTCTATCTCTCACTCGGCAACACCACAGCATCACTCAGCGCAACCACATCATCAATCAGAGCCAGCACAGCATCACTCAGCACCAACACAACACCACTCAGCACCACCACAGCATCACTCAGCACCACCACTCAGCACAACCACAGCATCTCTCAGCACCACCACAGCACCACTCAGCACCACCACACCACCACTCAACACCACCACAGCATCACTCAGCATCACCACAGCTTCACTCAGCACCACCACAGCATCACTCAGCACCACCACAGCATCACTCAGCACCACCACAGCATCACTCAGCACCACCACAGCATCACTCAGCACCACCACAGCACCACTCAGCACCACCACAGCATCACTCAGCACCACCACAGCACCACAACAGCACCACTCAGCACCACCACAGCACCACTCAGCACCACCACAGCATTACTCAGCATCACCACAGCATCACTCAGCACCACCACACCACCACTCAGCACCACCACAGCATCACTCAGCACAGCACCACCACAGCATCACTCAGCACCACCACAGCACCACTCAGCACCACCACAGCATCACTCATCATCACCACAGCCCCACTCAGCACCACCACAGCACAACCACAGCACCACCACAGCATCACTCGGCACCACCACAGCATCACTAAGCACCACAACAGCATCACTAAGCACCACCACAACACCACTCAGCACCACCACAGCATTACTCAGCAGCACCACAGCATCACTGTGCACCACCACAGCATCACTCTGCACCACCACAGCATCACTCTGCACCACCACAGCATCACTCAGCACCACCACAGCATCACTCAGCACCACCACAGCACAGCACCACTCAGCACCACCACAGCATCACTCAGCATCACCACAGCATCACTCAGCACCACCACAGCACCACTCAGCACCACCACAGCACCACTCAGCACCACCACAGCATCACTCAGCATCACCACAGCATCACTAAGTACCACAACAGCATCACTAAGCACCACCACAGCATCACTCAGCACCATCACAGCATCACTCTGCACCACCACAGCATCACTCAGCACTACCACAGCATCACTCAGCATCACCACAGCATCACTCAGCACCACCACATCACCACTCAGCACCACCACATCACCACTCAGCACCACCACAGCACCACCACAGCATCACTCAGCACCAGCACAGCACCACCACAGCATCACTCAGCACCACCACAGCACCACTCAGCACCACCACAGCATCACTCAGCATCACCACAGCCCCACTCAGCACCACCACACCACCACTCAGCACCACCACACCACCACTCAGCACCACTAAGCACCACAACAGCATCACTAAGCACCACCACAACACCACTCAGCACCACCACAGCATCACTCAGCACCACCACAGCATCACAGCACCACCACAGCATCACAGCACCACCACAGCACCACTCAGCACCACCACAGCAGCACTCAGCATCACCACAGCACCACCACAGCATCACTCAGCATCACCACAGCACCACCACACCACCACTCAGCACCACCACAGCACCACCCCAGCATCACTCAGCACCACCACAGCATCACTCAGCACCACCACAGCACCACCTCAGCATCACTAAGTACCACCTCAACACCACTCAGCACCACCACAGCATCACTAAGCACCACCTCAACATCACTCAACACCACCTCAGCATCACTAAGCACCACCTCAACATTAGAATAGGCAGGAAGAAGTTGCCAACATTGCAACGACAAAATAAACGACAAGACCTTTCTTATGTTTATTCTTTTTTAATTGGGTCATTCAGTTGTACATAATGTCGTCTTAGTTATATATAAAGTAACAAAAATGCTTATAAGTCTTTTTTATTATAACTTTTCAACATGCTGCACAGCAGCCACAATGCTCTTAAAAACATTGGCAAAACCAATAGCTCTGCCTAAACACTTATAAGGCCCCAAAGGCGAGACCTATTGGCTAATAGGTCTCGCCTTTGGGACCGTATATGTGTTTAACCAGGTGTCAGTTATGCAGCACAATTGTTGCATGGCTAAACACTTATAAGGTCCCAAAGGCGAGACCTATTGGCTATGCCAATGCTTGTTCTTTTAAATGCCCAAGCTTTACTCAGCTGAATTAGAGTTCACAATATAGTACAGGAAGAGGACAAATGGAGAGAATATTCAGGAGAAAAAAATAAAATACCTTTTGGAGAAGTGATAGAGTGTAAATGGGAATAGGATTCAAAAGGATGGGAGACTGACAGATGATTAGGAGTAGCAAGCAAGGCGAGAGTGGAAAAAATGTAGTGTCTTGGAGCTAGATGTACGAAGCATTTTTGCAGTTGCACACGGCTTGATTCACAAAATCGGCCTGTTTGTGACCCCAAAAATGCTTTTTGGGATGTACAAAGCCCAAATTGCGATTCGGTAACTTGCTACTGAATCACAATTTGGGTTTTGCAATTCGGAATTTGGAGGGGGCGTGTTGAGGGCATCCCTTCCTAATACTGAATTGAAATTGTATGTGCTAATGTTTTGCAACCAAAATGCGGTGGCCTGCTGACCCCAACCTCAAATTGCAACCCATCTCATTAATATTCATGAGGTAGGTCTATTTGTGGACCACTACGAATCACTAAATGAAACTCAGTGAGTTTCATACATTAGGAATAGAGATTTCCTAATTGCGATTCACAAAAAAAACGCGATTAGAAAATTGCAAATCCTAATCTTCGTACATCTATCCCTTGGTTTGAAGAGACGGAAGGGCCCAGTGACCTTTTTCTGCCACCAAACTTTTAGCTTAGATGGGCCCTACTTCCATGACAAACACTTCATAGAAGCAGGAGGTGTGGATATCCCCTCTGCAACCCCCTTAAATATTAATGACAAATGCATGTTTGGCACACGGAAGAGTTGTCTTCAATTCAGGCAAAAGGCTATACACATCTGCAGA